>CM053514.1:25915145-26515145 GCA_028627145.1 Eidolon dupreanum | reverse complement strand
GTCAAGTTGTTTCTGGTTGCTCAAATTAGTACAGGTTTAGAGTTGGAATTTTTAATGTGGAAAGTATAAGTGTCATTTTTTTTTTTCATTTTCATACATGTAAAATATTCAACAAACACTGGTATATCTCAAAATGTTACCAATGATAATCACCAGTGGTTCAACTTTTACTTCTAATTCGTGTGTGTGTGTGTGTGTGTGTTATCCTATTTTAGAAAATAGAAGACATGTAAATTATATTTTTGTTATGTGTGTGTTTTTGTTTTGTTTTGTTTCTGTTCTTATAGGACTAGTAGATGCTGCAGTCGATGCAGCACCTGGATCAGGTGTGTTTATACAATTGCATGGCCAGTCTTTGGGTGGTAAATTTACAACTCCAAACACTGGATGACCCTTGAATTTTCTACCAACTAACATATCTCTAATTTTGCTGCTGTGTTTTATACTTAACAGTTTTGCTCTATAACAAAATCTTTTCTTACGATAAAACTACATATTTATATTTGAATTTAACAAGTAAGATTCATAGTCACCATCATCGTATCTATTTCTCCAGAGTTTAAGACCATTTTTATTTTTTAAAGAAAATGTTGGTTTATTAAAACATTTTTTTTCTTTAACAAATATATTAAATCCTTGCAGCCTATGACTTTTTCAAAATGCTGTTTCTAAATCAAGATATATATAAGATGATGGTATTAACAGAATCAAGGAAATTTAGTAAAGAGACTTTCTGGTTGATTAACTTTTATGTTAACATTTAACTCAGTATTGGTTTAAAAGTGAAGCTAATTTGTATAGATTCCTAGTCCTGAGTTGAATGTTGGCAAACTCTATATTTCTTCCATTTTCTTCATTAGAGGATTATTTTACTTTGCCATATATACTTAATTCTTATATGATTAATATTAATAGCCATTGTTTATATAGGGCTTACCATACCCTAGGCACTATTCTTTACATATATTAGCTCATTTGCTTCCACAATAACTTTTAGAGATCAGTACTATTACTATTCCCAGTTTACATATAAGGTGGTTGAAGGACATCATGTTAAGTGTCACCTAGGAGATAAGTAGCAGAGCTAGGATTTGAATCCACACACAGTCTCAGCTCTTAAGCACTGTACCACACTACCTCTCTTGTCAGTTTTCCCTTGATACACGTACTTGTAAGCATGTAAGACTAACTCAGGAATATGGATCTAATAAGGAGTAAGACTAACAAGAAATTCTGATTACAGTTGTATTTCTATAACTCTTATTTGCCTTGGTTAAAGATTTGCAGTATTTGATCTTCATGTGTATTCTATATGCATATAAAAGTGTGTGTTTAAAATGCATTGATTTTTGCCTGAGGTGAGTTATTTTTGTGCTTGAATTTAATTAGACTTTGTTCTTTTCCTCATAGTAAAACGGATTTTTTTTGGGGGGGTGGGGGGTGGGAGTCATTTGCTGTGGTATTTTCACACAAAATTTTTTTAGTCATAGGACATATTCTTTTTGTTGATTTATATAATTTTATTGATATTAACTGATAATAGGAATATGTTATTTTGACATTTTCATAAGAATATTTTCTTTTTTACATGTGGTTGAAATAAAATTTGATCATAGTAATGGGTGATTTCTCTGTCACAACATCGTGATTTGATTTAGTATATTTTTGCATTTTATAAACAGAATTACTACAGGAGACAGAAAAACTAATGAAGGAAAAACTAGAAGTACAATGTCAAGCCGACAAAGTACGTGATGACCTTCAAAAACAAGTGAAAGCTCTAGAAATAGATGTGGAGGAACAAGTCAGTAGGTTTATAGAGCTGGAACAAGAAAAAACTGCTGAATTAATGGATTTAAGACAACAAAACCAAGCACTGGAAAAGCAGTTAGAAAAAATGAGAAAATTTTTAGATGTAAGTATTCTCAATTTAAGTATTGACTTTTCTCAGTAGAATGCTACCTGCTGCTATCTTAGGTTGTGAATTTTAAATTACGAAGAGACTCATGAATTCTAACATTTTCATCTCTATGTGTCTCCACCAATTAATTGAAAAGTACTATTACAATTTAAAATTTTAGTAATTGGTATTGTACAGCGATCAGAATTAAAAGCAGTACAGGCAGATTATGAAGAAGCCCTACCAGTTGGCCTTTCCAAATTCATAATGAAGAAGCTTGTCCTGTTATTTCCTTTAACCAACAGCCAAAGCAGGTGAGGATCCTAAGAGCTAATTGACTACCATTGTTTCACCTACAAAAGGTAAACATTACAGGTAACAGTGGAAACAAGGCACTGGAATGATAGTCGTGCTCTCATTACTCTCTTCCCAAACAAATGTTATATCTCTAATTTCACTTGGATTTTCTTCTTTGGGGTTTCATGTAAGCCTGATGTTCTCTTCACAAATCAGAGAATCATTCTTACACATTATAATTTTCAGTGTAAAACATAGATTAAGATGAAAGAAATCGATTTAGTAAACAATTCGTTCTATTTATTTTGTGTAATAACTAAATTACAGTGGAATGAATTCCTCCTTTGCTCCAAAAAAGTGAATTCATTTTAAGGAGAGTATTTTTCTTTCATTTTGTATGTAACATTATTTGAATAAAAATAAATGTGTTTCAAATAATATTTAAATGTTTAAATTTCAGTTAGAGAACCCAAGTAGGCTCTGTACCATACCAAAAAGAAAATGTTATCTTTGTAAACCTTTTGGTTTGGGATATTTTGTTGTTTGTTTTCAAGTAAAACTGTACCTACAACTAAAGGGTTGTAAAGGAAATAATAGCTTCAATAAATAGTTTCTTCAGTTACTGTTGTTATTATTAAACTTCAGGAGCAGGCCATTGATAGAGAACATGAGAGAGATGTATTCCAACAGGAAATACAGAAACTAGAACAGCAGCTTAAAGTTGTACCTCGATTCCAGCCTATCAATGAACACCAAACTAGAGAGGTAAGACCCTTACAATAATTGTATACTGTATGCAAAATAAGATGCATGTTGTGAAAAACTTCAAAGGAATTCTTACTATATTATATAAATCTTCAAAATCCAAAAATTAAATATTCAACATGAGAAAGTTATTAAAACCCTAAAACTTATTTGTATTAAAATTTGGAATCATTCTCACCTGCATTTATCTTCTAGTATTGCCCATTTAAACAAACTTCTTTACTTTTTTTTCTATTCCCATTCCCAACAAAACTGATCAAGAGTTGGCTGTGTTTACTCCCATTCTCTTCTCAGTCCACTCCAGTGAAGTTTCTAACCTCTCTGTCTCTGTGGGGTTTCTTATCCTCTACCCTGTTAACACTTATCTATGCAGTTTACTTCTAATTTTCTCAAGATCAAAAAAAAAATCTTAACTGTAATAGTATATTGTGTCATTTGGCTGTGCCTGTTTTGTTTTGTTTCCTTTTGACCTTACTCCAAATCTTTACCCATTATTGTTAAAGTTTCCTCTCAGTAGCTTTATTGCTGTCATCCTCAAACATGTAATTGTAGGTAAGCTTTCATTTCTTTTAATGTTTTGAGGAATAAGTATTATTTTTAGATAATTTCCTCTAAGTATCTCACTGAAAAAGGGTAGAATTCCTTTTTTTCTTACTATTATATTTCTTTTTTTAGTAAGCTTTCTCTGTCCGCTTAATCAGAACTAATTTCAGAGCTATCATATTAAATCTTCCTGTATCCTTCCATCATAGATCCATTTGCTTGAATGGACCTGCATATCAGAATCACTTAGGTCAATTTTCAAGGTACACGAATCACTCTTACCACCCCACATTCTCATCTTTATTCTGAGCTGGTGGAATGTTTAGGCTGAAAAATTATTTCAAGTGATTATATTAAAGCTCCCTCATCCCCTCCCATCCTTTTGGTATTTAGAACCATTATTTTTTTATATATCGATTATAAACACTTGTGGAAAGAAAAATGGAATCTATGAAAGATTTTTTAGGTAATTTTATCTCACATAAGAGTATAAGCTGGTACTGTGTAAACTTATCTTTATTAGGTTTTAGTGTGGTTATGTTTTTAGAGGTTGTAATTCAACATTTAAAAGTTATTTTTTTTTCCTTCTAACTGGAGGAAGTCTTAGTCTTAAAGAACTTTTTTAAAGGGCTGGAGAAAGCAATACCATTTCTCTTACCTAGTGCTGTTTATTTTTATCAACTCAGAAAATATAACCATAGTTGGCGACAATCGTTGCTACTCTTATCAAAAATAAAATTAACATAACATCTAAAAATACTTTTGAAATGAGGATAGATGTGTTATTAGTTTGCTGAAATTTTTTAACCCATTTCCTGTTTAGAAAAAAAATACAGCTTGCTGCCAGCATTAATTTAATTTTATATAAATGCACTTTTTGAGGCTGAAGAAATCTGACTGATTTTCAATGTGAAAATAAAATATAAAAACTGTTCTTGGAGTTTTTCTAAGCAGAACTTGCCTCTAATCCTAATGTAACAGAAATGTATACATAAACCGGATTCATCAAATGAATCTTCCGCTAACAACTAACTATTCGAGAATGATGTTACCATCACATTTTAGAATGCTGCGTTTTCTAGGATTTGACATTTTTAGGGATTGAGAATTACTGTATTTTATAAATGGAAATGCCACTCCTAAAAACAGTACATAAATAGAATGATTTGTTTCCAGAGAATATCGATATACTACAGCGATGTGAAAATAATAATGAAAGTGAGCTATTTCGTGGCAAACTTTGGGAGTAAGGTTAGGACTTATCTTTCTTTTCTTTTTTTTTTCTTTTTTTTTGCAAGTTACCTCGGGGTAAACGCTGCAGGTGCAAGTGCCGCTGACAAGTATTCTTGGGGAAAAGAGGAAATGGGTTAAATTTACAGATTTTGCTTATTGTATTTCCAGGTTGAACAGTTAACAAACCATCTGAAAGAAAAAACAGACAAGTGCAGTGAGCTTTTACTCTCCAAAGAGCAGCTTCAGAGGGATATACAAGAACGGAATGAAGAAATTGAGAAACTGGAGTTTAGAGTAAGGGAACTGGAGCAAGCCTTACTCATTAGCACAGACACTTTTCAAAAGGTGTGCCATTTTCTTTGGGTGGATTTTCTAGCAGATGTTTTCATGTAGATTACTCTTAGTAACACGAAAATAGTTCTTTTAAATAAAAAATTGCTTTTGACTTTTTGTTGATATTATATAATATATATGTCTTCATTGACATCATAACCATTACTATTTATTCTTATCCCCAAATGTTCTTTGCATACCTTAGTCCTGAGAAAGGAAAACTAGTTAAGCCAAAAGAATTAATTATGCTTTTAACCATCAACAAAGTTGTAATTCTAAAGTAATAGCCAAGTGAAAAAGCTTGGACACCAGTTTAGCCTGATGCTTTACCCCAGACTAAGAAGTAATGAAATCTATTCCCATTGTAATTTTTGCAAAAAGCAAAAATAAATAGAAGGAGGGCAGGATAGAGAAGCTTAGGAGTAGGGCAGATGAGGGAATAGCCTTTGTTTTATCTGAGGAATGAATTTTAAGAGCGTCAAACTTTCCTGTTTGAATTTCTATAAAATGCATTCAAAACTGAATATCTGTAACTTTTTGATTATTCACTAATGTGGATTATCCTAATTAAGAGAAAATGAATTGCTGCTTCTCCAATTAAAAAGGATAATCAAGATTTAATGTATGAAATTTTGAGAAAATTCTTATATATTTAAAGGTAGAGGACCGAAAACAGTTTGGAGCTCTAGAAGCTAAAGCAGAACTGTCCTTAGAAGTACAATTACAGGCTGAACGAGATGCTATAGACAGAAAGGAAAAAGAGGTAAGGAGTTTATTTTTAATGAATAAAATGTGGTTTGAATTATATTAAATAAGTCACTTTGAAAATATCATTTGAACAGAGTGGAGTTTGTGGTCTAAAACAAAGTTTAGACTGCTTCTTAGTTCATTGCCTAAGTTGATCTTGATGACAGGTAAACATTTGAACAGATAGTTGGTGTGAGGAGGAGTGATCCAGGTAGAGGGGACAAGTGTAAAGGCCTTGATGCAGCAATTTTTAATTAAATAATCCTTATCTACTATTAATTTTTCAAAGATAAATTGTCATCTACATTGTCTAGTGATATCTCATTGAAAATGTTTTAATTTTTTAAATTAGATTTTTATCTATTCATATAGTTTTCTCAGGACATTTAATATATTTTAACAACAAATATTTGTTGAAGTTAACCTGTATATAAATGTTAGTGAATACTTTGAAAAAATACAAGAATGACTTAGACATCAGCTAGAACTACAGCTCAGAGAACCTATAGTTTAGAGGAGAAAAAAATCTATATAAATGACTAATAGAAATGATCATTCCCATGAGAAGGATTATTTTCTCACTAACGTAATACTAACGTTTATCTAAAACATTCTTTTTTATTTTGTGTGGCTTTTCTGTGAGAGGCAGGAATACTTTTGTTTCTATGTTTTAAAAAGGATTAAACATTTAAAGATTTACTTTACACTAAATATTCAAATCGTCTGCTCCCTAAAAAAAATGGACCTTCAAAACTGGACCCCAAAGCAACGATAGTTGATTATGGATTGTTGATTAAGTTTACTAATTGTATATTTTTATTATCTTTTGAATTTTATATAATATTACTAACAATTTGATTTCTTGAAGTAAATCCCCAGTAACTATCTACATTTTACTCAGAATCATAGTTGCTTAGAACTGCAAGAGGCCTTAGAGAACCAACACTCACGTCTGAGACAGAGCCAGACGTGTTGAATGAGTGAGTAAGACAGCTGGCCCTGGTCTACTAGTTTTTAATAACAGTAACAAGTACCGTGTCAGACCTAATCACGGTTTCAACGAGACTGAAAGACAGGAATGTAGAATTAAAACATACATCTTTTAATGAAAATAATTTAAGCATTCTCTCCTGCACTAGGCAAATATTTTCAGTTAGCTGATGGAGTATAAATATGTCAGTATGTATCATTGTATTTGAAATACCTTCTACTACTCTCATAGCCTAAATTTGTGTAAAACTTTTTTTTAAGTTTATTATAATGTTTAGAAATGCAGAATGAATTGAAAGAGAAGAAAACTTTAAAAGATAGGAGTTTCAGGAAAGGAGAGAAGGGGAATGATGTCAAGAAATAGAAGGAAGAATTTCTTTAAGAAAAAGATGCCTTCAATAGGTTTTAGCTCTTTATACAGATAGTATAAGTAATCTAGCTTAAGATCTGGCTTACAGATTGCACTAATAAATAATAATAGTTAACTTTGTTTAGGTCTGTGCTAGAATGTGCAAAGTATTTAAATGCCTTATGGTATTAATCCTTATCCTCTCTCTGAGGATAGGCTCTCTTGTCATCTCCATTTTATAGATGAATAAACCAAGTCTTAAGAGAGGTTAAGTAACTTGCTCATGGTAACACAGTAAGTGGTTGACCAAGAATTCCTCCAATTTATTTCTCTGATTCTGGAACTCTGTGATGCTGTACTGCCATAGCATGGGGGCATATTTTATCTTATTGGTAGAAGTATTAAAGACTGTCATTCAGCATTTATTGAGCTCTCACTGGGTGTAGACCACCACTGTCCAGTTAAAACTAGCATCAGACTTCTACTAACTGAGGAGACATACACACTTTTGAAGAACAGAAAAGACTTAAAAAGAAAACACAAGTAGGTACAAATTAAAGTAATTTAAACAGTCTAGATAGCATTTGGTAGCTAAACTAAACAAAATTAAAATAAATAACTACCATTCCATTTTCAAACCTTAATAATATTCTGGTTTAGAGTTGTTATAGACTCAGTAGTAAGACAGCCTGGGGTGGAAACTGGAGTCTGAATAAAAGGAAAGAATTCCTTACACTGTCCTTTTTGAGAATTGGAGTCTCTGCTATGATGCCTCAAGTTCAGCTATTTATGACAGAATGTTAGTGCTTTAGACTGGGGCTTCTCAAACTTTAATGTGTCTATGAATCCCTTCGAGATCTTGTTAAAATGAAAATTCTGATTTAGTAGGTCTAGGGTGGGACTTGAGAATCTGTCTATCTAACATGTTCTAATGTAATGCCAATTCTGCTGCTCTGGGGACCACACTTTGAATAGCAAGGCTTTAGATCACAAAGCTAAATATTTGACCTTAAACTATTGTATCGAAAAGAAAATAAATACCATGTGAGGTAAGGCATCAGTGTTGAACTTAAATATCTATGTATGTGTTGAGATAATACCTTGTCATCAAAAGTAGATCTAAAAGATAATAATAGGTATAAATACTATTACATTAGGTAACTTTGAAGAAGATATAATTATCACCATTTTCAACAAACTAACCTGATGATTATATATGCACAACTATTAAGTATATTTTAAGGTGTGTCTACTGAGTTTAATACCAGTGTACAGAAAATAATTTAAATGTCTTAGACATTAGTTATTAGAAGCACAATAAATGATAGTTAAGAATATAAGACTCCAGAGATAAATTCCCCAGGTTCAAAAGCTGGCTTCAGGACTTGTGACCTGGCTTCAGGACTAGGTACTCCTCTCCCAGTGACTCCCTTCCTCATCTCTGAAATAAGGATAAACCTAGTAAAGATCTCCTAAGTTTGTTACAGGGTTTTAAAAAAATAACTACATATAAACACTTTAAGTAGTGCTTAATAAGTTTTCTATAAATGATGGCTATAGTATAATAGTAGCAATACTATTTCTGTTAGGAATATATTAGGCTAAATGATTTTGAAGATCTTAACCTTGCCAGTGCTAAGATATGATTCTGATTATGTGTCTGTGTGTAATCAGTAGATGCCCCCTTTCAAGTTCTGAGGCAATAAATGACTTATATAAACTACTCTCTAAGCCAGCTGCCACTAAATGCTGCTCCTAAAATCTTAGATTTTTAATGCAACAATTTGATTATCAGGAAAATACACAATTGTACATCCATTCACTAAATATTTATAAGTAGCTTCAAAGCAATGGGCTAAATGTTTCTGTTTTCAATCAAACCCAGTTTTTTAAATATAACAATAATTAACTCAATGTTCATCATTCGTTCCAGTTTCTATATAACTATCAAAGAGCAATTGCTTTATCATTAATGGTAACCTGTCCTCAGAAATGAGCTATATGTCTATTGTCCTACGTATTGGAGCTCTCTAATTTTCTCCTAAAATGGTATTAATAACTAACTTATTCTTTAAGTTTCTGTATTTCAGACCTTCACTTCTACTTCCTTCTCCTTAAACAAAGCACCTGGCAGCCAAATCTTTTGTTGGGTATTAATATGGACTAAATTGAGTTAGTCTCACTTGGTGGCAAAAGTAACAGATTTAATTCTTTCTTTTATCATTATCTTTGATAATTCTTCTATCAGAATTTTATCAGATAAAAACTAAAATATAAAAGAAGTTTTTAAATGTAGACCTTTTCCTTTCCTCCCATGACTCTGTAGGCTTTCTGCTTTATCAGAGGATATTTTTAGTAGGACGTTGCTCCTCGGAAGGTCTCCTCTTTGCTTTGGGCATTTTCAGTTTGAAAATGTTTAGAAATCACGCAGTTACACCTAACTTAGAGAAACCCTATTCCTTTCTTCTGTGTCTCACATGTTTTAAGCATACACACTTTGTAGAGCTAATACAGCACTCTTCATTCTCTCTTAACAAACATTTGTATGAACAGTTTCTTTCCTTTTGATAATTTTGGTTTGAAAGATCACAAACTTAGAAGAACAATTAGAGCAATTCAGAGAAGAACTGGAAAATAAGATTGAAGAAGTTCAGCAACTACATATGCAATTAGAAATACAGAAAAAGGAATCTACTACCCGCCTACAAGAACTTGAACAAGAAAACAAATTATTTAAGGTAATTAGTTAAGAAAAACTTTGCCTATAAATGATTCATAGTTTTTATCTTGTGCAAGCCTTAGTATTAAGCATTTGCTAAACCCAGCTGCTAAATAGTACTTAACAGAGGAATATTAGCTGCAAATGGATTTGCATGGAACTTATTTTTAAGCCAACATAAACATTTAAATGCATCATAAATGAAAAATTTTGAATTTATCAAAATATTTTAAGAATTATTGATTTATAATAACTGTGATATTGCTGATTTTTTTTCATTTGTACATTTTGAGCACTATATCTTTTGTAAGAGTAACTTGAAGGAAAGTTTTAAAATCATGTGTAAATCTGTCCAGCTGAGATGGTTATTTTTGTTTCTAGGATGAAATGGAAAAACTAGTATTTGCTACAAAGGAACCTGATGCTATCTCTACTCAGGACCAACATGTGCTATTTGGGAAATTTGCTCAAATAATGCAGGAAAAAGAGGCAGAAATTGACCGATTGAATGAGCAAGTTACAAAATTTCAGCATCAACTTAAAATTACAACAGATAATAAGGTACACTAATTTAAAATTGATTGTTACATGAAGTTAATTTAAGCTAGACTTTTAAAGGGCAAATGATGATTTTCAGTTTCTCTTTGAATTTAAAAGCCAAATAAACCTTAATTCCCTTTTATCCATTAATTTTAATTTAACAAGCTGTGTATATTTTTGTCCCCTCCTAATGTCAAAGATTTTTGATGTTTTACAGGGAGTCTCTGGTGACTTAGATTTCATCATCATTCTAACCAAACCTACTAAAAATTCTTTTTAGTATGAGTTAAATAAGATAGTGACATTTGCGTGTCATTTGATATAGACTTTTTATTTCAATATTTTATCCAATTAGAATGTATTGATATTGACTATTTTACTTATGGGAAATCAGCTACTAAAAGTGTAAATCACTTTATATTTAACAAAATTTTTTGAATGAAGTTCTAAATTAAGTTCTTGCTTGATATAATGGGAGACAGTTATATATTTAATATATTAAAATTAACTTAGTATGTCCAAGAAATATATTATTTTGTGTGATAAACACTTGAAGGTCCTACCCTAAAATAAAATTCTCAAAACATAAATACATATTTATTGTATATGTTACTCTTTTCTTCATTAACTAATAGGTTATTGAAGAAAAAAATGAACTGATAAGGAATCTTGAAACCCAAATAGAATGTTTGATGAGTGATCAAGAACGTGTGAAGAAAAATAGAGAAGAAGAAATCGAGCAGCTCAATGAAGTGATTGAAAAACTTCAACATGAATTGGCAAATATTGAACAGAAGACATCAGTGGATGCTAATTCTCTCCCAGAAGAAGCAGATAGTTTAAAACATCAATTGGATATGGTAATAGCGGAAAAACTGGCTTTGGAGCAACAGGTAGAAACTACTAATGAAGAAATGGCCTTCACGAAAAATATACTTAGAGAAACCAATTTAAAAATGAACCAGCTAACACAGGAATTATTCAGCTTAAAGAGAGAACGGGAAAATGTGGAAAAAATCCTAAGTGTACCTGAGAAAAATGTTAACATGGCTTTAGACGATCTTAGCAAAAATAAACCTGAACTACAAGTGGTACATACTGAGGATGCTCTTAAACCCCTAGAAAATCCGACTTACCTTAAATCTTTTGAAGAAAACAACAGAGTTTCCATAAATAGTTTGGAAACAAAGGTGCTACAACTTGAGAGCACTGTAAGTGCAAAGAACTTAGAACTTACCCAGTGTTATAAACAAATAAATGACATTCAAGAGCTAGCCCAGGCAGAAACAGAAATGTTTAAAAATAAGATTGTAAACCTACAGAATATACTTGAGGAAAAAGTTGCTGCTGCTCTTGTGAGTCAGGTCCAACTTGAAGCAGTTAAGGAATATACAAAACTCTGTCAAGGTAGACAAGAAAGTTCATCAGAGCCTGAAAGAACAAATACACAGAATTTAAATCAACTAACAGAAAACAAGATGGAGTCAGCTGTATCAGCATTAATGTTGAGAATATCAGAATTAGAAAGCCAGGTGGTTGAAATGCAGACCAATTTGATTTTAGAAAAAGAACAAGTAAGAATTGCAGAAAAAAATGCTGTGGAAAAAGAAAAGAAGCTACTAGAACTACAAAAGTTACTGGAGGACAGTGAGAAAAAAAAGGGCAGCAAAGAAAGAAGAAGAAGCCCTCAAGGAGATTTTGAAGTTCCCAAGGTTAGTTGGAATTTGATTTTTTTTTCACTTAAATACCCCAAGAAACTCTTCTTTTCCTTTGTTCCTTAAGCTCTTTGCTAATTTACCAAATTAGAGATGGTGTTCTTGTACACCTAGCAATCGTATATAAAGAGTTTTTATAAAAATATTACTATTCTAATACAGTCATATTATCACTAGAATAAGGGATACAAACTATATTTTGTGGTCTTCAAATCACATTATTTCACTAGCATGGGTATTAAGTATAGCAGTCAGAAGAAACTTAGAAATGTTAAGTTTAGCAAATGCCCTCTGGAACTTGTGTAGGTTTTATCCTTTTCCCTCTAAAATGTATTTATGTGATCATCCCTTTAGATAATGGAAAATACTGAATTAACGTGTAAACGATGTCATTAGTTTTTGCAGATTTTATATGAATTTCATCCTTTCCTAGGAAAAAATTGCATTTAGCCTTTGTAAGTCTACTTATATAAAGATCTGAAATTGCAGTTATTTCTTAGCAGTAGGACTGATATGAAAAGACCTTTTCACATTCTCACTTTACATATTTATAATTTTGAATAGTAGATGCGCAGTCTTATCTGAGCACCAGATTAACTGATATATCAGAATTCTATAAATAGATCATTTATTTTGCAAAGGACAGTAATTCTTGCCATTTACAAGGCTTTTTCCTCCTAGTTTACTGAAACTAAAATTACTATAAGTAATATTAAAGTAGTAGTGCTACTTTTCATATATATAAAACTTCTAAGACATATTTTAGTGACACCTGGTATCTTTTGAGGGAAGTGGCATAAATGGAAAGTTTTCTCAATGGTAAAAATATTTTTATTAATAATTATTAATCTTTAGGATATATACTAATGACATGATTTACCTTTGATTTCCAGAAAATCATTCTTTTCTTTCTGTCTCAAGAATATAAAATGATGGCTCTGAAAGTTTCCCTATTTGTTGAAAGAACATGGATCATTTAAACCCCTTTTATTTTATAGGCAGTCATTCATGAAAAAACTTCATTAGAATGTATAAATTCCTTCAACTTGGCTATATTTTTTTAAGTGGAAGATGCTTGTATTATGAAAGCAAATCTAAACTCTTTCTGAGCCTTTCATTGTGAAAAATAGAATTGCTTTCCTTCAGCCTCCAGACAATTGTGTATCTGGAGTTGAAGAGATTTAACAGCAAGAATCCAGATTTTTAAATGTAATTGTTTTTTAAATGCTAATGTTTGTAAAGCACCTTCAGTTCTTCGGATGAAAGGTACTATATTCTCTCAGTGTAAATTAATAAAAATATTATAGGAAGTTTGTCAGAAAATTTTATGTAATATATAATCTGTAGTATGTCCTGACAAGAAGTTAGCATTTTATATTAACACATTTTAAATTAAAAAAATGCTTATTCCTTCAAAAAAAAAAAGTGATGTGTTTTTTATGTTTTTCCACTGTTATTTAGACAACTACTGAGCTAATTCATACCCAGGAAGAAAGTGGATTTTTCAGTCATCTTGAGGCTCTTAGAGCTGAATCAGCAGCTACCAAAGAAGAACTTGCCAGTTATAAAGAAAAGACAGAAAAACTCCAAGAAGAACTTTTGGTAAAATAAGTAACATAGCTGCTAATGCACTTATTTCTACCTATATTTTATTTCAAAGTATATTCTCTCTTTCATAAAAACAAACCCAGATCCATAACTTAAAGCTAGAAAAAAAGTAAAAACCTTTGTGAGTTTGATGAAAAGTGATTATAAATTTCTTTACTAGCATCTTCTTGCGTGTTTTGACTTGAAATATTTCTTAGGATGATGCTTTTAATCTCTAGTCTATTAACGAAGGAGGAGAAAAACAGATGTTAAAAACTATGAGCACCCATGAGAACCAAAAGTAGAAGCAGATAAAATAATTTCACTTCTGTAGTGACCATACATATATACGAAAATGTATGTGGAAACAATGAATGCTTCTGAAGTATTTTTTTCTATTATTTTGAGGAAAATAAATATTTTAGCATGAATAATACTCTCTAAATTCTACATTCAATATTTTAAACTAAATGTTCTACTGTTTTATTCGTTATGTTTCAGGTGAAAGAAACAAATATGGCATTTCTCCAGAAAGATTTAAGCAAAGTTAGGAATCAACTCACAGAGGCAGAAGAAAAATTATCCTACTTAGAAAAAGAAGATAAGACTGAGGTACAAGAAAACAGAAGGGTCTGCATATTAGAGCCACTTCCTATTAAAATGGATAGAAGTTCTGTATCCCAGACAGATGGGATTCTCAAGGTCAATAGCAGCAATCAGACACCACAAATTCATGTTAGAAATGCAGGAATCCAAATCAACTTACAGAATGAATGTTCATCAGAAGAAGTCACTGAAATAATCAATCAGTTTACTGAAAAAATTGAGCAGATGCAAGAGCTACATGCTGCTGAAATTTTGGATATGGAATCCAGACATATTTCAGAAACTGAAACCTTGAAAAGAGAACACTGCGTTGCTGTTCAGTTACTGACAGAGGAATGTGGTACCTTGAAGGCAGTGTTACAGTGTCTGAGATCTAAAGAGGTATTTGGTTTTCCTAAAAAGTGTTTTTCAACATCCTGTGACTTTTTTCAAAATTCTGTGCTTTTAAGAGAAAAAGAAATTTGGGACAATCGCTTCCTTATGATAAAATTACCGTTTTAAATCTTTCATTGTGTACAGTCAGATAATAACTACCCCCAAAGTTCCTGTGCAGATGTAGAACATGATGTTTTCATTCCATAATACATGAATGTTTCTTCTTCTGGTAATATCCATAAAGAAAAAATTAAAGACTTGTCGTAAGCCATAAATAGTTTCATTTACTGTGAAAGCTGTGACAGACTTAATTGAGTTACTTAATAGCATTACAAACACCAGAGTTATTCATTGGACCCTATTTTTATTAAGCCAAAAAAAGTTATGTTTTTTGTTTGTTTGTTTTCTCTAATTAGGGATCCTCTGTTCTTGAATTAACACATTCTGATGCTTACCAAACTAGAGAAATATATTCCAGTGGTAAGTTATATAAATTTCTGGAATTTTTATGGTACACTTGCTTAAAAAGTGTTCATTTCTTTTTAATAGTCAATGGTTTTCTTTATTTTAGATTCTGGATCAGACTGGGGTCAGGGGATTTATCTTACACAAAGTCAGGGATTTGACTTACCATCAGAAGGCCAAGGAGAAGAAGGTGAAAATTCAACAGATTCATTTCCAAAGAAAATAAAGGTACTAAAGGACAGATATCTTTTAGTAAAACAGCCAGTGTGGTTTCTATATTAGACATAGTAGTTTATTAGAAGTTATATAGTAAGACTCTCTCTGAAGAGAGAATTGCAGAGCTAGCAGGAACCTTGGGGATTATTGTTTTATTTTTGTATTTTGTAGATATTAAAGTACAATGTATTTAATAATTATTTGTATAAAGATTTTTAAAAATTATTACTTATATTTTTGTTTGTCAAAATTATTAAAGTGTTCTCAAGGACTAGAATTTATCTCCTGCATAATTTTTTGGTCAAATTAGTGGCTATTCTTTAAATCCAAGAGAGAGCATTAGATAAGTAGAAGGAACAAAGTCACAGGCCATCTTCTGAAATTGGCTTACCCCTCCGCAGGAAAAAGGAGGGTATTCAGTAATGGTGGGCTGGTACTTCCTGTCTGCAGTAGCTTTTCTAAAACAGTCTAACAAGGTAAAGCTGTCTTGCTTAAAATGTATTTAAAATGTATTTCTCTTTGTATGTCTGACTGGCATTCTTTGAAGAAGTTGTCATAATTCTGGCTTTGTGGTTTTGGTTTCTAGGGATTACTGAGAGCTGTCCATAATGAAGGCATGCAGGTGCTCTCTCTCACTGAGTCTCCCTATAATGACGGAGAGGACCATTCTGTTCAACAAGTTTCAGAATCTTGGCTAGAAGAGAGAAGAGCTTACCTCAGTACAATCTCATCTCTTAAGGATTTAATTACCAAAATGCAAGTGCAAAGAGAAGCCGAGGTACTCAAAGAATATTATGCATCTAAATAATATAAATAGTTTTATATTATTTTAATCAATAGGCACTTTATAAATTAATATCTTGATTTCATGATGTACTTTCACATGAATTACTATATATTGTTTAAATGCCCGAAGTCATACACTTGAAAATAAATTCACATGCTCTTAGGCTTCTAATATTTATTTTGGTTAGTAGCTAAATATGATTTTTAGAATGTTTTTTAAACATGCTTATTTGGAAACTAACTTTTGTTTTTCATACTCTGCTAGGTTTATGATAGTTCTCAATCTCATGAGAGCTTCTCAGACTGGCGAGGTGAACTTCTGCTTGCCCTTCAGCAAGTTTTCTTAAAGGAGCGCAGTGTCTTACTCGCCATATTTCAGACTGAGCTGACAGCTCTGGGTGCTAGTGATGCAGTTGGATTATTCAACTGTTTGGAACAGAGAATACAAGAACAGGTATTAAAGTGAAACTTTTAAGTAAAACTTTAAAAGAATGAATGCTTTTTAATAGTAATAAAATGAGTTAATGATTAGTTTTAGAATAAGTTTGAAGGTTAAAATTTTTTTCTTTAAGTTTATTGAGGTAACATTAGTTAATACAATTATATAATTTTCAGGTGTGCGTTATCATTTGGCATCTATTCTATTAGTATCTAATAGAATCTATTAGTATATTCTATTGTGCGTTTTCCACCCAAAGTTCAGTTTCCTTCAGCTACCATATATTTGATCCCCTTTACCCACTTCACCCTCCCCCTACCCCCTCTATATTTAACCCCCTTTACCCTGTCTACCTCCCCACTCCTCTCCTAATCCACTAGTAACCACTAGTCTATAGTCCTCTGATAACTACTAATCTATAGTCCATGTCCATGAGTCTCTGTTTGATTGGCCTGCTCATTTGTTGCTTTTAGGTTTATATCCCACATATAAGTGATATCATGTGATTTGCAACCTTTTCTGTCTGGCTTATTTCACTTAGCATAATTATCTCAGGTCCATCCATCCATGTTGTCGCAAATGGCAGTATTTTATCTTATCTTATGGCCGAGTAATATTCCGTTGTATATATGTACCACAGCTTCTTTAGCCAGTCATCTATCATAGGATACTTCAGTTGCTTCCATGTCCTGGCCACTGTGAATAATGCTACTATGAACATCGGTGTGCAAATATCTTTTTGGATATGAGTTTTCAAGTCTTTGGGGTAAATACCCAGTAGAGAGATTGCTGGATCATATGGTAGATCAATTCTTAGTTTTTTGAGAGACCTCCATAGTGTTTTTCATAGTGGCTGTACCAATTTGCAGTCCTACCAGCAGTGTATAAGGGTTCCTTTTTCTCCATATCCTCTCCAACATTTGTTATTACTTGTCCTGTTAATTATAGCTATTCTAACAGGTGAGAGATAGTATCTCATTTTGAAGGTTAAAATTTTAACAGGTGCCACTAAGAATATTTAGAAGAAAAATTACCACCTTAAGTATTTTTATCTTATGTTAGAAAATAAATAAGACTGAAATTAGTGAGCTAATCATCCAACTAAGGAAGTTAGAAAACAAGTAACAAAATAAGCCCAAAGAAATTAGAAGGTTTTAATACAGTCAGTTCTCATTATTTCCAGTAATTAGATTCTGTAAAGTTGCCATGAATGTTGAGCCATTGCTACTAGGGGACATATAGGAGTAGGTTCCTGTGAGCTTCTGCTCATGACATTTGTGCCAGCCAGTCAATATATAACCTTGTTTTTTGTGTGTTTCTGTTTAAATGTACCTTGTTACCATATATTGTTGATTCATTAATACTGAACTCATGGCCAACCACACTATAACTCAGGCCTATAAAAGAAACACGTGTTTTCTTCGTAAAATACAGCTTTCTCGTATTTCGGAACATAGGACAATATTTCATCACTATGCTTGGGGACCATTTTAAACTGTGAAATCTCTAGTAAAAAAAGCACAAAAGTGCAAGAAAACACATTACTAAATGGATGGCAGAAAGGACATTGTTTATAGTATAGTGGATGAAAGAAGAGGCATAGTGTCACCTTGTTTGTCTTTAGCTAGGAGCATGTGCATCTGGCAATTTAAAATTTTTGCCACTGAGTGTTTTCAAATGACTGTAAAAGCACTGCAAATACTGATTTTGGGGTCACAAATATATTTTAGTGAATAGTCAAATTTGTAAATACACAATCAGCAAATAATGAGGCTCAGCTGTAATAAAGAAAAAAGAAGTCAGTGAAATGCATTCACTAGTACAATAGAGAGGATAAAAATGTTAAAAGTTGGTGTTTTGAAAGGCTAATAAAAATTTTTCTGGAGAATTGGTTAATGAAAATGTTAATTTATTTTCTAACAAACATAAGAAAAAAGTAATGAAAATAGGATCATAACTAAAGATATAGCTGAGATATAAAAATAATAGAATATTATGAATAACTTTATGTCAATTCAAAACCTTAGGAGAAATGGACAGATTTTCTAGAACAATGTTTTCTATCAAAACTCATTCAGGAAGAAATAAAAAACCCGAAAAGACCTATAAGAAGTAAAGGAATCAAATCAGTAGTTCATTATACTTAGAGCCCAGATCTTGATCTTTAAGTACATTCTCTATTAAAGGAACTTGGCCTCTTAGGAGAAATGGCCAATCCCAGGGCTGGAGCAAAGAAAGTACGAAATAAATCTGGAGTATCTCATTTTGCTAAAAAGGAATTGCTCAAAGAATAAAGGCGATATGTCAAAAGGTAACAGAAGCCAGATTGAAGGAGATCCCACTGGCTAAATTTGGGACAATTTCAACATCAAGCTAAATAATGAGAGTGACAGATTATAAACCAAAGAATAAATAAGAATTCATGCCTTCATAAAAATATAATAAATGAATAAAAATTCTTTTTTACAGTTAGAATGCCAACTAGAGTTTAGAAAAAATGATAGAATTAGTATATCACCCATTATTAAACACTATAGTAATAGTCAACTCAATGTGATCAGGAAAGTGTCCTTTGACAGGTGAATGGATGAACAAATTATAGTAGATCCATACAATGAAATACTACTCAGCAATGAAAAAGGAACAAACTGTTGATACTCTCAACTTCTTGTATCTTATATAAACTCCTGAAATGATGAAATTACAGTGATAGAGGACAGATCAGTGGTTTTCAGGAGTTAGGATTGAAGAGAGGATGTGACTGCAAAGGAGTTTCTTTGTGTCGATGAAACAGTTCTGTATCCTGATTACAGAGGTATTTACATGAACCTATGTATGTGATAAAATTTCATGCTTCTGTACACAAAGAAAATGAATGCACATAAAAATTAATGATATCTGAATAAGTCTTGCAGTTTAAATAGTATACCAATGTCAGTTTCCTGGTTTTGATAATATACTATAGTTATGTAAGATCTTCTTAGGGAAACTGGCTGAAGGGTACATTTCTTAAATTAGCCTGTTCAAAAATTCAAGGTCACAAAAAACAAAGAGTTTTAAATACTACTTTTGTTCCCTTTTGCTATTAAGGACATTGAGCAAAATTTCAATAAGCTTTATACAGTATAGTAGATTATAGCAGGTTAATTTCCACTTTGATAATTGTACTCTGATTTGTAAAAGAATGTTCTTGTTTTTAGGAAATATACACTGTTGTTTTTGGGGGTTGAGGGGCATCTGCATGCAACATATCCTCACACATTTTGGAAAAGAAAAATAACGACATGTGCATGTCTGTGTATAGATATAACACAGACACACACGCACACACACATACAGAATGGTAAAGCAAATGTGGTTAACATTTGGGGAATTTGGATAAAGGATATATGGAGATTCCTTGCACAGTTTTTGGAGCTTTTCTATGAGTCTGAAATTACATCAAAATATGAAACGAAAAACAATATTTTAAAACTCTACCTATAAGAATTACCCTAAGCCCAAATAGTTTTACAGGTGAAATCTACCAAACATTCAAGGAATAGCTAATTCCGATCTTACACACATGCTCTTCATTTTTGGCTGATTGGAGGAATGCCCGATCTTTTTGTGAGGAGGCTAGTATAACCCTGTTCCCAAAATCAGACAAAGATAATACAAGAAATAAAAAATATGGCTTGAGTTTGTTCCTGAAAATAGATGCACAAATTGTAAACAAAATGTTAACTTACCAAATCAACCAGTGTACATATTTTTAAAGGCACAGTCACCTACACTTATCCAGGGATGCAAATATAACATAATATTTAATAGCATACTATTAAAAATAACTCATGTGACTCATTACTTCAACAAATTAAAGGGAAAAAAATAATGATCATCTTGAAAGATAAAGCTAATTAATTAGAATGAAGAACTTTATACTTTAAAATACTTTAAAACAAATAAGCTAAATAAGGGATTTCTTGACCTAAATAAAGGATATGTCTAGCAAAAACCTACAACAAGCATCACATCTGATAGTTAAATATTAAAAATATTTTTTAACAAAGGGTTCGACTTTGTCCTAAATGTCTAGCTAGCAAAGCAAGAAAAGTAAATAAAATAAGTAAACATTGGAGATATGAGAGACCCCTTATTCACTTACATAGAAAACCAAAGAGAATCTGTGCACACAGATTTTTTATAATAAGAAAGTTTGATAATATTGCTGGAGAGAAGATAAAGAATGTAGAAATCTGATTTCTCAACAAAAATAAAATAAAATTTTAAAAATAACTATAATAGCATTAAATGGATAAATTTCTGAAAATATGTAAACTACCAAAACTAACTCAGGAAAAAATTAAAAATCTGAATAGATATATAATAAAGAGTTTAATTAGTAATTCTAAAACTTCTCACAAAGAAAAGCCCAGAATCAGATGACTTCACAGGTGATTTCTAACCAAATGTTTAAAGAATTAATGCCAGTCCTTCACAAAATCATCCAAATAAATTTAGAAGAGAAGGGATCAGTTCCCAACCTGTTCTGTAAGGCTGGTATTGCTGATTACAAAACCAGAAAAGACATCACAAGTAAAGAAAGCTACTGACGATGTATGGTCAGGTGACATATGTGCTCTCATAGAAGATGATAAAGAACTATTCAATAATTAAATTAAAAGATACTCAGAATGTACTCTATTATTCATAGTATGAAATACTATATAATAATGAAAATGAATGTGAGGTAGGGCTACCTGTGTCAAGCCAGTTGATTCACCAATATGTTAAGTGAAAAAGACAAATTACACCAAGATGAATACAATATGATGCCATTTATATAAAGTTTTAAAACATGTAAAACAGTATTATATATTGTTTAGGATATGTATGTGTATGTAACATAATATACAGAAAGTATGAAAATAACACCAGCCTTAGACTTTGGTTATTTCTGAAGCAGGTGGTACAGAGGAGGATGTGTTCCAGGGGTTGTACATAGGGGGCTGTAGTTGTATAGGTACTATTTCTCAGGCTAAGTACATGGGTGTTTATAAGTCTTAATGTTTTCTTGTGTGTTTGAAGAATTTCAAAATAAATGTAAAGATTAATAACTAGAAAGTAAATACTAATGAGCAGGAAGAGAAAATTAATCATTTCTTTTCAAAATTTTAGCATGTATGTTCCATTCATTCTTCAGACTTCCTGCTTGTTAATTTTATTGTCTTTACAACTCTCTTCATTTGATTTTTTACTTTGCACTGTTATAGGGTATTGAATATCGAGCAGCTATGGAATGCCTTCAGAAAGCAGATAGAAGGAGTTTGTTATCTGAAATTCAAGCACTGCGTGCTCAAATGGATGGTATAAAAATGACACTGAAAAGAGAACAAGAGAATGAACAACCAAACCAAGGTATACTGTCTTTCATCCTGTTTTTCAGTTAAAACACATTTCTTCTTAGTCACATTTTTTCTCATTCTCATATCAAATAGATAATATACATTAATTACTCTGGGGATTAAAGAATTGTCCAGTTGGTTTTAAATCCACACACACACACACACACACATACATACATACACACACACACACACACATATATACACACATATATATGTGTGTGTGTGTGTTTTTATATACATATATATCTGAGTGTATATATATTTATATGTTTTATACACACACCAACACATATACCCTCAAACACAGTTGACCCTCTAACAACCCTCTAACCACCCAAGCAGTTGAAAATCCGGAGATACTTTAAGACAGCCAGCCCTCTGCATATTTGAATTTCCAACCACAGATCAAAAATTCAGTATATTTTTTTTTTTTAGAGTTGAAAAATATTTATTTACATTAGGGTTCTCTAACCAGGTACAAACTCATATTTAGCTTTTGGAATAGCAATAAAATAGGTAATGCTCAATCTTGCTGTGCCATTTAAGCTTATTGCTCCATCTTAAACAAAAGCAACAGTTCTTGAAATTGGGAAGAAGTGGCAGTTATGAAGGTGAGGGGGTTGTTGCTCAGTTACTGCAAAGAAAAAATGCTGTATGTGACACAGGCTGGTAAGGACATGCTTTAAAATACTAAAGGACTTGGTTTTATCTTCTGTAGAGTTTGAAGACAACCTTTGCTAGCTATGTATGGAGAGAAAATGACAGTAACTCTTACAAAATAATTTAATCAAAAAGACTGCAATTTTCTAACATAGAAACATATATTTAATTTAAAGTGAATAAGCCTTGCCTTGACCAGGTTGTTTTGCCCATTAAGTTCATTATCTTTCTTTTTTTGAACTCTTTATGAGGATAACCTAAAAGAAAAAGAAATCCACAATAAAAGTAACTATTTCTTTTTTAATTCTTTTTTTATTGTGAACTATGTAACATGAATACAAAAAAAGTGCAAAAAGTAAAAGTAGTCAGTATAACAAATTATTAAATGAGTATCTGTGGAAATATCCCCATACTAAGTATCCCAGAAGACCCCTTCCCACACACATACTCCTCTACTAACCGAGAGGGAACGATTATCCTGATTTTTTTTATTGTTTTACTATCTATTTATAAATTCCTAAATCTTATAAGTTAAAAGTTTTTCCTGCTTTCAGACTTTATCACTCTATATATGTTTGTGTCTTGCTTTTTTCATCTCTCTGTGACATTCTTCTGCACAATGTTGTGCAGTGTTTCTGATGCATACATGCATAAATGCTCTCTGGGTACATACCCAGGAGTAGAATTGCTAGGTTAATAGAATACATATCTTCAAATTTATCAGATAATGCCAAACTGTTTTCCAAAGTGGTCACATCAGTTTGTACACTTACTAGCAGTATATGAGAGTTCTGTTGCTTCACATCTTTGCCAACAGTTGATATTGTCAGACCTTTATTGCCAATCTGATGAGTATGCAGTGGATTGTTATTGTGGTTCTAATTTATATTTAATTACTGAAATAGTTTAGTCTTTTTGTCATTTGATTATTAACTGGCTAGATTTCTGCTTTTGTGATGTGCTTGCTTATATCTTCCCTACTTTCAATAGGGGTGTCTGTTAATTTAGATTGAGCTGCATGGGAAAATCATTAGAGAGTAAAGCGAAGTATAAAATTTTCATCATATCTAGTGTAGACACATGTCTTTGTCTTCAGTTATGTTTAATATAATGATAGAAACTCCTGTCCTTTTTAAATTTTGAAAATTACACCATAGTCTTACCTTTGTCTTTGGAAAGCTGAAGATTTTAAATGTCTTAAAATAGTTCAGAGAAAACACATATAATGAGATCACAAATTAAATATATCCCTTATATTTAGACATAGAATTAATTGAAGATTGTTTTTAGAGAGTTGCTTAGTATATTTTACTGAAGTTAAACCCCATTGAAAGCTTAATTAGATATATATTTATATATGTAAATCCTTAGCCTCTACTCCCTAAGAAATAGTTTTAAAAGCCTTAATTAACATAATTATCTTCTAAAGCCAATATTATTTCTGCTTTTTAACATCAGTAATATGAATTGTACTATGAAGTGATGAACTTTCATAAAATTGTTTAAGTTAAAAATATATCTGTGGTGGAATAGCGAAACAAAAGAATAGAGTGAAAATCACACCTAAAATCTTCTTAATCCTAAAATAATGACTATTAATACACAGGTAAACATATCTCTAGAACTTTTCATTGTACACATGTATATAAGTTTATATTTTTCACAAAAATGGGATTCTAATGCATATTTTATAAGTTTTTTAAAAATGTATTGTGCTTAGGGAGTTAATATTTCAGTTTGATTTCATCATAACAAACCTATAGCAAGAGTTTGGTTGGTTTTTAAAGAAAAAAAAAAACTAATCCAAATTGGGGTTTGGGCTTCCCACTTCTCTTACTCCAAAGTTCCTAGGGACTCTCTGTGAAGGAGGGCCAAACAAAAGCCAGCAGTGCAGACGGTTGCAGCCATGGCTACATGGGTAACTCCTGGAAGGACTTGGTGTGCCTATCAGAATGGGAGCTATAGGAATTCCATATGAACAAATACAGGTTTCTATTGTGTGAACACTTGAAGTATTTTTTTATTTCAAGTCTTGTATCCATTAACATATTCTGTTAAACTGTTATCATACTTAGATATTTATAGTTCTGAAATGTTGACCATTAGCACTGTGAGGAAAATATGTATAAAATGTATTTATATGAATTTCTAACTTTTGGGACTATAATATTTTCACATTTGCTTCATAGTAATCTAAATTTCAAGTCAGTTCTTGTCAACAAAATATTTATAAACCAAATATGAATGGCTAGATCATACTTTAAATATTAAAAATTTCCCATTTAGAACTCTTGGAATATAACATACAGCAGAAGCAGTCTCAAATGCTGGAGATGCAAGTGGAGCTCAGCAGTGTGAAAGACAGAGCAACAGAATTGCAGGAACAACTGAGTTCTGAGAAAATGGTGGTTGCTGAACTGAAGAGTGAACTTGCACAAACTAAACTGGAACTAGAAACAACACTTAAGGCACAGCATAAGCACCTCAAGGAATTAGAGGCATTCAGGTGTGCCAACCTTCCTTACAAACCTGTGTTAGTGAAGATATTGGTATAATTTTGTCACAGATATTGTGCAAATCTTATAAAAACAACACTATACATGATGTTTAAATAGCATGAAACTTTGTTATTTATAGGAAAAACCACAGTGGGAAGGAAAAACTCCAAATTTTTCCATCTGACTAACTCAATTAGGTATTGGCTTATTCTGTACTGTGGCTTCAGTTCTGTTTGAGACTTGTATAAAATACATAATTTTGACATTTATTTTACCACCTAGTAATTTGAAATGACATTTATGATCTCAATAGAATTCATGGTTTAGTTGGCTAATAAATGCAAAATATTTTAAAACATATATACAAAATACTTATAAAAAGAATTGTTTGTGTAAATACTGAGATATTCTGCTTGCTACGGACACATTTACAAGTAGTCTTTGTTTTGAACATTGTTTTTACACACACAAACACATGGTAATTCCCGTGTTCAGTAGAAGACAAAGGAAAATTTTTATTAATGTTATTTTGTAAGTTGGTTTGCAATGGTAAATAATAACTAATAGTTGTATTACTAGGAACAGTTACTTTGAAATGAACTACAGTCAAAAATCTTTAATTTTTGCATGATTTATATTTTCTTATTAGCTAGTGCTTCTACTTTTCAGTAGAAGCTGTACTCAGTCTTTCTCTGTCACTATATAGTAGAAGTTGTTTTATGAAAGTACTTTGTCTCTGAATTAGGTTGGAAGTTAAAGATAAAACGGATGAAGTGCATTTGCTTAATGACACTTTAGCAAATGAACAGAAAAAATCCAGAGAACTCCAGTGGGCTTTGGAGAAAGAGAAAGCCAAACTGGGACGCAGTGAAGAGCGTGATAAAGAAGAACTTGAGGTATTGTTGTCTGTCTTTAAATATCTGTAGAAAATCCAAAACGAAGGGAGAGAAAGTCTGGAGACTTTTCACTTTCTGAAATGTCAACCTTAGAGTTTTTATGAGGTATAATAAGTTGTTTGCTGTGTGTCGAATAATATTATAGTGTCATCCAAGCTATTTTATCAGGAAATGCTAATGATTTTTTTTTTTTTTTTTTTGCTTTACTACATCCAAGGATCCATACAGACTGTTCTGCTACAACACGTGTTTTGGGAATGTGAATTAGTGTATATACAATTTGATCAATATAGCAATCATGCTGAAGTAGTTTTGGTTCCCATATTCTTCTAGGTTAAGGGAGCAGTGATACTTTTCTGGCAGCAAAAGCCCTTGCTGCTGTATTTTAAGAAAACTCTTAAATGAGCCCCTTCACTCTGGGTACTCTCCCAGAGAGGCACACCCAGACTCGCACAGCTCACAGTCAAGGCAGATTGTACCACACGCAGTGCCCCACTGGCTCAGAGTCTTCACTCCACATCATCCCAGACCCTTTAGCTCTGTACTGAAAAAAAAAAAAAAAAAACACAACTGTGTAGCCAGCATTTCTGCCCTATTACTTTTCAGGTGGTTTTTTGTTTGTTTGTTTTTAATGTCCACTATGGTAGCTTCCAGGTGTAGTAAGCTCTCTACCTGGCAAGGACACGTTATGTCCTCAGGTATTGATTACTGTTTTTTATCATTACAAATTTGCATAGGTTTTGGATAGTTTGTCCCTAACCCCACTTTCCCCATAAGCCCAATTATTTTTAGTATGTGATACTGGGAAACTCAAAGTTTTTCAGTAACTCATATCACATTATAACAGAAGTATTTTCAATCATTATTCTTAGAAGAAATGTACCCTACTTCATATTCCTTAATCAGATATGGTTAATGTTTGGGGAGAAAGTATTATTTAACTTAGCTATCTTTCGTTTATACTCTTTGATGAAAATCAACTGGCTGTCCAAATAATTATGCTCTAACCACTGAAAATTTCAGTTAATAAACTAGATAATCGGTTCCATTACCAAATACTACCAACTTAGTATTAATAAAGACACAATTGTATACTTACAAAGTATTGTAATAATATTAACAAATTCTTAAATTCAACTTTCTTCTCTAAGGATCTGAAATTTTCACTTGAGGGTCAGAAACAAAGGAATATTCAGCTAAATCAACTTTTAGAACAACAAAAACAACTTCTAAACGAATCTCAGCAGGAAATAGAATCACAAAGAGTGCTACATGATGCCCAGTTATCAGAAGAACGAGGTCGAAACTTAGAGCTTCAAGTACTTCTTGAATCTGAGAAAGTTCGGATTCAGGAAATGAGTAGCACCCTGGATAGGGAGCGGGAATTGCATGCACAGATGCAGCAGAGCAGTGATGATGGTGGGCAGCCTCGGCCCTCCTTACCCTCCGAGGACCTCCTTAAGGAGCTTCAGAAACAGTTAGAGGAGAAACACAGTCGCATAGTAGAATTGTTAAGTGAGACTGAGAAATATAAACTGGATTCTTTGCAAACAAGACAGCAAATGGAAAAGGATAGGCAGGTTCACAGGAAGACGTTGCAGACAGAACAAGAGGCCAACACTGAGGGACAGAGGAAAATGCACGAGCTCCAGTCCAAAGTGGAAGATCTTCAACGCCAGCTGGAAGAGAAAAGGCAACAAGTTTATAAGTTAGACCTTGAAGGAAAGCGACTACAAGGGATTATGCAGGAATTCCAGAAGCAAGAACTAGAACGAGAAGAAAAACGAGAAAGTAGAAGAATTCTGTATCAGAATCTTAATGAGGTAAATTGATGCTTTGTTTTAGAGTATTTTTTTAAATTTTTGATATTGGATTAAATTATTTAAATAGCTGTGTACAAATTTAAAAATGAAATCTATAGAAGTTTATTTGGAGTATAAACAGTACAGCTGATCCTCAGATAACATTGTTTCATTCAACTTTGTTATTGAGGGGGATGAGATGCAGTAGGAACTTAACTCTTGTTTACGTCAATTAGCCTATGGTAAAATTGGTTTCATTAGATGTCATTTTGCTTAGAGTCACAGAACCTATCAGTGACATCAAGGACTTACTATAATTATGTCCCCTTAAGAAAGAATGTGATGTGCTATTCATTTATAATTATTGGGGTTTTTTTCTGTCCAAAATTTCCAGCCAACCACATGGAGTTTAACCAGTGATCGAACTAGAAACTGGGTTCTTCAACAGAAAATAGAAGGAGAGACAAAGGAATCAAGCTATACTAAACTGATTGAAATGAATGGAGGAGGAACTGGCCATAATCATGAATTAGAAATGATTAGAAAAAATCTTCAACATGTGGCTTCAAAACTACAGCATCTAGCCCAGAAAGCCTCCAGCAGGTGAGACCTTTCTGCCTGACCTTTGGAAAGGGCTTTCTTAGACAAGCTGAACAGTATCTGTCCCTCACTAATAGCCAGCCAAGAGTGGGGGATTGAAATTATAGTTAATGTTTGTTTACATCAGGAGATGATATTCTTTAACAGAGCTCATATACTTGAAAACAAATATCTTAACACTTTGACTTACAGAGGGAGATCACTTAATGTAAGAGAAGGGTGATAGGTGAAACACAGTGTTGCCTGATCTATGTTTGTGCTGGTCAGCACTGCTAATTGAGAAGATCTCTTTTGACTTTGGCTTTTGGGTTTTTTTTTTTTTTTTTGAAGATTGCAGTTTGAAACAGCAGATGATGAAGATTTCATTTGGATTCAGGAAAATATTGTTGGAATTATTTTACAACTGCAGAAATTAACTGGCCAGGCAGGCAAAGAGGTAAGACTTTTTAAAAACTCTTTGTAAAGTATCAAAGCAGAGATTTAATGGAAACTATATGAATCATTCGAAACTGGCACCATATTTTCTAAAGAGTTTTACTTTTATCTTTTCATTTATTTTAAATATTAATAATAATGTTTACCTTCCCCCAATAGAACATAGTGAAAGCTGGAGGGGAAATTAACTTTCATTATCATTATTGAATAATTAGATCAACCTCTTATTGTATTATGAAAACCCTTACTCTAGCCTTACCAAGCAACTGTAGCTCCCTGAAAGCAATACATTCTTGCTCAAGCCTCTGTGCCTTTACACATGCTGCACCTTCTGCTTAATATACCCTTCCCTATCTTCTGTCCTGCCTGATAAATTCCTGCTTATCACTTAAGGCTCAACACAAGCATTATTTCTTCATGAAATTGTTCTCGGTGCTTGTCCATGTTTTAGTATGTATTATTCATAAACATTCATGCTTATGTGACCTTATGCCATTTAATCTTTCTAGCCTACCTCAGTGTCCCCAAGTATGTCTTGTGGCTCATTGACTGAAAGACTACTGAGACAAAATGCCGAGCTGACAGGACATATCAGCCAACTGACCGAAGAAAAGAATGATTTAAGAAACCTAGTTACGAAGCTGGAAGAACAGATCAGGTGGTATCGACAGACAGGAGCTGGCAGAGATTATGTACGTCTACCTTTCTTCTGGCCGCATATTAGAAGTAGTACAAATTTATAATTTTTGCTATCTGGTTTAAATTTTTAACTCTGATAATATAAAAATATTAAGTATGTGATTCTTATTAGAATCATTGGAAAATTTTATAGGGATGATAATAATAATAATAATAATAATAATAGCCATTATTTATTGGGTGCCTTCTCTGTGTGAGAGTCTGTGTTTATACCTTCACAATCTGTAATCCACATCCAGCATTGCACATGAGAAAAATGAAGTCAGCTGTCAAACCAAGATCAAAAGCTAGATACTCTGCTACCTATCAAACAGCAACAGACATGTGTTAAAGATGTTCAGATTTGAATTCTGACTGTTAAGTTATCTGTCAGTAATTGTGTTCATAACTGAAGTGAAAGATGCCATTGAATTTTATATTTTGATCTAATAAACTACTCTGAGACTTTATTTAAAAATGTATTTAATAACTACAAAATAAATTGCTAGCTTTTATAATCACCCAATATAAAAATAGAGAAGACCTGTAAAACAGCTGTGCAGTCCAACGCACAGTAACACACCCACACAGCTTCTGTAGGGATCCTCTCCCCAGTGTACATGCCAGGCGCTTCTTTCCTCACTTCTTCAATGCCCTATTTCAGGCTCAGGTTCAACATTTGGACCCAGATAGTCTGTCTATTTAGTCTCTAGACTTTTTCAAATCAAAGCTCTGCTAGGTTTAAACACCTTCTCTGGGGCCACAAGGATTTCACAAGGATTTGCAGTTGCAAAATTAATTTTCTCAGCAGAGGACCATGTAGTTAAAGTTAGTATATATTCTTTAATGTCAGTTGAGATTAGCTTTGAACTTTCCCTAAGGTTGGAAAGCTGAGACTTCTATATCCTCCATAGGCATACCTTTAACGTGTTTAAATCAAATTTTTCTTTAGAGGCTTGTTCTTAAAAATCAATTAAGTAGGCTCTGATCTTTACAGTCTTCTAGGTTTTCTGTCAGTGGTGGTGCCAACATTGAAGCCATCATTGCTTCTGAAAAAGAAGTATGGGACAGAGAAAAGCTGGCTCTCCAAAAATCTTTGAAGAGGGCAGAAGCTGAGGTATACAAATTGAAGGCTGAACTAAGAAATGAAGCTTTACTTCAAAATTTGAGCCCCAATTCTGATCATACCACTGTAAAGGTAGGCAACATCTTCCATCTAAACTTACACCAAATGAAGCTGGTCCTCTGCTTTTGCCTTGTTTCATCTCTCACAAACCTAAAATCTAATATAAACAAAAACCTAACTATAACAGTATTCAGATTCCAGTGACTAAAAGGAGACAGAAGTATAAGATTAAGGTTAATTATCTTTACTTTGAACTTTGCTGATAGGGTACCTGCCATCCTACTGCCACTACTACTTTTTAAAAAATAAAATCTAGGTTATCTTCCCCTAGAGAACAATGTGAATGACTCAATGATGTTTTAATGTTCTTCCCTTCTTTAAACATAGAGAATATATGGTAAGTACCTGAGGGCAGAAAGCTTTCGGAAAGCTCTCATATATCAGAAGAAATACCTGCTGCTATTACTGGGTGGCTTCCAGGAATGTGAAGATGCCACCTTGGCTCTGCTCGCCCGCATGGGGGGGCAGCCAGCCTTCACGGATCTGGAGGTAATCACCAACCGTCCAAAGGGCTTCACCAGGTTTCGGTCGGCTGTCAGAGTGTCCATGGCAATTTCAAGGTAAAGTGCTTGAAAAAAATTCCATTTTAATAGACTCTAAAAGTATTACTTATTTTTAATCTTTCCTCTTTTTTCTGCCTGCTATGCTCTGTATTCATACACTATGAGACATTTACCATAACTAAAACATGCCTGCTTCTTTCTAGGTTTTCATCCTTTTAGTAGGGACAGTTTATGTTGTCCCATAGAAACCCTATTAAAAGTGCCTTCCCAGATGCAGACAGCTGATGACTTGGAGCTGGCACATTCAACCTGGATTTTTTTTTTTTCCCTAAACCTGAATAAGCCCTTGAACTAGCTCTCAGACATGTATGTAAAAGAGATAGAGGGAAAAAAAGATTTTTGAAAAATTACTTAGGCTGATATATATTCATTTTCTTCATTTCTAAAATAATCCATTCTTGGGACCTAACTACAGAGATTAATCCTTGGACTCTGCTCCTGCTTTTGTCACTCTTTCTCTAGTAGTTCCAAGCCAGGAACACACTGGTACTCATTCTGTATCTGGTTGAAATGGAGTCAAGACTCAAACTAATGTGAGGACCTGCCTGCTGCAGTCCTCTGACCTGGGTGGTATACCCCAGACACCCAGGCTTCTCCATGCTTCTCCTCTCTCTCATTTCTGTAGGAGCCAGACAGTCTCGATGGATTTGGTTTTTAAAGTTCTTCCCATCAGGTCACATCTTGATGTATCTTCAGGGAGTTTTGCCCTTATTTCTTCACATGTTTTTCTTTGAAAAATATGACTCAGAATTTTTTAACTAGAAGCTGAGATCACATAGTCCAGAATGTCATTTCACAGATGAGGAAATGGAGACGGGGAGAGATTGCAAAGCCAGTAGTGGTAGAGCCAGGCCAGCCAGCCAGGCTCCCAAGTCTCATCCATGCTGACTCTCTGAAGGGAGCTCATGTTTTATCTTACCGATGGTCTTAGACTCTCCCTTCCCCGACCACTGCACATCACATCGCAGTCAGTTCTGCTCCTCCCTCCTCTTTCATTCCCTTCATCACATTGTGCTTCTCATGCAGGGTTAAAAATGCTGGGAGCTTCATCAACGAAACAGACGTAATCCTCAGCTAAATCCCTAAAGGCGGCTCACTTCCTGGTGGGGAAAACCAGCATGCCTGTAAATTAAAAGACACTAAATAAGAGGTCACAGGAATTAGCAGTTAATTTTGAGTTTAGAATTTGGGAAATTCTAAGACTCCATGAAAGACTCCATGAAAGCCAGTTGTCATTGAAGGACTTCACTCTACATCTGTCTCTTTTTTTCTTTTCCTCTTACATGTTCATTGTATTTTGACCCGCCTAAAACAGCCTTGAAACTGATTTGAATTACAAAATCAAAACGAGTGTTCCAAAAAGCTCCTTGGGCCAGGATAAGGCAGGCAGCAACTTGCTAGAGCTGGTTCATAACACTGCCTCCGCAGTTCCTTTTGATGCCAACATTGTTTTTCATCCCTGACTACATACCTCACTCCTCATTCAGCTTTCCCAGCTCTCTCTTAACTGCCAGTTCATTCTCTTCATATCTCGTTTGCCCTTTATTCTCCATTTTCTCCTCTTACCATTACTTCTTGCCCTGTATTTGCCCATCCATTCTTCTCTACTTTTGTGCTTCATCTCTTCGTGCCCCATTACTCCTGAAGCCATGACGTGACATTGGCAGCACAGAAGGCCTCTGGTGCCTCGCCATAAGCCCTGTTCTTCTGTTCCAGTTAATTTCACCACAAACCAGGGGACATTTGCATATTTTAGATTAGGTAACCATGTGATATTAAATTTGTTCTGTGTTCATATTTAAATGTATGACTTGATTTTGTGGGAAGTGTGTATTTATACTCTCAACATTATAGATGTGCTGTGAAACATTTTCTTGGGATCTTTTTAGAATGAAATTTTTGGTTCGACGGTGGCATCGAGTCACAAGTTCTGGTCCCATCAATATTAACAGGGATGGCTTTGGACTGAATCCAGGTAAAGTCAAAATAGAATTTTTTCTTACGTTTATGAATGAAATTACTGCATTTGCAGTAACTTCCCAATAATGTGTTCTGGAACCTATGTTGTCCATACACAGCAAGAGTCCTTACAGCAACAAGTCTAGGGACCTTGCCGTTTTAACAGCTGATTTTGTGGAGCAGTTAGTCTGCACAAGGCCTCGCTTTTTCCATGTGTTCATATGTATCCACCCAATTATGTGATGTAAGTGCTTTTACTATTATTCTCACTTGACAGATGAAAAACTGAGGCATGGAAAGCGTTTATCATTTGCCCTAGATTCCCAGTAGGAAGTGATGGAGCCAGCGTTAAATGGCTCCAGAACATTCTCCCCTTATAACTGCATTTAATGTTCTGGTTCAAGATAGGATTGTCATTTCAGTCATGTGGAGGAGTTGTGGTTTGAAGTTTTCTCAATTTAGCACTATTCAGACAGGTTTCTAAGTTTACCAATAGGTTGTATAATAATGGTTAACAGTTAAAATTCCTTCTCTCTATATCTAAAAGTGGAAACAAATATTAGGGCTTTAACGTTTCAGGCATAAGGATGGAGTCCGAAGCTGGGGAGTTACAGACACACAACATAACTGTGCTATTAAACCACCTTCACATATTCTACCAGTAGCTGGCCATGAACAGCAGAAAAGGAGGGAATACATTTGGTACCCTAAGCAGAGTTTTTTTGGTATATGAATTCTTAAACATGAAACAGCTGAAATTTGTACCATAATGAGTTCTGTGTTGTAAGTTAGCAAATCTTAATTTCAGGTTTTTTCTAATAAAAGTCACTAGAATGGCTTGGCTACATTAGTTTAATATTTTTTTATCCACATCATCTTTTCCTCCAAACCATACACACTCAGGCACCCATCACCTCACCTCTAGTTATAACTGTTTTAAAAAGAAAATACTTAAGTTAAAATAGTTTTTCTTTGAGCTATAGTTCCAGATTAGCAGAAATACTTATATCGAAAGGTAAATAAAACAACAGTTCTGTTGTTTCTCTCCTATAACCAGAATAATTGAAAATAACTATGAATAAGAGGTAGTGTAGTGTAAGTAGTCTTTCAAGCCCTGTGTGTTTTGTAGAAATTTTTCAAGGGCTTTTTATTTTTTTTTAACAAGGTATTTTTTGGATTACTTTAGGTACTGAAAAAACTGACCTATTTTATCATTCTTCTGGTGGACTGGAGCTATATGGAGAATCGAGACACACTACATATCGCTCAAGATCAGATCTGGACTATCCTAGGTCCCCTTTACCATTTCAAAATAGGTAAGAATTTGAAAAAACCTGCCTAGAATAGTTAAATATACTAATACTTAACAGAGGCCAAGGACAGTGCTATGGCTTTGACCTCTTTGCACTGAAATAGCTAGATGTATCTTCAGTTTTATGTGATTTACATAATCTAAAGCTCATAATCAAAAATAGCTTTTTGATTTGTAACTGGTTTCCAAGAGTATAAGAAACAGAGCTGATCAAGTATAATTTAGGGTATGCTTTGGGTTAGACATTGGGAAAAATATTGAGTAAAATTGATAGTCTCTGGACTCTAAAGTCTACATGTCGAGATGCATTTATACATATGCAGCATTTTTTCAGTCCCCTGCAATAGGCATTGTACTGGACATTCTTATGACAACTTAGTAGCTGCTGCTTTGAATTTATTGAGAAGTTTTTTTCCTTTCTACAATGCAAACTCAGAAGTATGAGCCTATAGATCAGGCAATGTACAAGTGGTTTACCTTTTGAGGGCAAGGTGGAAGCTGATTGGTAAGTTACTTGCCTTGTTCTTGGATAATTTGAATTCTCATTTATATTTTTGATCTCATAGATACCCAGGCCCTCCAGCTGATTTAAATACTGGTTCCTTAGCATGTTCTCAGCTTCAGAATTATGATCCTGACAGAGCCCTAACAGATTATATCACTCGGCTAGAGGCACTACAAAGACGACTTGGAACTGTACCAGCAGGTACTCTCAGCTTAACCAAGTAGTGACAGCGCCATACTACTAGATAGACCAATAACTCTCCTTTCTGTTTTTGAAAGTCCTTGACATCACTCATTAGGATAGTCAAATCTTACAGTTCAGCACATCAGTTACTAGGTTAGACTTAAGAATTTAAGTCAGACCGTGATTTACCTCAGATCCTACTCCCCCAGAAAAGATTCCCTGCTGTCTTCATTTAGCAGGTTGATTAGACAAACTGCATAGTGGGCACCAAAGTGCAGAGTCCCCTGAGGCTCACAGAGTCAGCTGGAGGACATGTTCCTAAATAATACATGTTCCTAATAATGCATGCAGATCAGGGGTAGGGAGAGGGAGGTGAGAGCACTTAATGCAGCCATTATCCCTCCTAGGGCCTTGTGCTTTTATGTACAATCCATAAAACCCATCCCATTCAAAAGACTTTGTAAGAATGGCCTATTTTTCTCTGCTCAAAAACACAAAAATTTATTACTATAAATGGAGTCCCCATTCATTATGCAAAAACCTCCTTCCCTGTCTCCCTTTAGTTCACTCCTGAGTCAAAGGTTTTGGGTCATTTTAATTAAATGTGCTTAAAGTCAGCTTTTATATTTTGTTTTTACTTTTACTAAAGACCCTGGTCTTTTTATACTATTCCCACAAACTAGATAGGGTTAAGAGCAGGTTATTTTAAGTTAGTAGTTTCTCTTTTCATACAAAGAATCACCTAACCCAAGCAACTTGTCATAGGAAACTTTATCATAGCTGGACTCTGGTTTGTTTTGTGTTTTGTTTTAAGCATCTAAATTTCTCAAGAACCAGATTTTGAAGACCAAAAGGTTTTTCAAGAGACAGAAGGTACAGAACATTCAACCTGTGGGGCACTTTAAAGAGAGTCTTACCATTAGTCTCACTTACTTGCTAGAGAGCCAGCCATAGTGACTTTTAATTATATATTCAAAATCCCTTTAAAAAATCAGTTTAAGTATGAATAAGATTTTACAAAAATAAAAAGCATTTTTTGAAGTGGAGGGTATTAGTAATCTTCTGCCCTTCATGAGCTAGTTACATTAGTCTAGTATAGATAACAATCTAATTTGAAATAACTACTAATTAGTCTGGCATATGTAGCAGTTTAATTTGAAATCATTTAAATAGCCTATGTTTCTCTCATAGGTTCAACTCATTTTCATGCTGGCATGAGAAGATAATCCTTTGAAACATCATGAATAGAAGTGATTTTAAAAAATTCCTTTTGTAAATCAGTGGTTCTTTTGTGCTTTTGTATTGTGGATATTCAATGGGACCAATACGAACACAGCTTATGATTGTATACAAATCCCTTGCCAGCACATGAAAACAAACTGGAATTTGTACATATAAGCATTGTGTGTGTATTCATGCACAATAATCATTAAATTACATGTATATTTGTGGAATGCTAATTTAAATGATTAAATTATAAGCCTTGTGTATTTATCAAATGGGTGAAAAGATTAAACTTTTGCGCATTATGACACTGCTGAATGTGTAGCTTGGGGTGTCCTGCACTTTTCTTATAAGGCTACTGAAGTTACATGTTTCTGCCTAATATATTTGCTACTGGTGATGATGACAAATATCACTTGTAGAGACCTATTTTTGTATAATGGTAGAAGTTTTGAATTTTATGGGGTATTTTGTCAAGTACTGAAATAAAAATGACTTCACCATTTTAACCACACTGTATTGGAACCCTCTTCATTTTTAACTGAACCATAATTCTTGGTACATGTCTCAGGCTCATATAACAGAGCACCATACACTGGGTGCCTTATAAATAACAGAAATGTATTTGTTTAGAGGCTGGGAACCAGATTTAGTGACTGAAGGTCTGCTTCCCAGTTCATAGACTGCCATCTTCTTGCAGTCCTCACATGGCAGAGGGGTCAAGGAAGCTCTCGGAGGTCTCTTTCATATCCTGTTCACAAGAGCTCTACTATGCTGTGATTGCTTCCCAAAGGCCCCACTGTGAATACCAACAAATTGGGGATTGGGTTTCAACATAGGAACTTGGATGGGAGGACACAAACATTCATTCTGTGGTAGTGCACATCATCTCATTATTTATCTAAAATACGTAGGACTTAGAGATTTAGAAAGTTGTCCTAATCTTATAGATACTACTGGGATTTTTCTTTCCGTAAGGAAAAGTTCTCCATGTGCCTTTGTATCAACTTTATGAAGTATTTTTTAAAAAACTGTGTTGGTATTTTCCTGATTAATCCTTATTTGCCCAGTTATGTATTGTTAATGTCCAAAGATGTGGCCTCACAAAGCTATATCCACGAAGATGATGTAGAATTCATTTAACTCAAATCTTAAATTTTATTAACAGAATTAAACAGTATTTCTAAGCCAAATCCAGATTGGGAAACTCTCAGAGATAATATAAATCTCAATGTTATTTCTTAACTAGAGTCCTCTCATAACATGCAACTCACTAAAACAGCTAGAGTAGTATTTGATGCTTATAACTAGAGAATTACCATTGGATATTCCGGTTTATACCAACACAGGCTATGGAAACAAGATCTTGAAGATATCACATTATTTTTATTTTCCATGTTAGTAGCTGAGTTCTAATAAGAGTTCTAGAAATAACAAATGTATTCTAAAGCAGATAGCTGAAGGTGAGAGTTTGAGTGAAATTCTCATTGCTTGCCACACAAGACTATTCTGCTCTGAGGGAGAATGGAGCAAGCAGATGGACAGGTGCTCTGAGCAATCTCATTTCATTCCCATTGTTTGACCATCAGCCCTCTTATGACATTAGGCCTCTGCAGTCAACTTGTTAATGCTTCTCAATAATTAGTCTGTGATTAAAATCTAAATCTTTAAGTCTAAAACTATTCACTAACAAAGACTAACATCAGGGTTTTAAATTTTTTTTGTGTCATGAACCTCTCAAGCTTTCTTGTGAAACTATGGGTCCCTTTCTCAGAATAATGCTTTTAAAGACAAAATATATAGGATTGTAAAGGAAACCAATTATATAATAGTCAAACTTTAAAAAATTTTTGAGATACAATATGTTAAGTTTAAAGATCTAGCAATAGATCTAACAGCTACCATATTTTCAAAGTAGTGATGAGAGTAAAAGATATTTCAAGAGATCTGTAACAGCTATATGTGAATATGATTTCTGTTCCGAATCATGGGTACTGCTAATAGTAGTTTGTTGCCTATATTTGTAAGTAAATGCCAAATTACAGTTTTAAATTAATATAAGAACAGTTTTTTTCCCATCTAAGTTCCAAGATTCCTGAATTCTCACTGAAGCACATAAACTCTATAATTTGTGAATACAGACTTTACTTTTCTCAAAAACAATTTTAATGTGAAAAACTGTAACAGCAGAGAGTTTGACATGAGTCTTCCAGCCTCCTAAACAAAACTATTACATACATAAGGGAAAAATATTTTGGCCTCATCTAGTAAAAATGGACTGTAGTCAAATTACAGGTATAGAGACAAGCCCCCAGTTATAATTTGAGTTGATTCTTGAAACACAGCCTTCACAACATGTGACCAGTGATACTAATCTCCAGGACCCTGCTTCCTATTACCCTTCAAGTCGGAGTTCCCTCAATTTTATTTGTAAAAAAAAAGCTTATTGACCTAAATTAAGGTTTAATAAATGGAACTAGTAACAAAATTCCCAATTATATTCTAGAGAGGAAGCAGGGAACCATCTTGAGCCAAAGAGAAAAAAATTATTCCTTAGGGACTTTATTTTGGATTTTCACACAGATGTGACCATGTAGAACCAGATACAAACTTATCAGGTAGGTATTTAGTAATTAGATCAAGTTACACAAGCAGTCTTTAATATTAATAATTATTTTTTAGGAAATATAATTAAGTCATTGTCATAGACCTCTCTGTTTCCTATGGGGCAGTGCTTCCTAAGGATATATTTTTCTACAACATAGCTCTGTCATGGCTAAGTATCATCATACCAAACCAGTTAATAGGATTTTCTTTTATCCAAGGCTTTAAATATGAGTCTATTCTCTACCCACCCATCCTCACATATGCAAACATTACCCAGTAAATGAACAAATAACCTAAGGCTATCAAGTATCTCATTGGGCTTTTATACTTTCAGATCTAGTCCAAGATCGAATACCCTGAACTTAACTTGCCAAGAGCTATATATGCTCTTAAAATTAATACCTGGAAATTGTGTTGAGAATCTGCCAATTACCAAGATCCCCCAGTTTTTTACTAATGAGAGCCTGATTTCCTTACATTAAGCAGATGTAGTAAATATCTATCGTAAAACTATTAGGAAATATCTGAAATGCCATTAGATTTGATGTAACCATTTAGTTAAGAAAATATAAAACCTTTTAGTTAAAGCTGGCTGTCTTAAAATTATACACACAAAAAAAGTACACAGAATTGTTTCATAAACTTCATTCTCCAAATGCTTTTGCCATTTACAGTGATGTTTCATGTATTAGTTCCTTGTTGCCTTTTTCATTTTGATCTTCGTTTGTATCGGATAACTGGGTTTTCAGGAGTGTGAATCATGGTTGTATAATTCACAGTGGGAAAATATCCATCAATGAGATCAAATTCATATAAACGAAGCATAGTGGACCAAATTGTCTTGATTTGCACATAAGCAAAATTCTCTCCAATACAACGATGACGCCCTGTAAAAAAAAAAAAAACCCTAACAATCAGTTGAAATTCTTTCTCATTTTTAGCCTAGAGTGATAATAGCTACAGGTTAGATGAAAAGCAGATATAGATATTATAATAAAAAGATAACATCTTTTCACATAAAACAAAAATATAAATAGTTAATAAAAATCCTAGGAGATTTTCAACACCTGTTTTTAGGGGAAATGGCACTTGGGTAATTATAAAATGACTTTTCCAATCACTTTTTATCCAGGTTAAATATATGTAAGGTTGATTGGACACAGACAGTGGATTAGTGGTTACCAGAGGGAAGGGCAGAGAGGTATAGAAGAGAAAAAAGGGTCAACTATTTGGTGACAGAAGGAAATTTAACGTTAGGTGGTGAACATACAATGCAATATACAAATAACTTGTATTACTGAATTGGACACTTGAAACCTATTTTATTAACCAATGTCATCCCAATAATTGTAATTAAAAAAAAAATTAAATATAAGTCAGCTTGAAATATACGATGCTAATCTAGTTTGCCTTCTGTCCCAAGAGAGCCCTAGTTAAAAGTTAATATGAACCTTCCAATCAAAACTTTAAATGCCATTACAAATGATAATGGAAGATAAAGGGATTTAATAAACCCACTATAGCACCACATACTGACATCGAAATTTAAAAGGTCATATACACATCAGCTGACAAGCTGATTCTGAAATGCATGTAGCAGTGCAAAGGACCTACGATATCCAAAGCAACCTTGAAAAAGAAGAGCCAAGTTGGAGGACTTCAAATCTAGCTTCAACACTAAAGGTACAGCAACTGTGCTATTGTGATTTGTAAGAAGAAATATACATTTGGTCTTCTTCCCACTCTAGGCACAGAGCTCCTGAAACCCTTGGGATTTCTTAAGTGAAAATAACAATGAAGGGGAAAGGAGCAAGGAGCCTTTTGATATTCATAACAAGCACCTTTCAGCCACACTCAGTTTGTTAATGAGGTAACTTTTGGAAAAGCCCCTCAGAATGGGGGCTAGCTGCCAGAGGAACCAACTAGGTGGTGAAAGGGTTGGAACTTTCAGCACCACCCCCTGACCTCCAGAAGGAAGAGGGGCTGGAGGTAGAATTAATCACCAGTGATCAATGATTTAATCAACCATGTCCACATAATAAAGCCCCCATAAAAATCCCTAAAATATAAGGGTTCAGGGGGAGACTGTTCAGAGAGCTTTCAGGTTTGTGAACACGTGGAGGTACTGAGAGGGTGGCATTCCCAGAAAGGGCATGGAAGCTCTGCACTCCTTCCTTCATACCTTGCCCTATGTATCTATTCAGTCAGTCTGTTCATGAGTTGTATCCTTTGACAATAAATCAATAATCTAGTAAGCAAACTGTTTTCTGAGTTCTGTGAGCCACTATCAAATTATGGAACCCCAAGAAGGGGGCTGAGAGAACCTCTGATTTATAGCCAGTTTGTCAGAAGAACAGGTGACAACTTGGCCTTGCAACTGGCATCTGAACTGGGGTAGCAGGACAGTCTTTTGGGACTGAGCCCTTAACTATGGGGTCTGTGCTAACCCAGGAAGTATTGGAATTGAACTGAATTGTAGGGACCCAGCTGGTGTCCAAGAACTAGTATGGGAAAAATACCCACACATTTGCAAGAATGTCCCTGTTAGAAAAGTGAAAGATATTTGTAAATACACATGAATTATTTTGACAAGCACAAATTTCATCAGGACAAACGTCAAATGTAAAATGTAATCAATCATCTATCTTACCAGCTCCAAATGGCACATAGGCAAACTTCTCTCCTGATGCTGGATTGTCCTGTAAGTAGCGATCAGGATTAAAGTCCAAACGTTCTATCCATGAGTCTTTAAGTCTTTGATTGACAGTGGGAGAAACACACACCTGATGTCCTGGAGGAATGGTATATCCTGCCACAGTCTACAAATGAGAAAGCAACACATTTCATTAGATAATTTAAAAACATTTTATCAGATAATCAGGTCATTGTGTAATAAAGCATTAATATAAATGAGATACATAAATTTAAAAACTAGATTTAGGCCAACTAAAACTATTTTAACAAGATGATTTCCAAGTGACTCAATATTGGGCTAGAAATATATACACAAATAAAAAAAAATCCAAAAGATTATCATTCTGGAAATCAACTTTTTGCAAATAAAAACTGGCAGCATAGAGGGGGAAATCTAGCCAAGAGACTAACCTGAGGAGTTTTGGCCATTCTCATCATGGTCATTATAGGAGGTCGAAGTCTTAATGTTTCTTTTATACAGCGATCAAGTAAATTTAGATCTTTGAGCTAAAAAGAGAAAACACTTCCTGAGTTCCACAATATTTAACATACTTCAACAACATTTTAAATATTTTATAAATTTTATTTAGTTAATTGAAGTAAAAGTTATTTTAACTTCTGGATAATTACAAAATAGCTTAATTTCTGGGTAGAGATGCAGATAGATGTAACTGGTTCAGAGTAGCTGGGATTATCTTGTTCTATCACTGTCCATGGTCAACAAGGAAAAGAAGGGCAAGGTAACAGGAAGGCAATCACCCTGAAGAATGGCATAGTAAGGACCTATAAAAGTTCACTCATCTAAGAAAAACACTAGCAGAAATCACTAATGTCAGTTTTTTCAAAACCTGTACACAAATGTTTACAGCAGCATTATTGATAATAGCCAAAAGGTGGAAACAAATGTCCATCAACTGAAAACTGAATAAACAAATGTAGATAATCCATATGACGGAATATTACTAGTCAATAAAAAGAATGAAGTACTGACATACATTACAACATGGATGAACCTTGAAAACATGCTAAGTGAAAGAAGCCAGTCACAGACCATGTATTGTATGAATGTGGTTATTTATATGAAATGTCCAGAATAGGCAAATCATAGATACAAAAAGTAGATTAGTAGTTGCCAAGGGAAATGGAGATTAACTGCTAACAGGTACTGGCTCTCTTTTGGAAGTGATGCAAACGTTCTAAAAATTGTGATGGTTTCACAACTCTAAGGTATATTTTAAAAACAGTGAAGTGTACACTATAAATGGATGGATTTTATAGTATGTGAATTATGTATCAAGTAAACTATTATTTTAAAAGTACTAAAATCAGAAATCAGAGGAGACATTACTACTGACCTTACAGAAGAAAGGATTAAGAAAATACTATAACAATAGTATGCCAACAAATTAGGTAATCTAAATGAAATGGAAATATTCCTAGAAAGACACAGACTACCAAAACTCTCAAGAATAGAACATATAAATATACCTGTAACAAACAGATTGAATTAGTAATTTCAAAAAGCTTCCCACAAAGAAAAGCACAGATTTAGATGGCTTCTCTAGTGAATTCTATCAGACATGTAAAAAAAGAATTACCACCAATCCTTCACAAACTTCCAAAAAATAAAAGAGAAGGGAACACTTCCAGACTCATTCTATAAGACCTGTATTACTCTGATACAAAAATCAAAGACATCACAATAAAACTACAGACCAATATCCCTTATAAACACAGATGCAAAAATACTCAACAAAATACTAGCAAACCAAATCCAGCATTAGGACATTCCAGGGAGGACTACAGGGAAGTTTCAAAAAATGAAGCTAACCAATTTATAATACATAGAAAACCTCAAATTGTCCCTTCATTTTTTAAAATCTACTTTTTCACTTATCTCCCCACTTCCCTCCCCTTTGGCAACCATCAGCTTGCTCTCTGTACTTAATGGTCTGTTGCTATTTTCTTGATTCCTCTGTTTTGTTTTTCTAGATTACATGTACAAATGAAATACAGTATTTTTTTCTCTTTCACTTTGCACAATACCCTCTAGGTCCATCCATACTGTCACAAACAGCAAGATTTTATTTCTTACTGCCAAATAATATTCCATTGTATATATGTACCATATCTTCTTTATCAATTCATTTATCAGAGGAAACCTAGGTTGCTTCCATACTTTGACAATTGTAAATAATGCTGGAATGAATATAGGAGAGCATATCTTTTTGAATTAGTGTTATGGATTTCTTGGGATAAATACCAAGAAATGGAATTGCTGGATCATATGACAGTTCTATTTTTAATTTTTTGAGGAACAGCTATACTGTTTTCCACAGTGGCTATACCAATTTACAATCCCATCAGCAGTACATGAAGGTTTGTTTTTCTCCACATCCTTGCCAGCACTTGTTATTTGTTGATTTTTTGATGATGGCCATTCTGACAGGTGTGAAGAGGTATCTAATTATGGTTTTGATTTGCATTTCCCTGATAATTAGTGATGTTGACCATCTTTTCATATATCTGTTGGCCATCTGTATGTCCTCTTTGGAGAAATGTCTATTCAGGTCCTATTGGTGTCAAGTTGTGTAAGTTTCTTATATATTTTGGATATTAACCCCTTATTGAATATATCATTTGTGAATATCTTCTCCCATTTGGTAGGTTGCCTTTTCATTTTGTTCATGGTTTCCTTCACTGTGCAAAAACTTTTTCATTTGATGTGGTCCCATTTGTTTATTTTTGCTTTTGTTGCTCAAACTGTCCCCTTTAAAAATTAGCCACAGTAAAACTGAAAATCCAACAAACCTGGTCGTAAGTTAAAGGAGGCAGATCCTCTCCGCTGACTGTTTTCTGTTCTAAATAACATTTTTCTTGAAGTGTTTTGTCTCTAGCCAAAAAAAAGCCCATCCAGGCACTAGTAGTTGAGGATGTATGCTGCCCTGCTAAGAGCAATCCAATAAGCATGCCTGCTACTTCATCATCTGTCAAAGGACGCCCATCCCTATAGAAAGAACCAAACACACAAATTTAACATTTTGGCAAACATATTTCATGCCTCATCCTTTCAATAAAGGGTCATAATGAATACATTTTTCAGGTATAATAGTTTCTTGCATTTGCCCATCACAAGTCAGAATTGTTTTTTCCATTAAGGAAAAGAGACCAATAGAAAATACAATTTTGATTACAAAAGACTTCATTACAGTTTATCTGTCAAATTTTTCAGCATGCGCAGTCACTGGGATTCCACTAAGGTACAAGATCCCGAAATTTATGTCTCATCCATTTAAAAAGTCCAAAGGACAAGCTATTGATCTTGCATCATTACTTTTTAACTGGTCATATTATTTAACTATGTTTTAATGTGTAATTTCCTGCTTCAGCTTAATACCTGATCTGAACAGCTCTTACTTGTAAGTAGAATCTAGTAAAGTTTGGAGAATGTCATCAATTTTTTCTTCTGACTGTCTGCGTTTCTGAATTGCCTTATAGAAAATATTCTTGATCTCTCGATGAGCTCTGTCTCTGCGTCTGTAATTCAAAGAAGAAAATAACTTCAAAAAATAAAGTAGTACTTTCTGGCATCAAATTCATTTTGAAAATAACCAGGACCTAGCTTAAAGCAACCTTATTTAACTTTATTGACTCTAAAATAATTGATAAAACTCAGAGCCAAGAGAAAAAAAAAGGCACCATGAAAATCATATTCTTAGGAATTTCTAGGGTCTCTTAGGGCAGAAAATATATTTTAACATATAGAACTCTGATTCTTAACATACTACCTTTGTTCTACTAAAGGTCTAAAGCAAGACTCAAATGATTATTCCTTTAGAATCATTTCGGTTTAATAGAAAGCAGAACACATTTAAGTTAACATGAAATTTAGATTTTAACCAAATTCTTGAAGCAGATAAGAGTCACTCTGGTTCTTTAAAAGAATATAAGATTTAAATAAACCTGAGATTTACAGAGGATTATCTAAAGCTAGGACTTAGAACATGACTACAGCATACAGGGTTTGATTCTACTTTTCACTTTCTAAGAAAATACAGTTTTATAGAGGGTAAAAATACTAGTAGAGTCAGAAAACAAACTTCATCTCTCTATTTATACCATTACAATAGGGCTCTCACTAGGTAATAGTTACTGTAAGTGTTTTACATGAATTACTCACTTTGACCTCCTACAAGGTAGATGCTATTATCCTCATGTCACAGACAGCTGCATAAGATCACACAGCCAGTGAGCAATGGAGCCAAACTTCAAAACAGGCAATCTGACTACCTTGCCCCCATTTAAACAAGGACTTTGAATAAAAATTCCTACACTGCATCATTTTTAAGAATGTCACCAGAAATCACCAGAAAACTGAGAAAGCAGGAGAGCCCAGAAAACATAAGGTCTGTTTAAGAAAGCGAATGGAATACTTTGGTTAAATCAGTTGTTTCAGGTAAGACAGAAAAAAGACTAAGCTGGAAAGACTCGTAAAGGGCCTATCATACCTAGCTCAGGAATTTCTGACTTCATCCAGGAGACAGGGAAGGTGAAAATAGACTCAATACACATTTATGGAGAACTTAACTATAAGCCCAGGGCTGTGCTGGATTTTCTAACATAATATGGATGAAAGCATTCTGAAAACTGCAAAGCTCTCTTACAAGTAGGAGGTATTAATGAGTTCCAGAGAACCTCTCCTGGCTCTCGCCTTTACTCCCATCCCTCTTTATTCTCTAAGTGGATAGAAGTACAGAAACGGAAGGAGAAGTATCAATTTGATGCCTCTCTCTCTCTCTCACATGAACAGAAAAGAATCAACAAAGGTACAGAAAGCCTCCTAACATGAAAGACATTAAGCTATACATCAAGTCCTATGAGCAATATTTCTTTGTATCACAGATGGTCCCTGCCCTTTAGGTGATCACAGTACAGCACACAAGGAGACAAAGAGAATATTAAAGGCACTGACACTTCAAACAAATTTCACAATATACTACAAAACAGTCAAATACTTTCAAACAAGTGCTTCGAGGGCTATATCACTTTTAGGTAGAGTTCAGAGGCTTTCCTTAATACAAAGAATATGTGAGATAAGATTTTAAAATATAGACAACAAATTACTTTTTTAATAAACCGAAACTTACCTTAAATGAGCTCATTATATAGTTTATATAAAGAAGATTTGTCCTGATTTCTTATAGAAAAATGGGGGCTCATAATCTCCCCCAATTTATTTGTTTTACATTTAATTTTTATCTTACCAAAGCATACCAACACTACAGTAATTATACAGAGTAAAATCACCAAATATAGTTTCTTTATCCATACCTGAAACTAGGCAAAGGGAGCCAACCTGGCAACAGCCAGGCTGCATGGCTAAAACCTCCATCCAAATCTGCATATAGTTGTGCCACCTTTTCATTGAGCTGACTTCTGATTTCCTTTCCATGTAAACAATGGCTAGCTGTTAAAATTATAAGCTCAGAAAGAGCTTCAAACAAATCTAAAGGAAAAAAGATCATTTCCATTAATATTGCCAAAAATTATCTTGGAATGTTCTGTTTTCTTAGAGATCTAAAATAACTGTGAAGGAAAACTGAGAATAAAAATGACTCGAGAACCTATTCATACAATCCAAAAAGCTTATCGAGAGATATGCGGCTGCCCTACTACACAAAACAAAGAGAGGCAAGAGACCAAATGATGGGAAGTACCCCAACCCTCTGAACAACCAAAGTCGATGCCACAAAGGCATCTCTAAACCTCACTCATGAGCCCTTCACCTTGAAAAGATCAAGATAAAAATTAGAGTTCAAGGTCACAGTATAACAAAAGCAGCAAAAGTCTATTTAGTGCATATGAGGACAATAATGAGGTGCTTCTCAAGGAAGAGCAGTCCTAAAACTGAAGAATGGATTATTTCCCAGGTCCAAAGTGAATATAGGTCAGGACTAAAAATTGAAGTCTTGACCATGTATAAAAGAAAACTGTAACTAATCACCAGCTGGCATACCCCAACACTGGAGACAGGTACATCAGGGCCGCACACTTGAATGACACTTAAAGTTATAAAAATTATCCAATCAATGCCCCATTCTTTAATTCCATGTTCACCAAATGAACTTCCAATCATCATATGGCTTTCCAATTAGATCTACCATCAAAGAGAAGTTCAGCAAATATTCTGGTGTTCTTGGTGCTATAATGTCTCACTTGTATTTAGTAAATAGTTGGCATTCTAGACGGTTAGAAATACTACATCACCTTGAGATATATATATATTTTTTAATAAAGTTTCTGGACCTTTTATAGAGCCAAAGACCAGACCCAGATGTGGTGACCTACACAAAGATCTTGTCCCGTAGGCAGAGGATGCTTCCTGTTATGGGGATGGCAATCATCTCAGAAGGCAACACTTACTGCAGTCCTATATAAAGACTGCATCACAGAAACATCCAAAGAAGGTCATGTTCAATATACAATATAATGCAAGGAAGTATATAATACATTTTTAAAAACTTCTACTGGAAATGACTAAATTCAAACTTTCAGTAAAGGTAGAGTAAGCTCATATATTTAAATTTACATTTTTTGTGGAATAAATCATTCCCATATAACATCAGATAAATAAGATCATTACATATATAACTGTTTAGACTTTTACTTGCCCAAAGGGGTAAAAAATTGTTTTATTAATTTAAAATGATCTTGCAAAATTTTTATATTCAGTTTACTCCAAAATCTACTCATGAATCATTTTTATATTATTTGTACAAATGAGCTGAGTAATATTCATGTTACTGAACCATTTTAAAGTTTTGCTAAGTGAGCAGCAATAATCACTTCCTCTCAGGTGTTTTTAACTCTCTGGTAATCATAACATGTTCTTTCTGTTAAACCTAAGGTAGTTTTACATATGTTGTAGTTCAATTTTTATATACACACACAAATTCTTAGGTTTCCAGTCACAGAAAAGTAGAAACGTTAGCAAAAATAAGAAGCCGAAATGTTTTGCTTACTTTTTTCTCCACTTTCTCCCCAACTCTGAAAGTATTCCTTTGTTTCTTTTTCAATTATAGAAACATGCTGTCTAAAATGGGCTATGTTAAGGCTACTTTTTAACATTTTCTTCTGCTCCAAGAAAACCTTAAAAAAATTAAGAGTATACAGCATTAAAACACAATTTTGTTTTATCACAAGATCCATGTGAGTTATTAGTACTCTGTAACACTAAAGAAAAACAATCTTCTAAAAAATTTGAAAATAAAAATAGTAAAAAGATTTTTAGAAACACCACCAGATGTGGCAAACTTAGAACTTTCGTGCATAGATCTGAAGTAATGTGTATAAGACACCTGTTACGCAGGCCCTAGACAAATGATGAATTAAGAATCCCACTTCCTGCTTTCCTTTCCCACTCCTGACCCCAGGACTTCCTTTTCCTATTCTGTTATCTCTAGTCTTCCAACCCAACCCAGACAGCAACACAGTCTCCCAAAGGTCCATTATGCTTCAATATTATTTTTATCCTCCTTCACATATTACCCCATTCTATTCCCAAATATCATTCCTCACTGACATTAGCTTCTGGAAGATAAATTATAATATAGTCTTAATAAAATAAATTCACACTAAGACAACTAATAGTTTTAACCCTTTGAGGCTTTTCTATTTTAAGAATCTAATAAGCTGTGTGAAAAGATGGATACATTTTCCAGGGCTCTTTCTTTTGGCCTTGAGGAGAGCTATTCATTCTCCCACACCTCTCCCATTCCAAGAAACAGCACTTAATGTCAACTTCTAACTACTATATGAGAGTACTGGGTACTGTGTGGTACGTTCACAGCCAGAGCCCACCCCCAAGCAACCAGGCCAATTATCTACTTTGTGTTTAACAACAACTTGCAGCACTTTAATGTTTGACTTTAGTGGGGAAAAGAAATCATACAAACTTCTAAAGCCAACAATCTCTAGATCAGAAGAGCTCTTACGCTAGAATTTCAGGCAGGAGTGAAAAGGTAGGAGGCCCTCGGATATGAAATAATGGGATTTTCTTGTTACACTCTCAAATCCAATCCCAATGAGCTAGTTATCATTCATTTATTTCTTTAGGAAGGCCTTTGAAATTGCTTAGCCCATGCCAGCAACTATAAAACAAAATAACCATTCTTTGTCAGTTACCCATTGCTTTTCTTCTTTTAAATGTCTCATGATTCTTCAAATTTTTGAACCAAGGAATAAATTTTTTCTACATTTTAAATGTATACTACTATACCACTAGCTATAATTATTATGGTACAGATTCTCTTGAAAATAAGTGTCACCTACTGGATTTGGCACATCATATGCAACTCCCTTCCCAAACACAGGTGTTGTCAGACGACTGTAGACATCTTCTGCATTTAGGTCTTCATTTTTACTATTAAAAAGCAGTGCAGCGGCATCACTCCCCAGAAGGTAAGTAAAAGTCTTGCCCACCATGGTAAAACTAAACACGGGTCCATACTAAAAAGAAAAAAGTACCCATATACTGATGTTACCAAAAAATATGTAGCACTAAGACACTAATTTCTTAAATCGCAAAACAATAAGTTGTTGAAAATAAAAACATTCACAAACCTTAATGCAATTCTTCTTCCAGTCTTTGTCTAAATTTATAACTATGTTTATCTAGTTGCAAATGGAATATAAATAAGACTTCTTTTTTCACTGTTTATTTTGAAAATATTTCTACCTTATACAGAGACATCATAACATTAATAATTACCTATTCTTCCATTATTAGACATATGTGTGATGTGTCAGTTTTTTTACTTATTATATATAATTCTGCAAAAAGTATTTTTGAGAATATAGATTTCTTTTCCTTGGTTAAAAATTTAAAGGAGTAGCCAAAGGATATGACCTTTCATATAGTACTTGCTATGTGAAGATACCAGAAGTTTATTTAGTTAACAGTTTTACCACTATCTCACCAACACTATGCTTCAGTTCATCTTGTCTGAAAAATGGAAATAGTAATAATACCTACTTCACAGAACTGTTAGGAAATATATCATACATATTGGAATGTATACATATATAGTATGTATTATATGCATATAATAAATATATTAGAGAAAAATAAATATATGTTAGAGTACCTTGGCCATAAGTGTTTTTTTTAATTATTATTAGTATTATTAGCATAGACTTAGAAATCAAACCATATGTAAATCCTAGCTTGGCCACTAACTACTAGTGAGCTTAATAACAAATTATATAACCTGTTTCTCAGTTTCGTCATCTATAAAATCAATAAACCTGAAGGAGTTTTGTTGGGCTTTAAGGAGATAATCTATATAAAGCAGTAAGTACTGGCCCAAAGTAAGTGTTTTATAATTATTAATGCAAGAGGAAGAAAAGAGAGCAAGATTATATAGCCATAAATACATTTGCATGTTTGAAATTGGGAATATGACGGAGCACCCATTGGATAGTTTTTAATCTCTTTAAAGAGGAAGCAAAGTTATCTGCTTTGATAGAAAGGTATGGAAGATTCAGGAGCTTAGAAAAATAAAGGTTTGAATCAGTCACTGTTGTGAGTGGGAATATAAGTCAATCACAGGAACGTAACAGGATTGTTGAGCAGTGCTCAAAGTTCTTTAAGGCAGGCAGGCAATCATGAAATTAGGAAAGAACTAACTTGGTACAGGAAGAAGAAAATGACTAATAGGCTCCCTTCTAAGGCTGGGTTTTACCAGATAAACACCATGAAAAGATCCAGGGGCAAGGAAATTAAGGTACTGGCAAAAGTATAACTCCTATGATGGACCATAGTCCCAAAGTAAAACAAAAAGAAAAGTAAAGAAAGAAGACTGATAGACCAGGACAAAGTAAATGGAACAATGGACTAAAAGACCTAATGAGGTCAAAGAGTGGTTACAATAGAAGGAATTGCACAGGCAAACCAGGAGAAGCTGTGGTCTAAGAATAGGTGTCTACATTCATAGTGTGGAAGTGAAAGTTAAGAGTGATGACAAGTCTTAAGGGGAATGTGGAGTAAATGGTTGAACTGGTATAGGAAAGCTCACTGGAGTGGAGAAGAGCAAAGATCTGAGTGACCACAGAGATGTGCGGATCATCCAAGTAGAACTGAAGTCATAGAAGACGTGTAGTGCAGGTTAGAGAATTCCACAGATGTGTGGTTAAGAAGGATAGATTAGTATTAATTTCACTATAACCACCGAATACAAAATTTATGTCAGTGATTTTTAAAACATAGTTGCCAGAACTCCAGGTTTCCTCAGTGGTATCTACGAGATCACCCCAGGACATGGGAAAAGCTAAAAGGGTCTCCAAGGGATAAGCATAAGATTACAATTTTTTTAATGTTCTGCCATTTAAAAGGAAAGTTTGAAAAAGCACTGATTTCCTCTAATCATTTGGAAGACTTACCTTCTCATATGCATTTTCTAGGAATTCAATTGGACTTTTCCCAAACGCTATGGCATGTCCAAGGAACGGAATTGGAGAGAAAATGTATGGTGGACTTTTCTGCAAAATAAAACATGAACTTTCAGTTCACATTTCATTTTAGGAGAAAAATCTAGTTTAAGTTTCATGACCAAAGAAATGAAATTTGCCATAAATACTTACTACGAAATGCAGCATCAAAAGTAATTAAAAACAGACAAAATGTAGATATCTTAGGAGAGTATCCATTGTAAAAAGAACAAACTCAAAATATGGTATAAGATGACTAGACAAACACAAAGTCATTGCAATTATAAATGCTGAACATGTCCAGAATATGTCCAATTTTGTTGGTGGCTCTTGGCAACTTTCCTCACCATTAGTAGCCAAAAAAGAACAGAAAAATCTAATTATAATTTCTTCACTACTTATTTCCCCTACTACTCATAATTTTAGTCCCACAGTCTTGCCTAAAGGAGGTATAGAAAAAAACCACAGTAAGTTGAGGTATAGAAATAAGGAGAATGTTTAAGAAACAATGCTTATCAGTAAACAGAACACATCTCATGCTTCTTTAACTGCAAATAAACTACATCCACTGATTTTTTTAAAGAGAGTAGATCTGCTCTAGCAGGAACTCTAGTATTCACTATAAAAGGTACTCGAGATGCCTCAAAATGAGACTTGCAAATTATAACATTAAGTCTCCTGGAAATCAAACTTGCAATGATGAAAAAGCATTACTCCTCAGATCTTTGGTGGTCTCAAATAGTAAGGAGCACTAAAAACTCACTTTTCTGATAATAGTAACAATCTTAAAATCCTACAGCTACCTTTCTTCCCAAAGATAAATACCATTTCCTCAAAACTCCAAATAATACTGCTTCTTGCCTGTTATAATTCAAACAAAAATTATTTTAAAAATTACTTGGTCAATAGTTTGTACATTCCATTGTCAGTAAAAGGGTAGCTTTCAAAGCTACTAGAAGTTGGCTGGTTAAGGAAGCATTCATCAAATATATTACAGAAATATGAAACCAGTGGTCAATATAACCACTAAATTAGAGAAACTGATTTTATTAGCATTATAGGAAGTTCCCTACAACATCCCAATTACTCTACTCTAGCGAATCATACCGATACAAATCGCCAGTAGGGGCAATGCCTCAAGAAACTGAACCACACCCAAAGGCAGTCACCAGGATCATAGGCAACCAGGGCAGCAGCTACCAAGAGCGCCTCAACCAGAGCCCCACCAGGCCCGCAACAAACCTGAGGCTGCCAGTACGGCCACCAGGGCGCTCAGCGCCACAGCCTGGGCCACCGCTGCCACTCTGAAACGACTACGAAGGTCACCAGTGCTGCGGCCACCACAGCTATCACTATGACCACAAACGCGGTGACCCCAGGACCAGACACCGCCAGAATCAAGACCGTCCGCACCAAGGCCAGCACTCAACCCCCGGGGCTCCTGCCGCCACCACCCAGCGGAACACAGCCGCGGTAGACCCTCTCGCTAGCCATTCGGCCGCCTTGGTCGCCGCGTCCCCCGCCAGGATCCGCGCGTGTGCACGTACCGCCCCGGCCGGCAGCGGGGCTAGGTGGCCGATGGCGAGGCGGAACAGGTAGACCAGGCTGAGCGTAAAGGCGCAGGCGATCAGCAACATGGATAGGAGGTTGCCGCTCGTCACCTGCTCCATCGCCTGCCCCAGCACCGACCCGCCCGCCTGCAGTAAACCTAGCAACGCCATTCCGGCGGCGGCCGCCGCTGCAGTTCGCTGAGGACGCTGGAGGCCGAGGTCGCCGCCGCTCCTCCGAATCGAGGAAGCGAGACAAGCCGGCAGATGGGCGTCCGGAGGCGGCCCCGGCCCCCAGGTCTCCTACTAAACCCAGTCCCACCCCTACCGCCGGCGCGCACCACCCTGTGTCACAGAACTGGGCGGGGCCTGCCACTGGTCACGCCCCTTAAGTAGGACTCTATAACAGCGAGGTCTCCTTACGCCGGGAGAGAAGTCCTGACGAGGCAGGCTGCACCTATGGCACAGATGGTACAGAGACGTAAGAGAACGTAGGTTTAACAAGAGATCAACCCCCGAGAATCGCGGACCACCGGAGCCTGAGCGTCCTGGGTGCGAGGCTCCAGAACACGACGCGCGGTTGGAGACGGCGGAGGGATCTCAGGGTGAGGGTCGCGATAGACCGGCAGGGGCGGTGCGCTCTGTGATTGCACCGCGCGCGCGTGAGGTGATCTCGGCCTATGTCGCGTCAGCCTGGCGGGTGGCCAGGGCACCGCCCCCCGCCTGGGCGTGTGGGCCTGCTGCACCTGCTCCTGTTCAAGGGCTACGGAAGACAGCCCCAAAGAGAAGCGAAAGGGAGGTTTGTGAAAGACTCCGTCTACACACTGAAGGGTGAGACGATGAGGTCAGTCGCATCCCACCCCAATAAAACAGGTATTAATGTATGACCATAAAGGTAATAAATCTTATTAGGTATGCTGGATTATACGGTAACAGGTTCCAAAATAAATGTATATTTTATAGGCTTTCGTGACCTATTTGAGGCAACATTTCCCAAGAACTCTATTTTTCTGGCTAAACGTTTAGTGGCCAGAAAGATTTTAAAGCGGGAGTTAAATCTTGCAGCCACAGTCAGCCTGATTTCATCCGCTCCTGTGGTTTCAAAAATGCACGTATATAAAATGACAACCAAATTTAGTCTTCCTTCTAGATTACTATCACAAGCTCCTGACCAGATTGATTGAATAATTGATTGATTGATTGATTGATTGATTCAATCAACATAAGAACTAGGTATTGTAGGCACTAGGGATACAGCAGTGACTGCGAAAAATGCAAAGCTCTCTGGGAAGGAGCAGGAATATCCATCCAGTTGTCTGTTGGACGCCTCTGCCCAGAGTCCTAACATTCATCTCTCACAGTCAGTAAATGTAAAACTGAACTCGTTATCTCCTCCCACCCGTCTGTCACTCTGCCTCTCCTGAATGCCTGTGAAGGAAGCGTACTACTATCCACCTCATTGCCATCTTCCTTCATGCCTCACATCTAATCAGTCAGCAAATGCTAAAATTCCACTAGTTTAAGGTTCTTCATTATTATTGCCACTACTTTAGGTCAGGCCCTAATCATTGCTTGCCTGCACTGCTGCAACAGTATCCTACCTGGTCTCTGCTTCCGTGCTTGTCTTGATCCTCCACATTGCTGCTGTTTATTTCACTAAAGCTATGTTGTAATCATTTCCATAGGTTTCCTCTCTTAGAAGATGAACTTGAGAATAGAGATCATAGTTTTTATGGTCTGTGTTTATCCTAAAACCTACCATAGCAGTTCTCAAATTGTGGTCCATAGCCCTATGGGGATCCCCAGGACACTTTTTGGGTCTCTACAAAATCAAAACTCTTTATAAAAATATCTTATTTGCTTTGTTACTGCTGGAATTTGTACTCATGATGTAAAATCAATAGTAAATAAAACTTCTGACACCTCAGCACAAATCAATGGCAGTGGTGCCAAACTTTAGTAGTCATTTTTCTTTACTGCCATGCACTTGCAATAGAAAAAAAATTGCCCGTTTCACTTCAGAATGTCCTTGATGAAACTGTAGCATTAATTGTATTAAAGTTATTAAGTACATGATTCAATGAATCAGTATTTTCAATTACCAATGCATGATGTTACAAAATCATGCATGAAACATCCAAAGTACAATTTAGAGCGATAAATTTTTACATAATACAAAAAGTTCATTGATATAGTTTCCAATTGTACATTATAAATAACTTTTAAGATTACCACGTGTAAAGAATATCTATAATTATCTGAAGTTATTAAAATATTTTTTGCTTTTCCAACTATACATCTGTGTAAAGCCAGGTTTTCTTAATATATTTCAAACAAAACAATATGGAAAGCATAATAGATTGACTACAAAAGCACATATGAGAATTAACTGGCTTCCATTAAGCCAGGCATTAAAGAGATTTGCAAAAATCTAAACCAGTGCCACCTTTCTAATTTTTTTGTTTTTGAAAATAAAACTGTGTTCATAAAAATGCATTATTTATGATAAATGGCATTGTTATTTTTAATAAATACACATTTTCCTTTCTCCACTTTATAATACTACAAATATATATAAATATAAATATTTAAGATATAGATTAACATTTTTAAAAAAAAATTTTAGGTTTCTTAATAAATTGTAAGATTGTGAAAGAGTCCTGAGACCAAAAAGCTTGAAAACTGCTGACCTAGAATATAATTTATAGGGTTTTAAATTTGTGTTCTCTGTGGAACGAAGTCCATACCACCAGTAGTACTACCTTCCTGTGAAATCGTTCTAAATAAACAAGACCTTTTATTCATTAAAATTTCAAGGTAGTTCCCATTATTACATAACCATCGCTTTTATTATTTTAATGAGTTTTCCAAGGTGATGTTTCAGAAAGTCATCATAAACTGAAAAGAGATTGTTGATTCATCATGGATTCTACTCTACTATTATATTATTACTTGAATATGGTAATTCACCTTTTTCCTAGGCTGCCCATACATCCCATCAGACCACTCTTTTAACATTAGTGAATATAGAAATATAGAAATAAAACTTAATTTCTCACTGTGAACTAAGACTGACTTAAAATGCTGGGTGATCGATAACAAAGCATCTGTGACCAAAGTCAAAGTTTTTTTGTTTAAATATTTCTTAGTGTTTATTTAAACATGCTTGACTGAAAATTAACTTGGATTATTTCTTTAGAAAATTCTTTACTTTCTGCGATTTCCTTCTGAAATATTTGAAGGAGGATTATATTAAGCTGACTCTTGAATCAGTACAGATTGCAGTCATTTCTCCAGAGAGCTCTTCCATCTCAGCTCAGCCTTGAGCCTCTGCTCACTTGCCCATAATTCCTCAATAAGATGCTTCTCTCTGACTGGAAGGATGAATCTCTTAAAATTCCCCAAACCACACTATTGACACGTGAACTTTACAGCTTTACTGAAGGGTTATAGATAATAAAATAAAATTTTAGAACCCAAGAGAAAAACTAAAACCAGATGCTAAATATGACTATTTCCAACGTCAAAGGAAAGCAACAAAATGTAAAACATTTCCTGGGGACTAGAAGTTCCCTTCATAGACACAGAACAGTACCCAGTTGTTCTACCTAGAATTTACTTCTCTGCTGCTCCTCAATGAAAGCGCTTTCTTTAATCCCTCCTCTAAAAAAACTCCATTCAGAGAACTGTGACCCCTACCCACAGGGAGTATTTCACCCTAGGATCCACAGCCCACCCACATCCAAACCCCAACCCCACCCCTCCCCAGCGGGGCAATTCACAGGACACAATTATGCAAAACATTTCTCTGAGTTTTTCAGTGAGGGGCAATAAAGCAAAACTGTCCCATTTTGACACCTTAAGTCTAGACCTTCAAGTCTCTATATTGATGTGAAATGGAATGAATATCATCATCTCTCCTGTAGTTTTCTGGTAACTTATTAGGCCAAACACACACACACACACACACACACACACACACACACCCCAAGGACAAACATTTCCCAGCTCTGGGACAATGCAAGACCAAATAAAGGAAGAGAAATATTTTCCTAAATGCAGCTAACTTCACACAGATTTTCTTGCTCTTAACAGAGATGGCACTGTACATGATTATGCAGAGAGAAGTTGTTTCCCATTTGCATTCTCTAGGTTTCAAACCATGTCAATTAGAGCATTTGAAATGATGAGACTACCTACTACTGTTGGATACTTTTCAGTGACACAAAAGGTCTGTCAGTAGCTTTGTAATTATCTTAGCAATAATAGGTCACAGCAGATTATCACTGTTTTTCCCTTGTTGCTTGCACTTTGGTGTCACATTCAAGAAACCATTGCCTAACCCACAATTGTGAAGATTTATGCCTATGTTTCCTTCTAAGAGTTTTGTAGTTTTACCTCTAAAATATAGGACTGATCCATTTTAAGTTAATTTTTCATATAGTGTGAGATAGGGGTCCAAATTCATTCTTTTGCATATGGATAATCAATTGTCCAAGCCCCATTTATTGAAAAAAGACTGTTTTCCCCATCAACTCATCTAGGTATACTTGTCAAAAATCAATTGACTATAAGGGTTTATCTCTGGACTCTCAATTTTATTCCATTGATCAATATGTCTATCCTTATTCTAGTACCACACTTTTATGTTTAGTAATGCATACACACACAAATAAATAATAAATAAATGTATATTTATATAAACTTAGAGTAATTGCTTTTAATGAATAACTACTAATCATATGGCATAAATTCTTATATATGTATATACGTATGTACATACTTATACAAAGCTTGGGATTTGATAAAATGACTTAATGCCCTTTCATTCTATTAGGTAAAATGCCTATGTTTCTAACAATTAATTCCATTTATGTTTTTAGGTTAACAAGATTCTGTCTGCCACTGTCAGTAACAAGTACCAAATCTGTGTTCTCACTATGTTTGTCCAGTGATTTGGCAGTTAGTGCTCATGGGTTTAAAGTATATTATGAAGGTAAGTGATGGTCATATAAAAGGACCATTGCCTAGTTTAAAGTAGTCAAAGCAAAATCTTCCAGGATGAAAATGGACGAATCACCAGGACAGAAGATACTATTCATCCTCTTATCTCAAATCTAGTCCTGAGATTCACCTTCTTATTAATCATTAATATGTAATAAAATGCTGGAATTAATGGGCTTTAATGTTTTATCGCAGTGTGCCTAGACAGAGGAAAATCTTTCCCTTAAATCTTCTTAGAAAATGAGACTACGAAATCACTGTAGGGTTAGAGATTAGTAAAAGGAAATTAAATGTGAGAATAACAGGAAACTAGGCCTGAATGGAGATTCAGGCATTACAGAATCCTTCCTATTTTCTGTGCTCTACCTCTTTGCCAGAAAATAAATTAATCTGTCTTCTTCGTAAATTAGAGTCAAGAGAAAAAAGTCCATTAAGAGACAGGAGTTGACATCTTTCATTCTAAACCCCTTTCCACTCCCACAGATCCATTACCCCTTAACCACAGAGAGGAAAACTAAAAAGCTCTTGAGCCTGAGGGTTTTTATCTAGAAGTTTGGTACAACCGCATTTGGCATCAAAACCTAAACTGATTAGAGAATATTTATAATCTGTATTTATTCCATGTAGTATGGGTACTCATGTTTCACTATGGAAATACTGTTTGATAATGGGTAGTACCCCAGGTTTTGCTGAGGGTGTTAAAAATGTATAGACTCTGCATGTTTTTTCCTTTTTAAAATGTGAAAAAAAATTCTGATGGAAAAAATGACCTATTCTGAGGGTTTCAGATAGCAGTCATGGACTTGAATGTCCTCTCTATATGATTTAACAATAAATTTTTTAGTTTATTCCCTGCTTTCAATAACAGTCCCTCTCTTACTCATAGAAATATCACATCAGATTTCAGCTTACCTCCCCAGGACCATATTATCAGAATGTGTCACACCAGGTCTAATATCACCATAAGAAATACACAAATATAGTGACAGGATTCATTACTTTCTAAAGCACATACTAATTTAAAACACGAGTTTTAGGGGGTTTTTTTTCTTTTTTTTCTGAAACCACAGAAACCTTCTCACAGTTCTGGAACCTGGAATACCCAGATCAAGGTGCTGGCTGATTCAGTTCCTTGCAGACAGCTGCCTTCCACTGTCCTCTCACATGTAGGGACAGGAAGCTCCGGTCTTTCTTCCTCTTCTTATAAGAACACCAGCTCTGTTGGATTAGGGCCCCTCCCTTATGACTTTATTTAACCTTTATCATCTCACAGGCCCTGTGTCCAAAAACAGCAATATTGGGGTTTAGGACTTCAGCACATGAATTTTTGTCTTGATTACTGTGCCTTTCTAGTAAGTTTGAAGTGGGAAGTATGAGTCTTCTGACTTGGTAGGTCATTTTCAAGATTGATTTGTCTATTAGGGGTCCCTTGAGTTTTTATATGAATTTCAGGATCAACTTGTTGTTTTCTGCAAAAAACTAGCTGGACTTTTCATAGGGATTGCATTGAATATAGATCAGTTTGGGGAGTACTGCCATCTTAACAACATTGTCTTGCAATCCATAAACACAGAGGTCTTTCTGTTTATTTAGGTCTTCTTTTATTTCTTTCAATAATGTCTTCTATTTCAAGCCTTTCACTTCTTTTGTTAAATGTCTTCATAACTTTTTTATTCTTTTTGATGTCATTATACATGGAATTATTTTCTTAATTTTATCTTCAGATTGTCCTTTGTAATTATATAAATACAAGTGATTTTTATAAATTAATCTTGTATCTTGCTACTTAACTGAACTTGTTTACTCATTCTAGTAGTTTTTTAATAGGTTCATTAGGATTTTCTATGTATAAGATTGTGTCATCTGCAAATATAGTTTTATTTATTCCTTTTCAATATGATGCCTTTAATTTTTTTTCTTGCCTAATTCCATGGCTCAAAGATCCAGCACAATGTTGAATAGAAATGGTAAGTACAGATCCTAGAGGTGAAAGGTGTTGCAGTTTATCAAATGACTTTCTGTGTCTATTGAGCTGATAATATGGTTTTCTGTCATTATTACTATGTTACATAGATTGATTTTCATTTCTTAAACTAACATTATTACATCATTACTGGAATAAATCCCACCTGGTCATGGTATATAATTCTTTTTAATGTTGTTGGGTTTGGTTTGCTCATATTTTGATGAGGATGCTTGCATCTATTTTAATAAGGGATATTGACCTGCAGTTCCTTTTCTTGTGATTTCTTTGTCTGATTTTACTATTACACTAGCCTCATAAAGTGAATTAGGAATTGTTTCCTCTTCTTCTGCATTTGGGAAGAGTTTGTGAAGAACTGGTATTAATTCTTCTTTGAACATTTGGTAGTATTCACCAGTGAAACTATCTGGGTCTGGGATTTTTTATTTGCGGGGGGCGGGGGGTAGAGTGGGTAGGTGATTGTTGATTAGTAATTCAATTTCTTCTTATTGGTCTATTCAGATGTTCTATTTCTATCTTAGGAATAGCTCTTCCTAGGAATTTGGAATATATCTGTGTTATCTAATTTGTTGTCATGCAGTTATTCATAATATTCTCTTATAATCCTTTTATTTCTGTAAGATCTGTGGTTTCCTACCTTTTGTTCCTTATTTTAGCAATTTGAGTTGTGTTTTTTTTTCATGAACAGTATAGCTAAAGGTTTGTCCATTTTTTTTTTTTTTTGGTCCATTTTGTTGATCTTTCCAAAGGCCAATCTTTGGTTTTGTTGGATTTCTTTATTATTTCTCTCTTGTATATTTATCTCCATCCTCATCTTTATTATTTCCTTCCTTTTTCTAGCTTTCAATTTAGTGTACCCTCATATTTCTGGTGTTATTGTTACCCAGTCTTGTTCATCTTCCTTTTCTATTAAGGTAGGATGTTAAGTTATTAATTTGAAACCAGATTAATTTTTTAATGTGGACATTTACAGATATAAATTTCCCTCTAAGTTTTAACTGCATCCCCTAATTAAGAATTTTGCTATGTTATGTCTATTTTTATTCATCCCAATTTACTTCCCAAAAGTTCGCAATTTCCATTTAATTTCGTCTTTGGCCATTAGTTATTTAAGAGTATGTTATTTAATTTCCATGTATTTGTTTAATTTCTCGTTTTTTGTTATTGGTTTCTAATTTCACTTTTATTTTGAATATAGACATACTTAGCCCAGGAGCGGTAACAAAGGTGATAGTAGTGGCTATGTGGGAGTGATTAAGGATATGACCCTTCCATAAAACAACTGGGCACTAGAAGGCAGAGTAGTTATGCATACATACTGATTTCACTACTTGGATATTAGCTAGGAAGTATTTCTGAAGAAAAACAAAAATGTTTAATGTGAGAGAATTCAGATGACAGAGTAGGGAACAACAGGAATCTGTCTCCCAACCTGGACAGCAATTGCACTGATGGAATCTGATGTAAGTTTTGGAACCCTGGAGTCTCTTGAAGGCTTTCAACTTCCAAGAGAAGCTTTGGTGGTAAATTGCAGATGATTTTGGTCAATTTCAGCTCTTAGTACAGTAGCAGCTTCCCCCCACCCATTGCCAATCGACTGGCAAGGCAGCTGCACATGTGATCCTGGAGCAGCCTGCTCACAACCTGCAGGAGCCAAGGTAGGCAAGAAGTATGACATCCTCCATATATTGGGGATCTGCCCTCCTCTTACTGGTTACTGGTGAGGACAAAAGGTGGGTGACCATTGTTGTACCTCCCACAATTATTGCAGGCGCCTTCCCTGAAGTGACTTCAAGGGGATTTAAAGGGCTAGTGCCCTTCCCTCTGCCCTTCATTTTTCTCTTTTTTCTCTTTTGGGAGCCAGATGTTAAAAAATAGAACAAAAACTTAACAAAACTACTGTATATGTGAGGAAAATTAGAAAGTGAGCATACATGCTCAGAGAAAGACTCAGAAAGACCCTAGAAGACCTTAAGTTTATATACCAGGCCTATCCTCATCACAGACAGCCTGCAACAATCAGAACAAAAAATGGCAAACCTGATTTCCAGAGTTACCATATTATTAGATTCAAATGTCCATTTTTCAACAACAAAAAAATCCCAAGGCATACAAAGAAATAGGGAAGTATGAACCATTCAAAGGAAAAAATAAACAGAATCTCTTCTTGAAAAAGACTTAATGACAGATCTACTAGACAAAGACTTTTAAAACAGCTGTCTTTAAAAATCTCAAAGAACTAAAGGAAGATGTGGAGAAAGTTTAAGGACTGGCAATTGGCTAAAGAAGCTGTGGTGCATATATAAAATGGAATATTACTCAGCCATAAAAAGAGATGAAATACTGACATTTGCAACATGAGTGGACCTTGAAATAATCATACTAAGCGAAATAAGCCAAACAGAAAAGGTTGAAAATCACATGGTATCACATATGTGAGATACAAACCTAAAACCTAAAAGCAACAAATGAACAGGACAAACAGAGACTCATGGACATGGATAATGGACTAGTGGTTACCAGAATGGAAGGGGGAGGAAGGAGGGAGAAAATAAAAAAATAAAATGTTTTAAAAAATTATGTATATGTAATATGAAAAAAATAAATTGGCATTTAAAAAAATAAAATACAAAATAAGGACTGGTATTCTTTAAATGTTTGATAGAATTACCAATGACACCATCAGGTCAAGGGCTTTAGGATGAACAATTTCCTTTTGCCAAGATGTTTTTTCTTAAATTTGCCTTTCTTCATCATCAACAAGAGTTTTGAAAATAAGGTTAGGGATAAAGAAAGCTACTCACTGCTGGTTGTAAGCCTCTAAAACCTATCAGTCCAGGGTGTGAGTTCATAGTATTGACCAAGCCAATTGGACTCCTTTTCTAGAATAGCTAGAGAAGTTAACTTTTTATTTATTTTTATTATAAGCTACCAATAGGCATTCCCTGTCACAGAGAAAAACCTGAGAAAATGAAGCTAAAATATAGACAAAAGCTGAGACAAGGGAATAGCAAAGAATCTTGAGTTTTTTAATGTAGCAGTAAAATAAAAGAAAAGTATTCTTTAGGAAAAAAAATATTTTGAAAAACATGAATTTCCTCTTTAAGAATGGAAGTTAACTTCTTAACAGTAAAATTTATTAGCTAAATAGAAAACTAAAATAAATTGTCTCGCCCAGAAATGCAGTTTTCTTTTGACAACTTTTCACAAGCTCCTCTCAAGCAAAGTAAAACGTTTTCTAGTGCAAATAAACTTCTTAGTTTACTTCTTTTACACAAATGAAACCTTTAATTTACTCCTTCAAATGTTTGTGAAAAACTTTAGCTAAATTAGATGTCACAAAATAATAACTTGTGAAAATTAGAGATGGTTTTTAATTGAAAGATTATGTTGTTATTGTTTTTATTCAACAGTAAGCTTCCTAAGCTTTTCATAAAGGTGCATTGTATTGAAAGACTCTAAAAACTGCAATTTTATCTATCCTACTATTCTCTTCCTACTACAGTAAAATTTTAGTAAAATTATTTCTAACAGTTTTTGCCCCCAAAGCCCAAACATATTGTAATGTTTTTTGTTTTGTTAAATTTTCCTTCCTCACGGTTGACTCTAAAGCTAGTTTTACAAGATCTTCTCTGGCTTTAGTTACATGAGTAGGGTTTCCTTTTAGCTTAACTAGATAGAGTTATTATTCTTTGCACCTGAGTTTTAATAAAATAGTATTTCCTTGGTCTCATCCTCCATACATAGGGATTTTTTCAGGTCATCAGAGAGTGGCTATGACAGCAGGATTCTAGATCTTGGATCTTAGACAAATACCATCACCCTATTTCAAAATGACTAACCTTTTTTTAATCCCCATAACCTTGAAAAAATATTATGATCCCAATAGGCACTATTAATGCCACACTCAAATCTCCTAGACATGTTTCTGAATATGCTGTAGGTGTCCTAATGTATTTATCTACATCTCTCCACCTTACAGCTTCCTCTTGGCTAGCCTGGGGCAGGCAAGTAGTGCTAAGAAAACCCTAGAAGCAGCCCTTAGCCATGATGAAAGGAAGTCGAAGAATAATTACTCTAGTTTCCTCACTCATTGGATTGAATAACTCTGAGACATATTCCACACTTTCTACCAAAGGTCCCCAGGGCATGAAGTCCTATTTGCCCACGGTTAAAAACCATTCACTTCCTTCTCTTTCTTTACTTCTGCACTACTCTTTTGGTAATTCCTGGGATCACCTCCCAGTGAAATGTTATGCACCAAAATCCTTTTACAGGGTCTGCTTCTGGGGGAAACCCAATTTCAAATATCTCATTTTGCAGCTTAGGAAACTAAGATTTGGAGAGGTTAAATAACTTGTTCAACATCACACCTGTATTAGATGTAAACTCTGCACTTCAAACCCAGGAATTTCCTAGATCCAGGACCCATACTTGCCTCTCTGACACATGGCTTCTGAAATATAAGCATTTATACACATTAGATAATCTATTACTGACTAAAATGTAACTGACATTCAAAGGTTTAAATTTCTGGCTTAACACCAAAAGGCCCTATTCATGATCAGATCTATGCATCTCTTACCAACTCATCTCCTGTCTTGCCCCACAAAATTCTTTCATTTTACTGTTGCACATTCCTGTGCTTTTGCAGTTCTACAGCCTCAAACACCTATTGGGTGTGGGCTTTGATTTTACCCTGCTCACAAGCTAAAAAGTTACCTTGTTGCTTTTTCATGTGGCAGAAGACTAGAAAGATCTCCATACCTTTGAATAGAAGGAGACTTAATATATGTAGTTAAGAATATTCTAGACATAGAGCAGTTTTTGTTACTTTATAAAAGTTTTCTGTTTGAAAGATATAGTAAACTTTGTGATGTGAGACCAAATTAAAGGAATTGATTTAGCAGGTTTGATTTAAACAGTGCATATTTTATTGTCTTTCTTGTTTTGGAAGTGCAGTGTAAAATATTGGCTTACAACTGTAACACGTAGGTCTCTAATACTGTTTTTAAACTTTTTCCAGGAGGGATAAGAGTGTAGCAATGTCCTCACTTAATGTTGTCAGTAGATTCTATGACTTTAAACGAAATAGTGTATAACACAAGCAATTTTATTATAGGCTAATTGTTATAAATGAGTAAAGTGAATAGAAAGTAAAGAGTTCAGAAGTACTGTTAGTTTCAGACATGGCTGGTGTGATGGGTAATTTTATTTGTTAACTTGACTGAGCTAAGGGATGCCCAGATAGCTGGTAAAACATTATTTCTAGGTGTGGTGTCTGTGAGGGTGTTTCTGGAAGAGATTTGCATTTGATTCAGTAGATGGAGTTAAAGAGATTCCCCCTCACTAATCTGGGCAGGAATTATCCAATCTTTTGGGGGCCAAATGATCCAGAAAGGTAAAGGCAGGGCAAATTCATCTTGAGCTGGGATGTTCATTTTTGCTGCCTTTGGACATCAGAAGTCCAGATAGATTCTCAGGCCTTTGACAATGGACTGAACTATACCACTAGCTTTCCTGGTCCTCTGGCTTGTAGACATTCAGATTGTGAGACTTCTCAGCCTCCATAACCATATGAGCCAATTCCTATAATAAATCTCCTCTTAGATATAGATATCTATGTATACCCTGTTGGTTCTATTTCTTTGGAGAACCCTGACTAATACAGCTGGATATTCGCTCTTGCTCTTGCTCTTGGCTCTTGCTCTCAGACAGACTACCATAAACTGTGCATGCTAGACCAAGACCCCAAGACTCATAACCTACCAGCAGAAAGAGTGCATCTTCCCTGATAGCTGTGCAGAAAGGTCCAAGGGAAACTCTTACTGGCCTGACCTCAGTCAAAAGGCTTTCCCTGAATCATTCACTGTAGTTAGGTGGGTAGAAGACTTTGGTGTTCAGGGGTGGCTTCAGGGGTGGGGGAAGAGAGCTGCATATGGCAAAAGTCAGCTTTACCTAAAATACATGACATGGGTTCTCCATATAAAGCAGGCTCCACATGGCAGGCAAGATACCACTCCACCAGTCCTCTCTGGACACTCAACTAGAGGATTATAGCCCTTGGTCTATGTTTAACAGAGCTATCCCATTTCTAATGGAGAAACAGTAGAGATAATACATTCATTTCAGTTTTTAAACTACCATCTAAAAAGAGACTGTTCTACTTTCTAACGCCAATGAAAGTTGCTAATGACCTTATTACCTATAAATCTGGGGTTGTGTAAAAGCATATATAACAAACAATTTTTAAATGGAATTTAAAATTGAAATAAATTTAAAAATAAAATTCAGTATCATAATTCCAGGGCAATAGAACAAATACACAAAAGTGTTTATAATGTTTTATTATGATAACAGAGTGGTAGCCATAAATTGTCATCTCTTAGGAATGCATGAAAAGAGACATGACATGCAATTCTTTTAGATCCAGTTTCAATTATATAAGTGTATCATAAGTTTTCAGTTTTTATTATGGATAGATACACTGTTCAGAATTTAATTGCAGATGTAAAAAGTTTTAAAGCTGTTATTTTGTCCATAATTTCATATGCTCCTATCATAGTTAGTGCCCGAGTTAGTTGATCTCTTAAAGCAGCCGTGGTTAGTGACAAGTTGTTACTTTCCATTTTCCACCTATCAAGTGCTTGGAGGACTCTCTCACTTAATGAAACAGTGCTGAAAAATTTTTAAATAATTATTTAAGGAACATTGTTTTAAACCATTTAAATATTATATATCTAGGTTTTTAAACCAATTTACCAGACTGAATTGAGGATTAAATTAATTGGTAAAGCTAGTTCATTTAAAATTTTAGCACAGAGTCTAGCACACAGAAAGTAAATATTACCCCAATCTCCTCCCCCCCCACCCCTCCCCTGCTTGCTTCCATGTAGCAAATTGAGAGTTCAATTAACATTCAATTCTGAGAGATTTACTCAAGACTTTAAAACAATAATTATGGATGTTTACTATAAACCAGTACATTACTGCTACAGTACTACATGCTTTATAACTTGATCACGTGACAGCTCTCTTAGGTAAATATATCCATTTTACCCATGAAGGAACTGAAGCATAAGGAAGTTAAAGGACTTTTCCAAGTTCACAAAACCAGTTGGAATTTTAAGCCAAGCAGTCTGTCCTCAGAGCTCTTGCTCTTAACTACTACATATATCAACATGGATCCCAAATGTATAATAAACTAAAATCAGTCTTTTATGGCAAATTAGAGTTCATGTTAATGTGACTATTTCACAACCATGCAATGTTAATATTATATAACATTACATGAGAATAAGCTTATACCACATGTTATCATTCATACATACCTCTTTGTAGGCATATCAGTTTCTGAGATTGCCAGGTTCAATTTTTGACACAAAAATTGAAAATTTGTTTCAGTGATGTTGTTGGCAACTATCTTGAAGATCTTCTCTAAGATTTTCTCTACATTTGAGCATAAAAGAAAATTTAGGCCATCACTTTTGAAAATCATATTCTATTTTGAATTAATATTATATCCAGATTTCTTACTTCTGTGTGTCTACTAAATATATATGTCAATTAAAATTGAAATGTAAAATCAGACTTAATATACAAACTGGCTTTTTAATATGCTTCTTTATGTACCATCTTGAGAAGCCAAGTTCACGTCTACTATAAATATTGTGTATATATATATGCATATATATATATGCATATTTTATATTCAAATCACTCATTTAATGAATGTTGGTTAGATATACGTAGAAAGTTTTTAGTTTAAAAAAAAGCTTTTAGCTAATTTGAACTATAGTCATTTTTTTTGTTGACCCAAAGTACTTTGGAAATTTTTAAGAACGAGTGCTCTCCCCTCCTCCCCGCCACCCTGCTCCCATAATCATCTCAAATATGTTCTATGCTTTCTGGGTTTTTTAAATTTTATTTATACCAATAATTCCTCAATCTAGATTATATGCTAATGATATAAATAAAAAACCATCTTCTAAGTAAAACTTTAAAGAAGGAATTTTATGTTCTTTGTTAATTGCACAATAAATATATCTTCCATGATGACTTCCTCTCTACTCTCTCTCTGGGCACCAAGCTTGTAGTACGAAGGCCCCTTTAGCATAAAGAAAGGTGATAAATGTCTAGGATCCTCTTGTTTTTGCTAACTTTGACCTGTTGCCATTGCCTGTTGTACTGTCCCAACAGAGGCTAGAACCACATGAATCCTCCATCCTCAAGAACTTGAGTAACAGAATTTTAGCAAGGAGGTTTAATCATGAACTTTACAGGCCTTCTCTAAAGTATTCTTACCTAACAGGAATTATTTATGGAACTTTTTATACTATAGCAATAAAGTTACCACAAAATGTCTTTTTTATGATAATAATTGGCAGAACTGACTTGCATAACAAGTTGAAAAAATCAGCTACTACTGTGGCTTTTAATTTTATCTCTTAGGTTTTTTTCCATCAGTGAGTCCTGAGTCTTGCAAAAGCTTCTGAATGGTAGCCAAGTCTTTTGATGTATATTGTGGCTTACAGAGGAGTGTATATTTTAAGTGACCATCTCACTAGATTATGAGATTATACTGATGTAAACTCCTGGCTACATAGACAGGGTACATGATAGAATAATGTTGAAGGACAGTTTTGTATATTTCCTTTCTCCAAATCTGGAACAAGACTTATAATTTAATACTTCTTAAATACTGCATTAAATCAAGGGACCAAAATCTATATCCATTCTGAAGCTTAACAATGAGCAACAAAGTCAGAGTCACAGGAAAAAGCTTAGTTGTCGGGAACCCAGCCTCAGGGAAAGAATTGGATGGTGAAACTTGCCTACCAGAGACTTGGAGAAACCAGTCTCCATGTGCTTCAATGGAAGAACATTTAAAGAAAATGGACCTGCTCTCTAAAATAATCAGGGACAATCAAAAAAGCACTTAAGCACAAAAGGAATGAAGACTGCTTAAAGATTGCAGATAGGTGATCATACTGGGCCCAAAATTGCCTGGCATCAATGGAAAGGATCTATAGACTTCCTTCAAGGCTAACTAATAACTCTTAGATCAACTACATATGGTGATACAGATCAGAACTGGTGAAGAAATCTGTGTGTGGATTCTCTGAGTCTGGGTACAACCATGATGAAAAACTTATTGAAGGGTATTGAGAACAATAGATGGGAAACAGCCCACCCCTCTGCTTGGATTTAACTGTTTTCAATGGTTCAGTTTGTATGGGCCTAGATTAAATAATTTGAATTATCAAAATAAACTCCTAACTTCCCAATTAGGGAAGATGATAAATATTTTAATGTCTCTGCCATATTGAAAGCCTCTAATTAAAGCAAACTATCCTTTAATTTACAGATGATACTAGAAAATAACTTGTAAGCTAGTCACTCACTTATCACCTACCATCTCTTTCATCTGCCTTCTGTAGATAGCGTGCAATAGTATACAATTGTTTTCCTTTACAGATTTCCATTGGAGGTCTCAGCAAAGGGTTATCATCAAAATTTATATCCTTCAGTGAGAAAAGGTTATAGATAGCACTAGGCAGAGCTGTAAGGTTGTTTCCTAGTAGAAAAATAATATTATAATTGAATTATACCTTTCTGTAAAAGAAAACTATGGAGACAAATAACTATATATAGGGCATCTACTGCAGGTATCTCACTAGCAAAGTGCCAAAGAACCCTCATAATGCTGGCAAATCATAAGTAAGAACCTATGGTTCTTACTGTCATCCACTTACTAGGAGTGAAAAGGAAGAAATACAGAAACAGTCATGGGTTCCTTTATCTCATAGAAGAAGGCAAAATGAGATAGGAGCTTTCCTCTCGAATATAGGAAAGGACTTTACAGAGTAAGCATAATGGTAATTTTTTAAATAAACTTTTTATTTGGAATAATTTCAGATTTATAGAAAAGCTATAGAAATTGTAGAGAGAGTTCCTGTATACTCATCTAGTTTTAATTTCCCCTAATGTTATCATCTCATGTTACTGTGTTACATTTGTCAAATCTAAGAAGAAACTAACACTGATACATTATTATTAAATAAATTTTGCACGTTTTTGGATTTCATTAGATTTTTCATTAATGTCCTTATCCCATTCTGGAATCCATTCCAAGACAGCACATTGCATACTATTATGTCTTCTTCATCTCCTCTGGTCTTTGACAGTTTCTCAGTCTTTCCTTGTTTTTAATGATATTGATAGTTTATAGTTGTACTGGTTAGGTATTTTGTAGAATAGTATTTAATTCGTGTTTATCTGATTTTTTTAATGATTGGACTGTGGTTATGGGTTTTTGGAAAGAATACCACAGAGATGAAGTGCTGTTGTCATATCACGTCAGGGGTACCTGATACCCCCACGACATCGCTTGGGATATTAAACTCAATCCCTTGGCAAAAATATGTCTGCCAGGTTTCTCCAGTATAATGTTTGGATTTTTTTCTTTCCTGACTCTGAGTTACTAAGTCTAGTCCACCCTTGAGGCAGGGATTAAGCTAATAACAGTCCTTCAAAATACATTAACAAAATTGACAAAGCAAAAAAATATACAATTTCACAACCAGAGTTGTAGATTTTAACACCCGTCTCTAAGCAATTAACATAGCAAGACAAATGTAACAGTAAACACAGGAGAGTCCAGCAAGACTATCAGTCAACTTGACCTATATGATATTCATAAAGCACTGTACCTAACACTTGCAGAATATTTTAAGAATAAATGGTATGTTTATCAAGGTAGTCTATGTGGTGAGCCATAAAGCTAGTCTCAATAAATTTAAAAGGATTGGAATCACACAGTTTAGCTGACCATGAGGAAACAATTGCTTTCCTACTAAATGTTCATCAATAGCAGAATAAGTAAAAGAGTATATTCGCATAATGGATTATAAATATAGTATTAAGAGTGAATGGTCTACAACTACAAAGAATAATATGAATGAATTTCACAAACATAATGTTGACTGAAAAAATCCAGAGAAAAAAGAGTATGTACTTTATGATTTCATTTAAGGCACACTATTGGAAATCATGATCATGGTTAACCTTAGTTGAGAGAAGGAAGAGAAATGATTTGGAAGAGAACAAGAAGGGGTTACTGGGCATGTTCTGTTTCTTGATCCAGGTCCTGAAATATGGGTTTATTCAGTGTGTGAAAATTTGTTGAGGTGTATACTTACAGTATGTACTTTTTTAAAAATTGAGATATAATTGACATAACATTTTCCAGTGTATAGCAATGACTTGATATTTGTATATATTGTGAAATGATCACTACAGTAAGTCTAGTTAATATCCGTCACCATACATAGTTATACATTTTTTTCTTGAGATGAGAACTTTTAAGATATACTCTCCTAGCAACTTTAAAACATATAATAAATTATTAACTATAGTCATCATACTGTATATTACATCCCCATAACTTATTTTATAACTGGAAGTTTGTACCTTTTGACCCCTGTAACCCATTTTGCCCACCCCTCACCCCCTGCACCTCTGACAACCACCTATCTGTTCTATCTATGAATTCAGTTTTTTTTTAATATTCCACTTACAAGTGTGATCATACAGTATTTGTCTTTCCTGACTTATTTCACTTAGCATAATGTCCTCAAAATTCATCCATGTTGTCACAAATGGCAAGATTTCCTTCTGTTTATGTAGGAATAATGTTTCAGTGTGTATATTTGTGTTTGTATACCACATTTTCTTTATTAGTCCATTCATCGATGGACACTTAGCTAAATAATGCTCCAATGAAAATGAGGGTGCATACATTTTTGAGTTTCTGATTTTGTTTCCTTCAGAGAAATATTCAGTAGAATTGCTAAATCATATGGTAGTTCTATTTTTAATTTTAATTTTTGAGACAAGATGTACTTTTTTGATATATACATACATATATATGTATATATATAAACACACACACATACACATACACAGCAGTAAAGTGTTTAAAAATACTGGCAATAACAAAGGTAGGAAAGAGAGCTATTACATCAGTCCATAAACAGTGGTGATACCCAAAATATATAACTGTTTAGCACAGGCCCTGACCATAAGAATGGATGCCAGCTGTAAACAACGAATAACTATACTGCATAACTAGCTGTCTTGCAGGTAGGATATGATGAAAGCCTGCATGGATGGCATTATCAGTGTAGATCTGTATAGAGAACTGTGAGGTTCTTTTCCCTCAGAATAACTACAAACAGCTTACATGTCCATCTACCTTCTTTTCATTTGGTATTTTGGCTCCTTGGAAGAGAGGCGCTAACATCTGTTAAAAACCTACACTGCATCAATTTTTGTGCTTAGTGATCGATCGCTTAATGCTCACAGTCCAAAGAGTTTATATTATTATTTCAATTTTCAGATTAGGAAACAAAAGCCTAACATTAAAAAAGAAATCTTTCTAGTGAATGATGGAGCTCGAATTCTAATGTCTGTTCTACTCCAAAGCTCATGCTATGAGAAAAGAAAGGGATTAATATCTAAATCCCTTTCATTGGTATAATGTCTCCCATTTGTCAAAATGTTTTTGTAAGTTTTGTTTAATTATATTCTCACAACAACTGTACAGACAAGCAGAGTTATAGCTTTCTTGTCTTGCTGATGAAAAAACTGAGGCTCAGAGAGGTTGTCTCCCTAAATTCGCTACAGTTAGTGACAGAGGGAGTTTATGCACAAGATGTCTCTTTTATAAAGATGTCTTTTGTTCGAATAGTGCTTGACAGTATGCTACCTGCTTTCAAAAATCTCATTCTGTCATAAACCAAATCTATGACATGGGTATTCCTATTACCTTCATTTTATGAATGGAGGAAACATTAAATTACAAGATGGGAATTCAGCCCTTCTAACTTCAAATTCAGCAATAAAAGTTGGTGACTGTGGGCATGCCGATTGTTTAGCAATTGTCTTTTACCTCCAGACCTACCTCTGGTCTTCTTGACTGTTTTTCCTTGAATGTCACCCCTGCAACACTCTTTTATCTCACCAGCCACAGTTCTTTCCCATTGGAATGGCATGATGCAGTTTGCTGTTTTCCCAACACTGGCAAAACTAACTTTATCATACACATGCATACATACCCCAATCCCATGCTCAGAGAAACCAGCACCTGCTAAGCAGTGCTCCATCCTCAGATGTGTGGCCCCTTCTCCAAGCTTTTATGTTTTAATAGTTTCAACTTTACTTTATTCCCTCAGCCAAAGGGTGTTTATTGCTCTCTGCCATTGCTATCCTTATGATAATCTTAGAATTCTCATTTTACCCTTTCAGTTATGTAGTTAATAACATACTTGGTCATTAACTAAGGCATAGTCTCTGTCTCCTGATTGGATCTGATATATTTTTCTAATTCTGATGGGGACTAACAGAGAGCTGACTAAGCTTGCAGCACAGTCTATGCTCTTCCCATTCACTGTTTTGATTCTGTAATAGAAGGCCTCCAGAGAGCTATGCTTCTAGTTAGGGGTTGTGTTCTCCAGTGGACTAGGAGGCTCTGGTCAGCCTTTGTTTTTTTCATGCACAAATAGTAGGTGAGTGGAGTATGTCCTGTCATACACTTGGACAAATAAATAACCTCCCTAAAATACAGTAAACCTTTGCCATAACATAAAAGTTTGGAGAGAGGTACAAAAAGTCTCAACTCCATTATTTAATTTCTTAATAATCAAAAATGTCCCAAGTAAATATCACAAAATCTTAACATTGTATCTAGAAATAGGTACACAGGTATTTATTATTTTCTGTAAGTTTGAAATATTTCATAATAAAAATAATTTTAAAAAATACAAGTCTAGTATTTGTCATGCTTTGGGAAATCTCTTTTAGTATCTTTAGAGTAAGTGGTTTACTTATTTTTCTTTGTTATTGTAATGATTTACTTTGTAAAAGGCTGTAAAGTATTGCAATATTATAAGTATAGGAGTGGGACCAGGGGAGCCAACAGAGAAGGGAAAACAGAGAAAATGCTGATCTAAGGTTGTATAGGTTGATGTGTGTATAGAGGGACAAGGTCAGTTTCAGAAAGGGAAGAAAATTGAATGACTGGGTATAGGCAGAGAAGACAGGAAAGAAATGAAAATGTGTTTAGGTCTCCCAGCTGGATTATAACCTCTTTCAGGGAAGGAACTGGACCTTATGCTTTGCTCACATTTTCTTTATCTATGATAACCACTTCCTTCCATACATTATGCTGTTTGCCGTTCTGTTTTGTCAGTAAATTTTGCAATCTAGACACTAATACTCTACTTATTGATTGTAATTGACACTCACCACTCAAGTTTAGTTGCTGGAGATCATTTAAAGATAGAAACGATGGTGGCAGGTAACTTATTTGATTGTTGTGTGCATTTAAACTAACCAAACTTTTCAATTCCCCTATATTTCTTGGAATCTCTCTGATTGCATTATTTGAGATATCAAGTCTTTTAAGTTGAGTCATATTAAACAGCTCTTCTGGAAGTCTTGTTAACTGTAACAAAGATTAATCAATTATATTTTAAATAAATATTTCTATGATTAAAACTTTTTCTAAAATCAGTATCTTAAAAAGGTATTTTCACTATGTCACAAATTGTTTTGTGACTCCCTTGCTAAAGTCCACAGCATCCAAGTACCTCCCCAGTCTGAGCCATGCTACTATGAATTCAACCATGGGCTAACCCATTTTCCTCACTCTAAACACTCAGAGTTCATTGCCACCTTAACTCTCTCTTCCCTCCCTAAATCTGACCTCACTTTGTCTTATTCTCTTCCCTGAAGACTTTCCCAATTATACTATCCCATACTTGATCTCTTTTTTCCTATTCTCAACAACATTGCTTTTTTATTTAGTCCCTTGTGTGTTTTCCTTGGATTTTTAAATGACATGATGTACCTTTTATACTTTTTATGTACATGTTCCTAAGCATGATGAATTTTGAGTAAATGCTCGATAAACACCTTTAGAATGGAGTCACACAGTTTGGGAATGTAGCCTCAAATAAAAATTCCTAGTACAAAAATACTGTAGAATAACAGGAATTAAGATACTCTGCTAAGGTGACAAAAAAATATGTACATTCAGAGAAATAAGGCCATCACAAGTGGTTTTGAAATAAAGGAAATTCTATGAGTAAACAAAAGAAGTATTAATATATGAGTCCCTCAGAAATATCCAAACAAGATAAATATTGGATATGGTGCTCAATGTTCTTCCAGCTGTAAAAGAAGCATAAGAGATAGTCCTTAACTTTAAGAAGATTAAAATTTAATTCATGGAATAAAATATATGTATATGAAACAATCAGGAAACAGCATGAAGTAATAGGTAATACAATGACAAAATAAAGACTACAAAAACAAATATATGGAAGTTTAGAAAATGTACATCAGTACAAATCCAGAGAACTAAAGGAAAGCTTCATGTCGCAGATGGGACTAGAATGGCCTCCTAAGAATGAATAGGATTGAATAGAAGTTACAGGACACTTAAGGCAAGACAAATATCATGTATAAAAACAGCCAATGAGAAGCTGACCAGTAAAGAGAGGTGATAGGAAGCAAGAGGGAGATATGTTTGGAAAGGAACATGGAACCAGGCTATGGCAAGACTTGAGAGCTGGGCCTGTAAGGAAGGAGGCAGATCAAGACAGGTGGGCAGGTCCATAGTCTAACATTCTTTCAGACAAATATTCCTTAACTTCTAGCTCAACATTTATTAGAGGAAATACCTGAGAACTGTGTGATGATAGAGCTACTATGGAAAGAAGATTCCTTTTGTGAATCCTTCAGTTAGCAAAATAAAAGCCCAGTGATTAATCTGACTCATCTTTCTCAGATGATTGTTTAGTGACCATATGGTGTTATATAAATTAATCCTTTGGGTATGTCACCTCCACCCCAAGAGGTAATCAAATTGATCTTTACAATTATATAGGATATTCTTCTTGAGAGAAGTTTGAGTAAATCATTTTTTTCCATCTGGTGAACTTTGAAATGATATTGTAATAATGTGGACCGATGCCGTTGGCAACCACCTACCACAAGTAGGTAATAGATATGCAATCTGGATTCCTGAGAACAGCCCTTTGGAATAAATTCTGATAGTTTTGACAAGTCTTGATAAAAGGGAGGAACCTGAATGAAAGAATAGTCAGGACACTCCTAGAATAGTCTAGGCATGAAATGAATGATGACCATGGACCAGAATGGAGACAGTGATGCTGGGAAATAAGGGAGATGATCCAAAAGCTCTTTTAGAGGAAAAACGAGACAGTTTTGGTGTAAGATTTAGTATAATGATGATGGAAAAGATATGGTCAAAGATGATTCCATGATTTCTAGGTTGGCAAATTTAAAGAAAGTGGCATCACAAACAGAAATGAAGAGGTTTTAATGGGAATTACACTGGAAAAAGAGATGAGTTTGAAGTCATGTTGAATGTGAATCAATGGAAGAATAAAAGAACAGACTTTCCAGGGAAATTAGAAATTATAGGACTAGCCCACTGGAGAGAAATTGGCTCCAGTAGCTAGCTAGGTCATGTGCATGGTGTGGTGAGGTCTAGGAAGGAATTAATAAAAAAGAGAAAATTAAGGACATAACCTGTGGACTTCCACAGTAATATACAGGCCAAAGAATTAGTTGAATATAATGCAGAAAAAATTGCCTTTTAATATGAAAGCAACTTTTAAAACACAACATATATCATTATTCATTCCATCTAACTTAAGCAACTATTCCCTGGAGTAGTCTTTCTGGAAATGTACTGTATAGCAGATGTATGTTAAAGAAAGGTCAAATAAATTTAGGAAATATAGGTTAAATAGATACAAACCAGTTTATTTAGTGCAGGATTCTTCAGAGCTTTTGTTGTATTAGTGTTCATTGTGATTCTCTAAGAATCCCATGCTTTTCAAAGCTATGTGATAATAGGAACCCCTCTATTTATATATTTTTTGAAGAGCAATTCATGGCACTAGTTATTTCTAGGAACAGGCTTTGGGAAATCTTGCTGTAGATAATAAACCTCTGTCAAAGGCCTTTAATTTGACTGTGATGGCCAAATTAAAGATAGCCAGATAATAACCATATCCTTTTTATTACTATGTCTTAATATAAATCAGGAATGTTTTAATTTTTATAAAGTATTTCATAAAATTCGCTCTTAGAGTTTGAGTAAAATGAAATGCTAAACTATAAGAACATTTATTCCCATTGATCTAGCAGTTTTTAAGGGAAAATTCACTAAGGAAATAATAAAATATGAAAAAGGCTATATTTATGAAGTTCATCACAGCATTATTTATAATAATGATCAATTACAACACCCCTAAGTGCTTAACAGAAGGTTAGTTACATAAATCATGTATTGGTTATAACAATTATTGGGAAAATTATATGTATCATGGGGAAATGCTTATTATACATTAAGTGAAAGTAGAAGAATTTAAACTTGAATGTACAGTCTTTTTATAATTTCTTATAAAACCATATACAAAAGAAAAAAAAGACTAAAAGTAAGCTGTCAACATATGACCAGTACTGGTCAACATATAACCAATAGTTATATTACAGTGATGTGCTTATGGAATGATTGTGTACTTGTGGAATGATTTTTTTCCTTTTACTTTTCTCAATTTCCCAAATTTCTAATAATGTGTTTATATTAATCCATAACTTTAAAACTCCTTTTATAATTAAGCTGAAATAAAAAGGAATGTATAAAATTTTCAGCTTTACCCGGCATTTCATTTTAATGAAATATTTTCCTGTAAATATTTTGTGTTCAGAAGTATATTTGTAAGCCATGTTTGGGATGTAAAAATAAAACCTATCCTTTAAAAAATAAAATATTCCAGCTTAATTTAAAATAAACATACACATACACTACAACTTAGACTCATATCCCCTCTAGTCCCGCCTTCCCCCGCAAAGCCCAAAATATCAGTCTTACCTTTGTCCCATTTATCTGACTTATATTCAGATCTTCCAGTGATTGAAGTTGACACAGTTCAATAGGAAAATACATAAACTGATTGTTTGAGATGTTTAATTTCTGGATTACTTTTAAGTTACAGATCTCTGAAGGGATCTTCTTTATTTGGTTTTCAGAAAAATCAAGTACTTGCAAATTTGCTAAAGTACACACATCTATAGGGAAAGTTTCAAATTTATTACAGCATAAGATGAGAACATGGAGTGATGCCATATTGGAAATACATGCTGGAATTTTCCTTATTTGGTTTTTACCAAGATCCAGGTATTGAAGTTTAATAAGAGAACATAAGTGCTCAGAAAATATGAGGAGTTTGTTTTCATTAAACTCTAAATGAAGCAGTTGTTTACTGAAAGATATATCCCCAGGCACTTCTGAAATATAGTTTCCATTAATATTCAAATAATGAAGAGAATCTAAAGCACACAAACCCACTGGAAAATATATTATCTTATTGTAACTGAGTTTAACTTTAGTTATTTTTCTGCAGTTTTTTATTTCAATGGGAACATCAGCGATTATATTTCCTGAAAATTCTAGACTGAACATATTATTAAGATATGAGATATCTTCGGGTATTCTCACTATATTATTTCTGTTTACATGGAGTTTTCTTAAACTTTTAAGCTTGTGGATGTTCTTAGGAAGTTCTGTTAACTTATTATCACTAAGGCTAAGGCATTCCAACATTACACAGTGGGAAATTTTCTCTGGTATTTCTTTCAATAAATTTTTATCGAGAATTAGAATCCTAAGTTCCTTAAAGCTCTCAATTTTGTGTGAAATCACTTCTAATTTATTGTCAGTCAGTTGGAGTTCTTGCATTTTGAGCAATCTAAAAATTTCCACTGGCAAAAATGTAAGTTTATTATGATCCATTAAAAGTTTTTCTAAATTTTTAAGCTCCCTAATTTCTTTTGGCAAACTGCTTATCAGGTTTCCAGTAAGGTTTAGTGAAATTAACTTTGAAAGGAAGCACAAAACTTTAGGAAATATCGTTAACTGATTATATTCCAGATTGAGAACGCTCAAGTTTTTCAAAATACACAGAGTATCTGGTATATGTCTTAACTTATTTTCAGCTAGACTCAAAATTTCCAAGTTTCTAAGACTTTCTAAGCCAGAAGGAAAATTCTCAATGTAATTGTTATTTAAAAAGAGCTGCCTGATATTCCTCAGCTGTGATATTTCTGTAGGTATATGTGATATTTGGTTATGACTAACATTTAATATCTTTAAATTATGAAGTAACTGAATTTCAGATGGAAATGTTGATAACCCATTATCTTGCAAGGATAGAATTTCAAGTCCTGTCAGGTCACATGACTCTGCTCCTTCAAAACTTTTGATTTGGTTCTCATCCAAATATAGATATTTTACATATTTTATTTTTAAAATGTCTTTAGGGAATTCTTGTAAACCCTTGGCCTTGAGGTTAACTGTAAAGTTATCTGACCCTAAGTCAACTCCTTTCTGATTTTCTTCAGTGAGTTGTGGGCTAATTTTTCCTAATGTTTCATGAGATGGGAAGTCAGCAGAAATTTCAGATTCAGCAGTCATCTCATTTACTGATAATGTTTCAGTTATTGATTGCGAGCTGTCATATCTAGTGATTGTTTCAGAAATTTGAAGAGTTTTCTTTTCTTCTTCATTTCTCTTAGACTTGCTTCCAGAGAAGGATGTTGATGTATTGTCATGTATCTCTAAGGTATCATTTCTAGGATCTGTTTTACAAATCTCGTCACAAGGTTCCTCTTCAGAAGCTTCCTTTAACAAATTTGATGTTTCTTTGATAAACCCAGGTTCTTCCACCAACTGTAAATTAGATTCTTCCCTAAATTGACTAGTGATATTCTCTGCCTGTGCTGAAGTATCCTCCTTTTCAGACATCTTATTTACTGATATGTTTTATACCAATATAAGATTGTAACTCGATTTTAATTTTCATGTTTAATTTTTTCCTTTGAACCTAGGGAAGAAATGTTGATATTAAAAGAAGAGATGTAATAAAAGTGTCAAAATTATAAATAAATTTAAATACATTTTTATTCTATAATGAATAATAAGTATAAAAACCACATTTATAACTAATAAACTAATATGATTACCGGTTAAGGATAGTTTATTGATCACATGAGACTCTTGAAATCACATTAAATTTATAGAAAGGAATGAAAAAGATTGACAAATTAGAAATTAGACACAAGGGAATGAAAGAATTTAGTAAATTTTTGAAAGACAGAAAGAGGATAGCCAGGGCCCCCCCTGTGCCACATGCAGAGTGCCATTTGCATTGTGGACATGGTAAGTCTAAATTGTCTTGTCCCAACAAATTCAGTACCTTATGACAATTTCCAAAACAGAAGTAAAATGTCAAGGAAAGAGGGGCTGCTTTCTGTAAGAATAAACTAGAAGTAAAACAACCTTTTGTGTGACTCCTGAGGTACTGGCACCACTGAGCAGCACCCCTCAGATGTCTGGGTCCCAGCTTCTATAGTTCCCTTCTCCAAATTTGTAGTTTTTAATAGCCCAGCCCCTTTCCTTTGTCCCTTCATCTTCAGGGTGGCAGCTACTTCCTAGATTTATTATTTCTCTTTTACTGCAGTTCCTTATCTTTTCAGGTCTCTAATACTTGTCTACACAACTCCCTAAATTAAATTATTTCTACTATACTGGGATGGTTTTAATATTTCACAAATTCTTCAAGAGAATAGAAAAAGAGAACAATTTCCAACTTGCCTTATGCAACTAGCACTTACCTTTACATCAACACCTAATGAGAACAATATGAAAAAAAAAATTACAGGCCAGTTTTACTGAAGGCAAAAATGCAAAAATTCTAAACATAAAAAAACTTCTAAATATTATAAAAACCAGTAATATATAAAAAAGAGAATATTTTGTGACTAAGTTATGTTTGTCCCAGAAATATGAGTTTGGATTTCAACATTAGAAACCAACATAATTTGCCACACTAAGAAATTAAAGGAAAAAAACCGTATGATCATTTGATTAGATGCAGAGCACTTAATAAATTGCAACATTTTTCATGATTATATAGAAACTTTTAGCAAACTAGAATAGATGGGAATTTCCTTAATCTGCTAAAGGACAGTCATAAAAAATCTACAGTAAATTCACTGTTTCACCTCTAGGTGTGATCCACTTTCCTTTGACATCAGAGGCAAGAAATGTTGCCCTCTATCATTTCTGTTCAACATTGTACTGGAGATCTTAGCAAGTGGCATAAGGCAAGGGGAAAAGATATAAACCTGCCATTAGTCACAGATAATATAATTATGTGTGTAGAAAATCTAAGATCATCTGCAGGTAAATTATTACAAATTTGTAATATGAATACAAAGTCAACATACAAAAGTCAGTTTCCTTTCAGATGTTAACAAAAGCAGTTAGTAAATAAAGGTTTAAAGAGGTATCATATACAAATATTGAGTAGGAATAAATCTAACAAAAATGTGCAAGACTTTTACAGAAGAAAATGCTACTTAATGTAACTACAAAATGTAATAAGAGAAATTAGAGATGACCTAAATAAATAGAGAGGTATTCCTTTCATATTAATCTATATTGTAAATACAATTCAAATCAAAATCCTAATCTTATTTTTGTAGAATTTGACAATCTGATTCTTACAAGTATTTGGACAAACAGGGGCCAAAAATAGTCATAATACTCTTAAAGAAGGAAAACCAGGTGGGAGGACTTGCTTGCTGAATATCAAGACTTATTATAAAGCTACAGTAAATAAGATGATATGGTTTTGGTGAAAGAATATACAAATAGATCAGTAGAATATGTAGAAAGCCCAGAAACAGACATTTGATTGACATATGGATACTTGATTTATGAAAAAGATGGGACTTTGGAGCACTGAAAGAAAGATGGCCTTTTCAGCAATGATGCTAGGAAAACTGGACAATTAGTGAAGTGAAAAATATGTCTGAAAGATATATCCAAAATGTAGTAAAAAAGGATAAGGAGATGAAAAATATAAACAAGCACATGGAAAATATAATGAGAAGGACTAACATATATCCAATTAGAATTCCAGAAGGAGAAAGTGGAGATAATGGAGGAAAGGCAACATTTAAAGAAACAATGGATATGAATGTTCCAGAACTGAAGTAAATATGAATCCACATATCCACAATGTACAACATATCCAAAGCATCTAAAGTTTCATCTGAAACTACAGAATACAAACAATAAAATATCATGAGAGTAGTCAGAGAGAAGGGAGGGAACACTAAAAAGGAATGGCAAGATAAGATTAGACTTCCTAGCAACTACAGTGAAAGCTAGAGGACAGTGGAAGAACATATTCAAAATATTGAAAGTCACTATTAACCTAGAATTGGGCATCCAGCCAAATTAGCATTCAAAAGGAACTTCTAAAAGATGTCCTTTAAGGAAGAGAAAAAGATAACAGAGGGTGGGCTGAAATTCAAGAGGGCATAGAGAGCAAAGGAAATGGTAGACACATATGTAAATTAAAATAAATAAAGGTCTGTGTAAAAAAATAATAGTCTCTCATGTATGGCATTAAAGAAGAAAATAGTATGTGAGTCAGAAATCTCCCTGAATATATTTATTAATTATAGGGGGTAATGGTAACTTGGCAGTGTAGAGACCCAGTAGACACCACCTATGTCAGGTGATTAAAGTCAACATCACCAGTATATCATGTACTCCCAGATATGGGGGACTGAGAAGCACACATCACTTCTGTGGTATTCTTGCCAAAACTGCATAACCCCAGTCTAATCAGGAAAAAAAAACAGCAGACAAATCCAAATTGATGCCCAAATTGATGGGCATTCTGCAAAAAAACTGACCAGTACTCTTCAAAAGTGTTGAAATCATAAAAGACCAGGAAAGACTCAGAAACTGTCACAGATTGGTGGAGACTAAGGAGACATGACTAACTGAATTTAATATGTGATCCCAGATTAAACCCTGGAACAGAAAAAAAGGTAGGAAAAAAACCATAAATTCCAAATGAAGTCTGTAGTTTAGTTAGTATTATACCAATGTAAATATTTTTGTTTTGGTAGCTGTATTATGATTATTTTAATATCAGGGAACCTGGGTGAAGGCTAGAAAGGAATTTTCTTTACTATTATTGCAACTTTACTATACATCTAAAATTACTTCAGAATAAAAGGACCTCAGCTCAGATGTTCTGAAATCTTTTTTATCTGAGGTAGATGGAAGTTGTTCGGGTTTAAGACTGTGTTAGGCATGCTCGATAAAGTTTGATAAATTTTAAGAGTTATTATTAAAAGAACAAAAGTAGAGGGACTAAATTCGACTTTTAGAGAGAAAAAACACAAAAGAAAAACAAAAACAAAATTCAGTGAGATTTTTTAAAAAGTAATAAAGAAAAAAAAGGAGAAACCAGACAAAATTTTTAAATAAGGTAGAGACGAGTCCAAATATGTCGATAATCAAAATAAATGTGACTGGACTAAGTAACCAATTAAAATTCAGATTTGTAATAAAAAAATCTAAGTACTATTTTTGAAAGATGACTCTAAAGCATATGATCACAGAAAGGTTGAAATTAAAAGGACGGAGCCCAGAAACAGCTCTGCACATATATGATATGTGATTGAAGCAGTATTAGAAGTCAGTGAAGAAAGGGTTTACTATTCAATAAATTGTTGGAGACAATTGACTAGACACATAAGATAAATTAGATTCCTACCTAATAGCATACAAAAAATTTCCGTATGGATTAAAGAACTGTGAAATACAAAGCATAAAATTTTTTAGAATTTGTGCTGGATATTTTCCATTAGCCCCTTATATCAATTAGTTATCACTGTATAACAATTTATTAAACTCACAATTCTGCAGGTTAGCCATTTGAGATTGGCTCACCTAGGCAGTTCTGATAGTTTTGGTTGGGCTCATGCATGCTTCTGTGGTCTGCTGCCAGTCTACCAGGTCACTCTGCTTTTGAGTGCTAGCTGGCCAAATGCTGGAGAAACTAGTAAGATGTCTCTCTCATCATCCAGTAGGCTAGCTCAGACTTCTTCACATAGCATAGATGGTAGAGGTCTCAGAAACTGTGAGAGGATAGTTTTGCAAGTGCCAGTGTTAAGTGCCTTTCAAAACTATGCTAGCGTCATGTTCGCTAATGCCTCTTTGGCCAAAGTTAAGTCATATGGCCAAGGTGAGATTCAAGGGGGTGGCGGGAATAGATTCTATCTCTTGGAACACATAGAGATGTAAAAAATTGGAGCCATTTTTGTAATCTCCACATATTTTGATGATTATAACATGATAATAAATCTTGATATCTGGTAGAGAAATTCCCTTCACCATATCCTTTTTTCTTCAAAACTCTGATGTTCTCAATCTTTTACATAGCTAGATCAATTTCAGGATCATGCTTGTATTTAAATAAGAATTGAATTAAATTTATAAATTAATTTGGAAAAAAGATGTACTTATGATATTGCATCTTCATACTTAATAACATGATATGTCTTCGTTGCTATTGGGAATGATGTCTATTTTCCGTCTTTCTTTAGTTTTTAAAATATTGGCATATAGGAACATTACTAATTTTTGTATGTTGATCTTATATCCAGCAATCTGACTGGGCCCTCTTATTAGTTCTAATAACTTTATATATTCTTTCAGATTTTCTGTAAGGACAGTATTATAAATATTGGCAGTTTTTGTTTCTTTTTATCCAATTCTTATTCTTGACTCTTATTTATTTTTATTGTCTTATTGCATTTGTTAAGCCCTGCAGTACAATGTGGAATTGGAGGAATGAAAGTAGCTATCTTTGTTTAATTCTTTAATCTGCTAATGTGGTATATATTACAGCAATAGATTTTCTTTATTGAGCATTGGCACTTCTTGGATAAACCAAACTTGGTCACGATATATGACTTTTAAATTCACTTCTGAATTAAATGTAACATTTACTCAGAATTTTTATGCTTGTTATTAGTAAGTTTGCTGATAATTTTTGTTTTCTATACTGTTCCTGTCCATTTTTGCTGTCAAGGTTATAGTAGCCTCATAAGATGAGCTGAGTAACTTATCCTAATTATCTATTAGTTGAAGCATTGGGAGTAATCTGTTTTTTGAAGGTTCTATAAAATTGCTTTTTGAAATCCTATTAATTAGATTTAATTTAAGGTTACTGGTTAGTCCAAGTTTTCTTTTAATTCTTGAGATGTGTGGGGGAAGTAATTGCTTTCTCCTAGCTTTGTGTTTCCATATGGAGGAAACTCTACTTGTGTAATGCCCTTGACCTGGAGCCTCATCGCCACAATATCACCTCTACAGAGATTTGGATGACTGATGAGCTCAGCTCCTTATGGGTTCTTTCTTTCCGGTCTTTCTGCCTGCAAGATTTGTGTTCTAGTCAGCTGTCTTCCACAGAATAAGAGAGTTGTATATCTGTTGGGGGAGCCAAGGTTGTCCTTCTGTGTGATGATAAAGCATTATGCTGAATTCAGGGGCAAATAATTACAAGTCCACTTAGATGCAGACCAAAGCTACTTTCTCTAAACTGCTTCATCAGTAATAAATGTGATATTCTGACCCCCTTCTACCTTCTTATGTTTAAAGATAAAGAATTTGGAGGGAAAAGAAAGGGTGTTATTCTTTGACTGCTTTTCAATTTGGAACATCTGGTACATTGGCTGAATACTTTGAAAAATAAATACAACTGGAGAAATTAAGGCTCTGGGGTGGCAAGCATTTATGGTTTATAGTTTTAGAGTCTTAAATTGGAATTTTGTAGCAACCCAGATTGTGCAATTGACTTTTGTGGGGATGGCTTCCTCAGGTGGCTTTAGCCCTTGGGCTTTAGTAAATATGGCATACATGGAATTGTGACCTTTCTTGATCAGTCACCACAGTTTATGGTAGTTTTGTCCTCAGGTGTTTGGTTGTTTTTCTGCAAAAGAGTTATTTCAGTTTTTTTTTTATACTGTTAAAAATATATATAAAACTTATCATTTTAACCATTTAAATATAAAGTTAGTAGCATTAAATACATTTACATTGTTGTATAACAAAAGGACTATTTTTTTAAAATGATTAACTTATTAAATAAGGGCTTCTCTGATCTGGGTGTATGGATGCCTACAGATTGACCATGAATGCTGCACCCAACTTGGACTGATATTCTAGGAGAAACTGAATCAGAGATAAGATCTCCTGTTCCATTGGTCCAAATTAGGTCACATGCCCAACTCTGAACCAATGGCTGTGGCCAGGAGCTGGAGTAATGCCATTTGTTGTTTTAAACAGTGCCACATGGCTCACTCCTACAGCCGGGGGTAGCATATGCTTTTCCTGAATCACAGGGTGGCTAGGTAGGTGGGTAGGTAGATTAGATAGATAGATAGATAGATAGATAGATAGATAGATAGATAGATAGATAGATTAGATGGATGGGAGATAGACCAACCCCAAGCTAGAACAGATGCTGTAGAAGCAACAATGATGTCCCCTATAGCCACTTCTTAAAGATAACCAGTGGTGAATATTACACATATACTTTTTTTTTCTGACAAAATTGGAACCTTACTTATGTAGCATCATTGTCTAATACAGGAGCTACTGGACACATGTGATTATTTAAATTTAAATTTAAATTAAATTATAATTTAGCTCCTATTACAGTAGCCACATTTCAAGTGCTCAATAGCCATACATGACTACCTTATTGAACAGTTCAGTTATCGAAAATTTCCATCATCACAGAATATACTTTGGAGTTAACACTTGGTATTTGAAAAGTTTATCTTTTATTCCATTGAAGGTTGTGCCAGCAATAATTTAACCATTCCCATGTGAGCATTTTTAAGGCTGATACATATACCTAAATAAAATTCTAAAAATGTATACGAGAAAGTCTCCCCTCATTCTCACAATAACTGAAAGTCTCATTTAAAAACAAATATTGCCAATTTAATAGGCAAAAGTAGATCCCAATTCTGTTTCTGTAAATATTAGTAAAGTTGAACAATAACCCAATGTTACATAGCTCAAAGATGTAGACATTCAGGGAGCCACAGGACGTTTTTATACCGGGCAGCATTGACAAATTGTTGCCCAGAGTGAAGGAAAAAGACCGGTCAACAGAGGGTAAAGCAACTGGGACAGGACACACACACACACGAGAGGTTGGGACCCCTGAGGCACGCAGAAGAGGAAGATATGCAGAGCCGCAGGTGTTGAGGTGAAATGGGAGGGGGGAAAAACCTGGGTTCGGTTTAGAAGGTCGCCGAAGTCACAGCACATCTCATCACCTGGAGCTGTCTTCAGTGGCTGCGACTCGGGTCGCAGGCCGGGGCCGTGCGCTGCGGAGCATCCAGCGACTCCGGCGCCTGACACTAACGCGACCCTGGGCCCGCGGCCGGAAAGGCCAGGCGCCTCGCCTAGGCCGCGCCCCTGCGCGTTTGTGAGCTGGCCCCGGGTGACACTGCAACACTCGGGGCGAGGCCAGGGCCTCCATTTAATTCCCCGTAGGGACGCGCGCCAGCCGCGGCGAGCAGGATAGAGAACGCGCTTCTGGGTTCTTGGCTTGCGCATTGGAATCTTCCGGGCAGATTGGGGTTCTGATTTAATTAGTCTGGGGTTGGCCGGAGCGTTTAATTCTAACGAGCAGCCGGGTCGGAGAGCCACCAGTCTGGGCACTGGTCCTCGGAGGTTCCCACCACGCTAATCAACAGACTTCGACTTCGGGGATAGTCGTGATGAGAGGTGCTTCTACCAGAGATTTTCTTTTTCTGACTGCAGGGTGAACAGCAGGCGTTACAGGCACGGTGAAAATGCTACCTAGTGACGTGAGGGACCCAGCTTGTCACTTCGACTAAATTGCTTCATAGATTTCGACCTCTTTTTGCCTCGGTTACCCCCAGGCAATTCTTCAGGCCCAGCTGGGCTTCCAAACCAAAAAGCAAGCAGAAGGCGAGCGACAGGAGCCCAGGAATAATGGATCGCACTTGTCTGGGGGAGGTGGTGTTTGCGCCACTGTTTTAAGGGACCCCCGGGACCATGAGGATTTGGAGGCGGGTCTGCCTTTGTAGCTAACCAGGAAGAGCACTGGGGAGTGAGTGTAGGCAGGAGACGTGGCTGAGCTTTGAGAAAGCGCCTGGGTGATTGTGATCTACCTTCTCCATACAACTAAACAGCAGGACAAGTAAAGTTTTAGCCTAATACAACCAAAACACAAGTATTTGTAGAATATGAGGGTGCAATTGAAGAACTAGATCTAGAGCTTTTAGAAAAAATAAAAAACTTAAACAGGATCTCGCGTGGTTTACTAATATCAGTATCTAAAACAGAACTGAATTGAGCCAGTTTCACAGAGTAATGGTTAGCACAGGTGTTTTACACGCAGAAGGTCCTGGGTTCTAGTCCCAATGACCCCTCCCCGGAGCACACCAGGCTCAGGCAGAGGGCTCCTGGCAGAAGGTTCCCCTGCCTTCAGAGAGAGATCCAGTTCTTAAGGGGAGATGGCAACCTCCCTAGGTCAGGGTTGGAAGGGGGTAGGGGGGACTGAAGTTTAAAAAAATAAAATAAATAAACCAATGGGTTTTTACCATGAGTGAAACAATGTTTTCTAAAATTGACACTTTAATTCATATCTTCTGATGAACACTAGCACATCTATATTTCAAAGTGATGTTTAAAATGTTCTTAGAGTGCTAGTTTAAACTTCGATGCATTATTATCCTTGGATTCATGTCAAAGCCTCACCTGATTCAATTGCAGGGGCCTTTGTCTGCAGAATAGGGCACTTCTAACCTTGGCTGGTCATTGCCTCCTTGGTGAGATGTCACAGCCCTTTTGGTGATCAGGATGGTCGGCTCACCACTTTTCCCAGCCCTTTTCCCTAGCCTTGCAACTATTATCAAATTGTTTGTGTATGGACCTTCCAACATTTCCTATCACTACCAAATTCAGATTTAAAGTTGAATAATGAATGCAATTAACTCTAAAATTTATGAAAAGCAGTGAAATGCCCTTTTACATAATTCTCTACATGTGTAGCTTTTTAGTATGCTTTTTTGTGGGTTGGATTCCAAGTCATCTGCCTAATAAGTTAACTTGGTAACTCATAATTGGCAATACATATAATTTGCTGGTGTTTTATAAGTCTGTGTTACATTTTTAAATTGATCGAATTGACATATAACATTAGTTTCTAGTGTACAGAATAATGATTTGATATTTGTATATATTGCAAAATGATCACAATAAGTAACACTGTCACCATACATAGTTACAAAATTTATTTCTCATGAGAGCTTCTAAGATCTACTCTTTTAGCAAATATACAATACAGTATCATTAACCAGTTACCATGCTATATATTATATCCCTAGGATTTGTTATAACTGAAATTCTTTATCTTTTGACCCCCTTCATTCATTTTCCCCACCTCCTGCCTTTGGGAAACCACCAATCTGTTCTCTGTATCCATGAATTCAAGTTTTTGTCATTTTTTTTTTAGATTCCACATATAAATGATGTTATACGGTATTTGTCTTTCTGTCTGACTTAGTTCACTTAAAATAATGTACTTGAGATCCTCCATGTTGTCACAAATGTCAAGATTTCTTTTTTATAGCTGAATATGTGTGTGTGTGTGTGTGTGTGTGTGTGTCACATTAGTAACAATGCATTCATCCACTGATGGACACTTAGGTTTCTTCTGTGTCTTGGATATTGTAAATATTGCTGCAGTGAACATAGGGGTGCGTATATCTTTTTAAGTTAGTGTTTTTGTTTCCTTCAGATAAATACCCAGAAGTGAAATAGCTAGATCATATAGTAAGTAGTCCTATTTGCAAGTTTTTGAGGAATCTCCATACTCTTTGGCATGGTGACTGCACCAACTTATATTCCCGCCAATAGTGCATGAATGATCCCTTTTCTTCACATCCTCATCACTTGTTATTTCTTGTCTTTTTTAATTTAGCCCTTCTAACTGGTGTGAGGTGGTATTTCATTACGGTTCGATTTGCATTTCCCTGATTAGTGATGTTAAGCACCTTTTTATATACCTCTCGTCCATCTGTCTTCTTTGGGAAAATGTCTATTTAGATCCTCTGCCCATTTTTTAATAGGATTGGTTTTTTCCTATTGAGTTATATGAGTTCTTTACATATTCTGGATATTAACCTTTTATCAGATTTACAAATATTTTCTCTCATTAAATAAATTGCAGGGGTTGCCTTTTCATTTATTTTTTCACCTTTTCATTTTATTGATGGTTTCTTTTGCTGTGCAGAGGCTTTTTAGTTCGAAGTAGTCCCACTTGTTTATTTTTGCTTTTGTTGCCTTTGTGTTTGGTGTCAAATCCAAAAGTTCATCACCAAGTGTGATGCCACGGACCTTACCCCCTACATTTTCATTTAGGATTTGTAGGATTTCAGGTCTTACCTTTGTCTTTAATCCATTTGATTTAGTTTTTGTGTATGATGATAGTGGTCCAGTTTTCCCAATATATTTTATTAAAGACACTATCCTTCCCCATTGTATATTCTTAGCTCCTTTATCACAAGTTAATTGACATACATGTGTGGGTTTATTTCTGGGTGGTCTATTCTATTCCATCTATCTCTGTATCTATCTTTGTGCCAATACCATACTGTTGGAAATACAGACAATTTGCTGGTGTTCCAGAAGTCTGTTTTGTTTCATTTTTAATTAAGGGCATTAAAAACTGCTGCTTAGTGTATTCGCCTTCTTAGCATAATGTAGAGATGAAAAAACCTTCTTAGTATTAACATGGCGATTCATATTACCATTGATCATTGGAATGTAGGTAGTTTTCTTACTCCCTGCTGCCTTCTTTTAGGGAGTTTAAATACTAAGTTCTTGACTTATGATTTAAACTCCATATTAAATCAAAAGCAGATTGTGATTATCTTTACCTAATTCTCAAATTTCATTCTTAACTGGAAAATAAGTTCCAAAAACATTTTATCATGGTAACTCCTATAATAGTATTTATCTAATTCAGCTTGGAAACTTTGTTTCTGTATCTTTCCTCATTTATACAATAATGTAAATATGAAATGATATATTTTCCCATTCATTTCATGACTGATTATGACTGTGAATAAAAGAGGGAAAACTGTTATTAACTTTATAGCACTTAGTAAAATTCTGTTTTAAACTGTTATACAATGTAAAATGTGGTCTGTGAACATCCATATATATTTAAAATAGTAAATAACTTAAACTAAAGTTCAAATAAAATAAAATCCAGTTTTTACCTCTATACAGTTAATTACTTCTGAGTGAAATGGCTGAAATAAATAAAAAAGCCAAACTGGCTTTTCTTCCTCCTAGTGGTTATGTATACAAAGCTAAATTCAATATTAATTGAAAGCAAATAATCCAGAAAGAAAAAATGACACACATTTGACTTTAGTAAAAATTGTTTAGTTGTTTTTCTATCTGCAGAAGACTTATCATTTTAGGTTCCTTCCCTTTCACTGCCCTACTGGTAAATATATAGTAAATCCAAACAGAAAGTGTTACCGAGCATCGGTAAAATATAACTAACTGTTCAGGCATCTTTTAAAACATCATATAATATATTCCAAAAGTCAACAAATGATTCGCTAATTACTGGTTTGTGATACTTGTTATTTCCTCATATAATTGAGTTGGTGGCATAATTACATTATTCTGTAACAAGTAAAGCATTTGGCATGCTCTGGGTAGACTTATTTTGAAAACAATTACCTTGAGTATATATTATTTTTAACTATACAATTTTGTTCCACTTTTATGGTAATGTTAGAAACTATTATTTTTTTCCCCCATGTTGAATTGTAGTAGTTTACTCCCTAGGCAAGTGGGGAAACTGTACCAGCAAAGTAATGCAAATGAGAAAGTGGGGGCAGTGGGCTCATGTATGGACTGTCCTCATTTGGGATCATCAGGTCAAGGGGAGTAAACATTTTCCAGACTGCTTTACCAGAAGATTCAACCAATTTTCAGTACTCTCAAAATATATTCCCATATATTGTCTCAGCACTGGGCCATCATTTTTATTAATGTACTTAGTTGAGTTTTATCATTCCATATAATTCAACTAATTTAGTAATGTTTTGCATTTCATTAGCAAAGAATTTATTTCCTCATTTCTTAAAGTTGTCTGCATTTCCAAGCATATAACCTTTCTGTGATCTTCTCTGACCACTCCCCTTTGGAATTTAAACACTGACTTTAATTTCTATTAAACTTTTATAAACTTTTGGTAAATTTTCAACATCTGTAGAGCAAGTTGTAATTCTTTTCTTAAACTTACTTTTAAAATTTATGTAAAATTTTCTTTTTTAGATATACAGTTTTGTGAGATTTAACAAATACACTGAATATCTGTCAATCAAAATCAGGATACAGAACAGTTCTTTTACCACTTCAAATTCCTTCATGTTGCCCCTTTATATTCCATCCTCTCACCCCCATCCTTAACCTCTGATATCCACTAATTGCTCTACAGTTTTGCCTTTTCCAGAATGCCATCTAAATGGATGGGGATGCTACAGTATATAACCTTTTCAGTCTGGCTTCTTCTGGTTAGCATAATGCATTTTAAATTTATCCATACTGTCATCAATAGTTTATTCTTTTTTGTTGTTGAGTAGTATTCCACTTCATGGATGTACCTAAGTTTGTTTATTCACTCATCCACTAAAGGATATTTGGGTTTCTGGTTTGCAGCTGTTATGAATAATTACATTTCATTATGTATTATGAAAAAAGGAAAATATATCCATAAACATTTGCATACAGATTTCTGTGTGGACATAAGTTTTGTCTCTTAAATACCTGGGAGTGGAATGACTGAGTGCTATATTTAACTAGGTGTATATTTAACTAATAAGAAACTGCCACACTTTTCCAAAATGGTTGTGCCATTTTGCTTTCTTATTATCCATGTATGAGTTCTGGTTGCTCTAAATTCCTTGATTCTTTTGCTTTCCTTTTTACTATGTATATTTAAAAGGCATTTTAAACATCTCTCATGATAGCTGTTTTAAAAATATCTATAAATGAATGTGCTCTCTGCCACTTAAATATACTAGTCTGTTTTTCTCTAGTGATATTAAAGATTTTTTAATTTAATTTTTGCCCATATTAAATGTATCGAATACTTAGTATGCAGGACAGTGCCAAGCCATTTCTTTTCTATACTGATACCCATTTGCCTAACAAGATAATGTGGATTGCTCTACCTTTGCCCATTTCTCAAATGTTGGCATTCTTTGGCTTGCTTCTCACTCTGCTCTCTTCCTAGGTGGCTTTAAATCTGTTCTTAAAGTTTCAGTTATCATCTCCTGTAGAGCATTCTGAGCTTCAGGCCTTGAGGCATCTCCACCTGCATGTCCTTCAGGCATCAGGAACTCCATGCTTATTTCTTCAAATCCTGCTCCTCCATTCCCTATTTTAGACAGCATACAGTGCCATTTTCCCAGTTGCCAGGACAGAAAGAAGGGAATTATTTGTAACTGCTATTTCTTACTTATTCTCATATCCAAAGGTCACTGGGTTTTGTCAAAACATTAATCCATTTCTTCCCATTGTTTTATACTTTCTTACTCAGACCCCTTCAAGCCCTTCCGTCCACTGGCCCAGGATGACCTTTCAATACACAAATCTGAGCTAGTTAAGTCCCAAAGGCTCCTATGGCTCTTCATGATCAAGGAATACATTCTTGAAGATTTGTGTTTTTTGTTTTTTTTTTAAACTGTCCAGCTATCTCTCCTCTACCTAATGCCTGAATTCAGAAGCCAGACTGCCAGATTTTGAATTCTGCTTTTATCTTAGACTAACATAATAACCTCTCCACACAACTGTATTCAAAGTTATAATATAATGAAAAGATTTATAGCACTGTGTGAGAAAGTTTGGCTCCTTGGCTTTTTAAAAGAGAGAAAGCAAATATCTTCTTTTTATCAAAACCATACATCAAGTTTCTGATTCACTTATACTCTGGAGACAGGCCTGGATATGAATCTCAGCTCTGCCACTTATTAGCTATTTTCTCTTTGGCAAGCAACTTAACTCTGTTTCCTCTGTATATTAGAGGAATAGTATCTGCCTCATAGTTATTGTGAGGATTAAATGAATTAATGTATCTAAAAGGCTTTGACAATGCCAGCACATAGTAAGCACCATTTTAAGTATTAGCTATTATTATTATTTAACTAATGAGGAAGTAAGTCCCTAATTCCATCCATCCTTGGTGCCCTTCCACTGAATCCTGAAAAACCAGCACTTCTTTCTATCACAGAAATTATTAGCACAATCAATGTATTCAAATTACTTTTCTTCCCTACACCCTAAAATGTCTGAAAGATATTTCTTTGCCTCAAACATTCTGGCCTCTAAAAACTCAGGGCTTATCCACCTTTTGCCTTAGTGCCTTTTTAGTCTGTTTACTACATACAGCCTCTCCAAACACTAGATATGATCCTAGAGGCATTCTGACTTTATGAATACAAATGTGAAATGAGAATCGTAACATCACAAATGGATTTTTGTTGAGAAAATACTTTTTTGTACATACTCATACCAATTTAACTTCTTGATCAGTTTTCTATACAGTACAACAAAAACAATTTATATTTTTTTCCATTTTCATTTTATCGAAATCATTTTCATTGTTTTTTTCCCCACGTAAATTATAAAGTAATTAATTAATTGATTCATCAGTCATGTCATTCTCCCAATTACAGTTTTTGCCGCTGAGTTCCTTAAGGTCAAATTAAAATATAAATTTTATTGATGTAATTCTATTAAATTTGGTCAATAACTGTGGGCAGTTTTACTTTGCTAAATATTTCTATCAAGTAATTTTTCTAGGGTCAATTTTGGCAACTTTTTTTTAATGTTCTTGTCATTTATCAGAATTTTGGCAACTTTAATCTTACAAGATATGATTCATCAGTATGATTTTCTCTAATACATTTATCATGTGCAGTGTTAGCTGTTCTAATTTTATTTCTACAATGGGAATTCATTTCTTGTGATTTGGATAAAAACTTGTTTGAATTCACTTCTTCACTAAAAACTTGTTAATCCCATTATCAGTTCTCCAGGACTATCCTTGGGGTCAAAACATGTCACCTCACTTCTCTTCCTCTTGTTACCTTCACATCATTCATGCCTATTTGTCCCCTCAGATCCACTCAAGTAGCACTTGCTCAGGGAAGCCTCTCCTGATCTCTATGATTATTAGATCAAGTTTCCTTTGTTATGCTTAGATAGTACATTTTTTTCTTTTATCATAGTTATTAACATTTATAAGTATACATTTCCATGAGTATTCTCTTCCTCATTAAACTTTGCTCACTGAAGGCAGGGACTTTGTTTTCCTTACTACTGGATCCCTGGTACATAAAAGGCACTCAAATTTATTAAAAGAAGGATGAAAAGGAAAATGGTATCTTTCATCCCCAGTGCATATATAATGCCTGATCAATCTTAGGCACTCATTAAAAGCTGTTTGCATTTCCTCCTTATTGTCTATTTCTGGTTTGTTATGCTCTCCGAAATAATGAATTATTTTTTTCCTCAATATTAATTTTTAAAGTTAACTTTTAGATGGTATATGTTTTTAAGTTTTTAATAGCCACGCTACTCTAGTAGTCTCCTCGTCCCTTCTGTATAAGACTGCCATACTGTACAATTCCATATATTCGATGGCAGGAGTTGCTTAATGTGCTTTCATTGCATCCTCACCTCACTCTGAATGGAAAAGCATTCCGGTACTTCCTAGTTAATGTTGGTTATACCAGCAGTTCTAAACCCTAAGCTATACATCAAAATCACATGGGATATTTTAAAAACAGAAATGCTTGGGCCCCACCCTAAAATTATTGAGTCATAAAGTATTCAAATTCTCTGTGTGACTGCAGAGCCAGGGTTAGAAAACACCGGGTAGGAGCACAGAATGAGTGTGAGAGAAGTGGTTAAACATTAATCTGGATGGGCAGGTGTGTGACAGAGTTTTAACAGCCCTGTATTCAATAATAAGGAATTGGAATTTAATTCAACATGCAGTGAGGAGAGTTTTCAAAGGCTAATGAAATAATTAGATCTATGAGAAAGGCTAGCTTGGTAACAGTGTGACAGATAGGTGGGCAGGGTGTAGAACCTGAGTCTGGAGAGGAGGCTACGAGCCCAGGGATTACATGGTGAGGACTTGAATGAGGGTGGTTGCTGTGCAACAGGAAGGATGGGAATGGAAAACAACTGAAAAGGACATTTGACAGAACTTGATAAATGGAATGTGTAGGGTGATTAAAGAGGGAAAAGTTGAAGACCACTCCAAGATTTCCAGGCTAAGCAACAAGATGCAATTTGATGATGTCATTAACTGATCAAAGAATACAAATGTAAAGACAGAATGGAGCAAATAGAAGAAACCAATTGTTTCCATCTATGATGAAACTGAAGTTCCTTGTGTAGGCCATGCAGGTGGAGCTAGAATAGCAGGAAACTGCAAACTAAGATCTAGAGTTCAGAAGAGAGGTTAAGGTCTGATGTCAACAAGATTTTTGGTAACAGTTGAGACCATAGGAATGGATGTAATTGAACAAGGCATTGCCTATGTATCATCAAAGTACTTAGCACAGAATTAAATTAGACTTTATCATTAAACTTACTTAACCACATAATATTAATTTTAATAAAGCTCAGGCAGAGCACCATTAAAAATAAGCAGAAGTTAATGTGAAGTGTAGATGATGGTATATTAAATTATCTGCAATCTGTAGAACTTTAAATAAGACTATGTATCTCTGAACTTAGAACACATCAGTCTATTTAGCTTGGAAAGATTAGTTTCTGAGCTTGTTACATAGCAGATTAATAAGTTAGTTCCTCATCTATGATATCAGAACTCTTCTAAATGAAACAACCAGATATTTGGTGATCTACTTCCTACAATGTAAAGACAACATAAATAAATCATTAAGCCAACTCATAAAAATACAACATGAACTTAATAAATGCAACTATGAATATCTAGAGATTGTCATTTAATCGGTGTATCCATGTACATATGTGCTTGTGTGCCAGGTAGTTTTGTGTAACTTACTTAACTTTAATAATCCAAATTCATTATTGGGTCTGGAATTGCTTCAACAGAAAACAAACCAAAACCTAAGATTCCCAGGCCCCACTACTTCCAGAGAGTGAATGAACTTGTCTAGAGTGAGTCTCTGAAATCCTCATTTTTAAGAGGTACCCAGGTAATTATGATGCAGGGCATTCAAGAACTATACTTTGAAAAATACTAGTTTATACTAGATCCATTTTAAACTCTAAAAAACATACTGAGAAATGTTCACAGATTACAGGAAAATGTTTTAAATAACATTTTTATGGCTTAAGTAGAAAATCTATTTCTTTATTCAAATCATGTTGACTTTCATGTATATTTTGAAATGACAAAGTTATAGCAAAGCTATCTATATTTTAATTTCATCACATTCCACTCTAAATTCTTTACCATTTACCAAAAATAATTTTTTTATAAAGCTTACATTTTTTTCTAATATTATACAGACTATCAATCTATACTTTTTTTCTGTGTTTCTCTGAAAAATTAGAATAGCTTATGAGGGTATTATATAAAACTAACTGGTATATTACACACCAAACATTAAGTACAGATTCTGTACAATGTAACAATATACATATATATTACAAGAGACTAAGTGCCTTGTTAAAAGTAACAGTTTAAGAAATCTTTCATGGAAAAAAATCTGTATCACAAAACGTGGTGGCTTAAGTATCAACTGCTTTCCTCTCATGAATTTCTTTCAGGCATTAACTGTCCATTTAGCTTCATTAACAGTTTTACCACGAGGCCAGCCTACAAAGTAAAACATGTTGATAATAAATGTGAAACCCATTAGATGAGTAAATGACATACTTGGCAGTGGGCAGTTCCCTAGCTATCTGAAAAAGAACTTTATCAGGAGGCAGCTTGTCAAGAATTGAGTATTTACTCAAGCTTTTGAAGGGATTTAAGAAGTGACCTACTGCATATAACTAGTGGCTCAGACAGGATACTAGTCAAGAAGAGGGAAGGATTACCTCATAACTTGACAAAAGAGATAGGGAATACTAACCAGAATTTTTTTTAATGTCAAAAAAAAAAAAGAGTTTTATTGTTGTAAGACTGAAATAAATTATTCAGATAACTTTATGGCTTTGTTTGCTTACAAAGGCCTGCCATTTCTCCTTGGTCTTAAATATTTTGATTTCATGTCATACTAGCAGTTTTCTGGAAGTAAAATATACTGTCATTCAAAATAATTTTACTAATATAGTAGTTCATTATTAGAAGTCCAGAATAATGGATAAGTACTTACCTGTTTTGTGTGTACTATAAAGCTCATTTTATTTTCCATACTATGGATCTGAAAACATGTATCGGCATCTCCCAACTGCCACATGAAACAACCATACTTAAGACTGATGAGTAAAGCCTACAACATAATTAGAAATTGTTATATTGAAATATATATTAAAAACACCGATCTTCTCTTACTATCTACACTTATCTAGATAGGTCTAATTGTAGAATAAAACCTATTCAAAGAGCCACACTAACCTCACACAGCCTGTAGTACAGTTACATATATGATAGCCTCTTGGAAGACTGAGTGCAATGATATTCTTTGTATCAAATTGACAAAAATTTTTAAAGATGCCATTTCTGTAGTATGTATGTGTACATATGTACACACACTGGACTATTATTCAGCCATGAGAAATAAGGAAATCCTGCCATTTGCAACAACATGGATGGACCTTGAGGGCATTATATTAAGTGAATAAGTGAGATAAAGACAAATACCATATATCACTTAAATGTGGAATCTAAAAAACTGAACTCATAGAAATGGAATAGAATGAGGGTTAGCAGGGCTGGTGGGTGAGTAAAATTAAAGGGATGTTGGTCAAAGAGTAAAAACTTTCGGTTATAAGATGAATGAGTTCTAGGGACCTCAATGTACAGCATGGTGATTATAGTTAATATTCTACTATATACTTAAAAGTATATAGTAGAGACCTTAAATATTCTCACTATAAAAAAGAAATGGTAATTGTGTATTGTGTTGGAGGTATTACCTAATGGTATGGTGGTAATAATATTGCAATATGTGTGTATCAAATCAGCAAGTTATATACCTTAAACTTATACAATGTTATATATCTTAGTTAAAGCTGGGGGAAAAAGGATTTCCATTATATCAGTGTCTTTTAAGAAAATTAAATGTACTACAAGTTTTTATTCTCTACATTTTAAAACAATTCCATATACTTTATTCAGTACCTTTTGAATATTCGCATAGTACCTTCAGATCTAAAATTTATGTAATAGGATTAATATGTTGATGCAGGCAATTTCATCTCACTGAAAATAAGTATACAGATAGATATATATTTATTGTAAAAATAAGTATAATTAAAAAATCAATAATATGTCCTTCATAAATTCAACAGAACTATTTAGAGCAACCTATTCCTACATTTACTAATATAATGGTATATTTAAGTAGACATTCAATATAGTCTTTTGATTATTTTTAAATAATTCTCTCTTAGCAGTAATTTGCATTTTCTTGCCCTAAAAATCTAATTTTGTATACACATATACAAAGTGTTCATCCCATCCTTTAAAATATGTTTAGAAACATTAGGTTTATGGTCATGCTACCCTGAACACCTGATCCCAACTGATCTTGGAAGCTAGGCATGGTCAGGCCTGGTTAGTACTTGGATGGGAGACCATCTAGGAAGACAAGTGCTATAGGCATGAAAAAAAAAAAAAAAAGAAACATTAGCTTTCTATGATTAATAGTTCTCAACATATTGACTGTAAATAATAAACTAAGGATATGCTAAAAAGATAATGGTTTAGGGAATTTTAAAATTGAGGTTCTATAAATGAAACAGTATAATTAATTTACATGAATGTATATCATGTATAATGGGAAATTAATGACATTCTTTTTTATAGTAGAATAGCTATTGTAAAATATAACTTTATCAACAGGATATGCTAAAATAGCTATTTACCAATGTGCACACTGAAACATTGAGTCAAGACATCATAATACCTTAAACTGCCTATCTTTTTGATCAGTCATTGGAAATCTGTTTAATCAAGAGGCAGGAAATAATCCACTAATATAGCCTCAAAACTGTTCAATATAAGAAACAAATACATCTGTGGTATAGCAACTCAATTATATGGAAGTCAAATTATCAATAAAAGTTCTGAGACCATAAGTTAAATATAAGTTTTGTTATTAAAAGACAATGTGAAGGGAAAAAGGAATTCTTGAGAAATCCACAATAATGAAGACAGCTAGACTTGAAGAGCCAAAGAGTCCACATGGTTTTAAGAAATCTATCTGCTTCAGAAGGAAAAAGTAGCTCTTATTATGAGGTAAAACCTACAAAGGGCTTGGTGAGGGAAGCACAAAAGAAATGGCAGGGATAGTTGACAGCAGAAAAGGGAAAGCCACAGAAGTCAGAACTATATAGCTGACCAGGACAGATAGGAGAAACAGTGATGGCACAAGTGATCAAGAAGAATGGCACGACGTGGGTATTTAAATAAGCAGTTTTATTTTAGAAGGCTGTTATAGTCAACATAAAATGACATCGGTAAAGGGTAATCTAATGCCTGGGTGTAGCAGTGGTACTGTTAAGGTTGAAGATATATTAGCAAGTACAGTTCAGTTATGTAGACTGCAATGCTTTCACTAGAGTAAAACAATGAAACACAACACAGTCTATTTATCTATTCAATAGCATCAACATTTTATGTAAGTAGAACAGACAAGTCTCTGATGAGCATATGAAACTGGTTGAGCTATATTTTCTAATGGGCAACTTTCATTATTTCAAAAAGAAACAAAATATAAAAGGTAGATGTAATAGGTATATAAAAAAAAATTCACAGATGTCTTCTATGGCTTTTCCTGAGAATCTCTAAAGTTACTGTGTCCCATGTAGAGTTTTAACTACAAATGAAGATATGTTTGCAGATGAAGATGTTGATGCTATTTAAGCAAGCTTGTCAAATTCAACCCTAGCAGATCCTGGTGAACCTAGACAAATGAGGACAAGCTGATTGTTCCCACCTTTAATGATTAGAAAATGTAATCATCTTAGAACTTTTGTATGTGCTATTACTAGTGGCTTACAGAACTCAAGATAATGACATGGGCAGAAAACATTGTTCCCCTTGGGCTCGATCGCCTCTTTATATACCCAAGGACAGTATTTCTATTTATATTTCTGAAAATTGAACATCTTACCCTGAAAAAGCACACCATTAATAATATTATCATCCTCTGTCTGATACTATCTCACTTAACTCCTAGACCAGAATATTATTCATAATATGAAATGTTATAAGATATTGTTGAACCATTATTTGAATACTATATAAAACTTTTTACTGTTGCCTTAACTGGGAATGCTACCAAATGTCAAACAAAATAAGTTTAAAGAAAAGGCTCAGCATTACTCCCACAGAATCACCGTCCAGTTCAATGAAGAAAGATTTGTAAATACTTGTACAAAATGCTCTGAAATAGTGGAGGAAAACTTTTTTGAAATGGTGAGGGGAATTTCTCCTTTTTCTTTAACAGGCTTAGTACATGCAATAGAAACAGAAAAGTGGTTACAAGCTACTAAGAACCTATTTTGTATAAGTGAAACAGTTTACATAGAAAGTAAGCAAATGACCCAAAAGCAAGCTGACATCAGAGACTTCAAAAAGTCAAGTTCCAGGTCAATTACTGAAGTCAGCCCTTATTCAGCCCTATGTCCCAATATATTCTCTATCTTCATTCACAGGCCTATCTAACAGTACAGTAAGGATGATTCTGAGCTATCATCAAATGACTAAAACTATGATTAGAAGACTTTCAGAAATTATGTGATTACAGACTTATAAAAATGATGAAAATAAAAATTAGGCTTATGATGAAATTTCCTAATCTAAAATGTCTTTTTTAAATGCATAAACTTAGTTATTACTTTAACTGATTTGGAAAGTGGTCTGTTCTTGACAAATCTAAATGAAAATATATTTGATTTTTTTAGCTTCTTTTACAACTAGAAAGCTGTTCTTCCTATGAAATGTAGTATGTTAAAAATAATTGATAACCAACCCCATATTTTAGTGACTTTGATTAGAATAAGGAGCACAATACAGTAGCAAGCCTCTGATTAAAAAGCTGTGAAGCATTCTAATAGGTATTCATAATCACTTCCACTCTTCTTCCTGCCTCCCAAGTTTCTTATAACTAATTCTAATTTTCAAAATGAAGCTCTTATATCAGATGTTACATTTTCCTTTTTTAATCTGTATTTTTTCATATAAATCTAATTGATTTTTACAACAGGTAGTATAATCACAATTTAATTTTTTTTTTAAGTTGTAAATGGTATATAGTGAAAAGTCTCCCTCCTACTCTTACCCCTAGTTACCTGGTTCCCTTCTCTAAAGGGTTCAAGAGACTGCTTATTGCATACACAAGCAGTATGTATTTATATAAATATAGTCTTCACTTCACATTTTTCAAAAAAACTGAGGTATAATCGACATATAACATTGTATTAATTTAAGGTGTACAACATAATGATTCAATATTTGTATATACTGCAACACGATCACCACAATAAGTCTAACATCTGTCACCATACAATTGCAAACATTTTTTTTCTTGTAATGAGGACTTATAAGAGCTACTTTCTTAGCAACTTTCAAATATACAGTATTATTAACTATTGTAACCATGCTGCTGTACATTACATCGCCATGACTTATTTACAACTGGAAGTCTGCACCTTTTGACCCTCTTCACCCATTTTGCCCACCCTCCAACTTCCTTCCTCTACTGACAACTACCAATCTGTTCTATCTATGAGTTTGGGAAGTTTTTTTTCTTTTTTTGGTAAGATTCCGCATGTAAATGAGATCAAATGCTATTTGTCTTTTACTGTCTAACCACGTCATTTAGCATAATGCCCTCAAGGTCCATCCATGTTGTTGCAAATGGCAAAATTTTATTTTATTTTTTTGTGGCTGAATAATATTCCATTATAAACAATACACATATACCACATATTCTTTAGCACTCATCCATCAATGGACATTTAGGCTGTTTCCATATCTTGACTATTGTAAATAATGCTGCACTGAGCACAGTGGTGTATATATATATATATATATATATATATTTTTAAGTGTTTTTTTCTTCTTCAGATAAATACCCACTTCCTCCATTTTTATACAAAGGGTAGCATATTACATGTGGTTCAGCACCTTGCTTTTTCACTAAATATATCTTGGAGATTATTTTACACAAAAATATTCTTCATTCTTTTGTATGGCTGTAAAGTATTAGCCCTCTATCGATAACAATTAAATTTGCACAACCCCCTCCCCCAATCTTTTGCTATTACAAATGATATTGCAATGAATAGTCATGTATGTGCCATTTCTAGATTTTTTCATGGTATTGTTACTTTAGATATTATATAATGTGACTGGTCAAAAACAGCTGAAAAGTTGAAAATCTACCTTAGTTTCCATGTTGAGGAGATGAAGTCCTTTTATATTCACTCCTACATATACAGGTATGACTTTATGATTGCTGGGGCTTGCCTTTGTAAATATCTGTCCTGTGAAAAAAGCTGCTCCATATGTAGGAATTTCCCAACAATTTTGTAAGAACATGCGCTGAAGGTGATGCATTTCTTTACTGACACCCTCACTTGTACTAAGATTCTAAAACCAAATAAAGTAAAATAGAGATGTGAAAGAGAACATAGTTTTGAGAATCCAAATAGGTCAATTAAGAAGTTTCTAAAATCAAGGCTGTCCCCAAAGAAGAATAAAATCGTGTGACATTATCCCAAGAGCAGTTTTTTTTTGAGATCTTATATTTAAAAAAAAATATCTATCTATCTATCTATCTATCTATCTATCTATCTATCTATCTATCATCTATCTATCTATCTCAAGGTCTAAAATATTGTCTGTCTATTCTATTAGGTTTTTTTTTATGGGCAGAGAGAGTGTATTATTTCATGATTTTTAATCTCTAGCCCTTACCACAGTATACAGCATATAGGAGGTATTCAGCAAAAGATTCTACATTATTAAAAATAAAAATATCTTGCTAGTTTCAGTTTCAGGCATGTGAACCAGAAGACCCATTTTTAATTTGAGGACTATATATTTTATGTATTCATGTTAAAAAAAATACTAACAAAATTTCAAGTAGGCTATAAAATGCCTTATAGTTCTATTAAATAGCTTACCTTATATTCATGAAGAATTCGGTTTGTCCAGTGAGGTGCCTTACTTTTCAATTTGGTAATAGGTACAATGGATTTCAGATTTTCTTCACTGTAAGCAAATATGCCAACATCTTTTAAATAAATCATCTTCAGTAGCTGAAGTAATATAATCATTTAGACACAAATAACTTTAAGTAACTTGTTTTTTGAGCTAAAAATACATTATAAAATATCAGAGAACTCTAAAAATTCTAAGCAAAAGCCACAATCCTAACATTGCTCAATTTAGAGGAATGTTTCTTTCAAAAACCACAAAATATTTTTGAAAATTGAAGACCACAATAAACAAACTTTTTATGTGCTAAAATCTCAGTGTTTCTTTCTCAACATGAAAACACGAAACTAGTTTTTGTGGTGGGATTCTTAAATCCATCTGCTTTATAACATTTTCCTACTACTTAAGTCAGGTTTTAGTGAACTTATTTAAACATATAGTAAAGAAAGATAAATTTAAAAGTATAAGGATTATCAAATTATCGTCAGATATAAGGAAAACTTTGGAGAGAGTATATATAGTAAGGGATGCTTTACCATACTTTTTTTCCCCCTTATTCCATGCCTGTATTACGGGTGTCCCTGAGTATCCATGGGGGATTGATTCCAGGAACCCCAAGGATGCACAAGTCCTTAGTCAGCCCTCCACATGCAAGAGTTTGATCTGTGGTTGGTTGAAGTCGTGTGCAGAACCCACAGATATGAAGGGCTGACTGTACTTAATTCCAAACCAATGTATAAATGTTTCTTAAAAACATAATATTTCTAAACTTTCTTGATTAAACTGAATCTTTAACATTGAACAAGACCACATATTTTATTAAATACTTACTTTAAGAAACCTTGCTTGTGTTTCTTACTCTCATAATTTCCATAAACTATTTGCAACAGTAGACTTGCCAATGTTATCAGTTTGGCATCAGGAGCTGTATAAAAGCCCTTCAGTAAATTATATCTGGCTTCATCAAAGAGAATAAGAATAGCCAGTGGGTCTTCAATCTTAAAAGAAAAAGTATAACTTCGTTATTAGGCTGTGATTTTGTTACAAATGTACTTGTCACTTTCTAATATGGAAAAGCAAAAGCTACACATTTATATATTAATAAGCTGCTATTGCTAAAGAGCGGGGGCTGACAAATTTTTCTGTGAAGGGCCAAATAGTAATATTTTAAGCTTTGTGAGCCATATAATCTTTTACATCTACTCAGCTACTGTAGTACAAAAGAAGCCACAGACAAAACATCAACAAATGGATATGGTTGTGTTTTAATAACTTTATATATGAATACTGAAATTTGAATTCATAAAATTTTCAAACTTGAAATGTTCTTCTGAATTTTTTTCAACCATTAGTAGCTTGTAAAATATATAAAATATACAAAAATAGGCAGCAGATCAGATACAGCAACAGGCCATAGTTTACTAACCTCTGATTTACAGCCCAATAAAATTTTCATAAGTTTATGGATATGGATAATTTCTAGCACAAGTTTACTTAAATTCTTTATATTCTTCACACATTTTTCTATTATCTATGCTTCGTATAAAATAGTAGTGGACTTCAAAGAAGATAAAAGGTGTGTTAACTCCCAGAAGGGTACATGTAGTTTAAAAAGGTTTAAGACAAACATTTTTTTTAAAATACTTTGCACTTTCAAATAACATGAAAGGAGAGCATATGATTTTTTTTTAGGTTTTAAAAACTTCAAAGTTTCACTTTATCCATAATATTAACACAGATTAAAAAATGCTAGCCTACAGAATATAGTTTTATTTGGAAATAATCACCAATTATGGAGTTTCTGAATGAATACTTAAAATATTTCCAAATATAACTTACAATGATTCAAATTCCTATGGTAAAGATTATTTTTGTCAGACTAAAGTAATACTTAGAATACTCCATATAACATTAAAAAAAAAACAATTTCATGGGGAAAAAATGGAGGGGATTGTTCTAGATTACAAGAGACTAAAGAGATGATAAATACAAAGTACTAAACCTTGACTAGATCCTACAAATGAGAGTTATAAAAGACTTTGAAACAATTAGGAGAATTCTGAATATGGACCTGATATTGGATGTTATTTTGGGTTGTCTTTTGTTATTGAATTATAGGAGTTCTTTTTTAAAAAATTTATTGGAGTGACATTGGTTAATAAAATTATTTGTTTCAAGTGTACAAATCAATAAATCAACATCTGTATATTACATTGTGCGTTCACCACCCAAAGTTCTTTATATATTCTGTAAACTCTTATCAGATATATGATTTGCAAAGATTTTTCTTCCATTCTATAAGTTTTTTCACTTTCTTGATAATGTCCTTTGATTTACAATGGTTTTCATTTTGACGAAGTTCAATTGATCTATTTTTTCTTTTGTTATTCATGTTTCAGTGTCACACATAAAAACACATTGCCAAATTTAAGGACATGAAGATTTACCCACATTTTCTTCTAAAAGTTTTATAGTTTAGTAAGTTTTGAAATGCGGACATGTGAATCCCCCAACTTTTTTCTCTTTTTCAAGATTGTTTGGGCCATTCAAGGCTCTTAGCAATTCCGTATGAATTTGAAGACTGCTTTTTCCATTACCACAAAAAAGGCTACTGGAATTATGGCAGGGATTGCACTGAATCAGTAGACCACTTTGCTAGTATATCATCATAACAATATTAAATCTTCTTATCCTGGGATAAGATGGGATGTCTTTCCAGTTACTTAAGTTTTCTGTAATTTGTATATGTTTTTGTAGTTTTCATTGTACAAGTCTTGCACCTCTTTTGTTAAATGTATTCCTAAGTATTTTATTCTTTTAATGCTATATAAATGGATTTCTTAAATTCCTGTTTTGTGTTATTTGTGCTGGTATATAGAAATAACTGAGTTTTGTACCCTACAACTTTGCTGAATCCATTTATTAGCTCTAATGGCTTTCTTGTGGATTCTTTGGGATCCAAAATATAGGATCATGTCATTTGTGAATACAGATAGTTTTACTTTTTCCTTTCCTATGTGAATGCCCTATTTTTTTTTGGGGGGGGTGCGGGGACAGGGGCGACCAATTTCTCTGGCTAAAACGTCTAGTAATATATTACACAGCAGTGGTGAAAATAGGGAACCTTATCTTGTTCCTGATCTTAAGAGGAAATCTTTCAGTCTTTCACCACTGAATATGATGTTAGCTATCTATTTTTCATAAACACCATTTATCACATTGATGAAGTTCCTAGTGTTCTGAGCATTTTACCATGAAACGGCATTGGATTTTTCTCAAACGCCTTTTCTTTGTCAATTGAGATGATCATATGGTTTTTTCCTCTTTCTATTTGTGATTCTAACACATTTTAAATGAATAATCAAGATTTTAGTTTTGGGTCCACTTTATGCAAATTTTTATATTAACTCCCAGCATATTTGGCTGAAACAATCAAATTTATCTTTGGTTTGATAATATAAGAGGGATAATATGAGTAGTCAGGCATAAAATATTTACCAAGTTTGGACATGTCATTGAAATTTTCATGTGCTGAAATATGCTTAGCCTTGTTTAATATTTCCTTGAATAAAGAATCAAGAAATGCATTGTATTCGGTTATTAGATACTGGAACTCCCCCCACCACTGTATTTAGATCATATCTAGTTTAATTTGTAATATCTCTTAGGTTTCTTCCTTGCCCACTCATCCTTCAAATGGCATTATCTCATTTCTCCTCTAACATTTACAGTAGTTCAAATTCAAACATACTTGTTTAGAATAGTTCTTTTTACTAAATGTAAACTGTTTTCTCCTTTTTTACAATCTATATAGTTCTCTGCTTGGGGGTTGAAAACAGCTACTGACTGACTGCTGAAAATAATTTTTCATGTCCCCTTTGCAAATATAATCTTCTCCACCTAGAATGTTTTTTTCTATTCTCCTTCCACACCAAGTATTATCTCTTTGCTCCTTTGAAATCTACACAACTGATTAGCCCTTTATTAAGTTTATCTTTGACACTATAATTCCTTTCTAACTATTTTATTTTTTCTGTATAATCTGTCTTCCATCTGGTTGCTAATTCTCTTTAGGATAGAGTCCTAAAGAGTCCACAGGGATGTGAGGACTGGACAAAAAAAACAGAAGTAAACCCTACCTGTACAGAAGAGCACAGTTTTTGCCTCTAGTGCCTACAATAAGAACTTATGAATTTTGTACATTTAAATGAGTATAAATTAGATTTCCAAGCAAACCTTTTTTTCAACTTCCAAAGGAAGTCTCACATCTCTTCTTAGGAAAAGCTGTGGTGTTTCCCTTTGGGGATCCAAATTAGTCAATTCAGCAAGTATTTCTGGCCAGTCTCGAACATGTTGCAAAGGTTTATGATAAGGTTTGAGTTGAAGGCCTGAAAAACAGCTTTCCTTTTATAAATGATAATGTAAAAATAAATCAATTTTATCAATACATGCAAACTTTCTTTGTGTTAATCTCTCTGTACTCAAGTACTGAATACACATAAATTAAAGGTCTAACTTTAAATCAGCATTGACTCTAATCAATATAACTACCCATTTTGAAGTTAATTGCTTTTGTATTAAGAATATAAGAATTAGGAGAATTCTTAAATAAAATTTATTAAATCTATTTAAGACCCTTAATTCCATGATAGCCTATGTAATTATCATATAATCAATAGAATTTGAGTTAAAAAATACAATTAAACCATTAGATAACAAATCCCAACAAGCTTGATGAAATTCCTTACGTATTTGCTGTACTTTGAGACAAATCTATAGAGACCTTAGGTTGATTTTAAATAAAAAGATCTGATAGAAAACTGATATATATAAAAATATTTTTGTATTATTCTGAGCACTGAAAATAAAAGCAAGATGGATGAGCACCACAATTAATGGCATTCATATCAAATTTCATTGCCAGAGAAGAAATATTTTGGTTTCTACCACTAAAATATTGTTTGGATGAAGGGGGAGGATGGGCCCAGAGGCTTACCCTTTTTTCACCGTTCGAGCACTAATAACACTGTATCATTTCAAAATTTAAAAGACAGTAATAAACTGATATTATACTGAAATTTACCAACCTACTCTCAGAAAGGTTCACACAACAAAATAACTTTCTTACTGAGGTTTTCTGAACAGATCCAAATAGTGAAATATTGCTGTGTTTCTTGAGAGAGACGCATGCCTTCCATTATCTGCTGCACTGTGGTATTATTTCCATGCTTCAGCTCAACAGAACGGTATGATCCATCCATTCTGTATATTCGAACTTTTTCATACTAGTACAAAGAATGATAATATATTACGCAATCTAGTTAGAAATTATACATCCCAATCCAACAAAATGCTTTAATTTTAACTTCTTCCACTTTATTTATTATAAATCTCTACCATGGAAAATATAAGAAAAACTGCTTCAAGTGAGAATATGCTGGCAATATTTTTAAAAATTTTACTTCCATTATTTATATTTTCTAAAGTTTTCCTCTGGATATTCCATGGCCAAATAAGTTTCAAAAACTAAGGCAAATAGCTCTTTTTAAAAATTCAACTTCAGAGGATATTTTAAAGCTGTTAATGTATAATTAAATATCAGGGAGATACAGACTGGTTAACTAAATCTGGCGTTAGTCAAGTACCTCATAAGTCTAGTGGGCCACAAATTATACTGTAGAAATGTATACCAGCAATTATTTATCCTAAGAGGAGTCTGTGATAGAAGATTTTGGAGGTAAAAGTTACGCCATCCCAGAGAGAAATATTCTCAATACATTTTTATCATTACAGGAAGTAATTAAAGATGTCACACAACTTCCAGGACAGTTCATTTTGGGTAAAATTACCTAATTTCTCTTATCTTACACATTGTAATAGAAAAATTATGCTAAGAAAATAAAAGTGTTTCACTTATACAATTAGAAAATAAACTGTAATGAAGTATAAGGGTGTCCAGACCACTTATCTATTTTCTTGCCTTTGTCTTGTGGTCATGGAATATTATTTAGACAAAATGTGTATAAACGTATGTGTAATTCTCCTTAAAGGGAGAGATCATACATTCTTTATCATTTATTACTTTTACTTTCAGCATTTCATGGTGTTAAATTAACAGAAATACTCAACAAAGACTTATTGTCTAGTTGATGGGAATGTCTGGAAAGGCTCAGACATATGGGTTATATCTGTTGCTATCAAACTTATCCTTTATCTGTTGTTACAAATCCTTTTATCTGGTTTGCAAGTTTTCAAAGTTTTTAAATTCGCCATAGTTTTATCATACTAATTTTTAGGCATAAGTTGAGTTTTTTCTAGTTGTTAATTCTTCTCTACCTTAATGTTACTGCTAATTATTTTGACATAATTAGATGGAAAGGCCAAGTTGAACTGGCAAAACAAAGAGCTAGGAAATAGGTCACCTATTTTAACTCATTTACTTTCTTAAGGAAATGAATCTGTAATAGATAAATAACTCGCTTAAACTAAATAATGTGTAATGTTAATATTTACAAATATAAAATATTGCAGAGAAGGCCTAAGGGGAAAGGTATGCTTTAATGACTAGAATGCAACTTTTAATTAGCACGCCAAGCATAGAGATTATACAGGAGATTAGGTTAATTTTAAGTTATTAAAAGACTTATTTATACAAGTTTCGTTTTGTTATGTAAGAATAAATGTCTGAGTGTTAAGTATAACAAATTTAATACCTATGGAGTCTAACCATGAGGTTTTATAATAGCATTAAGAAATCACCCAGCCATTCACCCTTCCATTCTTTCCAGAGAGCCTCGAATTACTTATCGATTTAAGTACAATGCTTGGCTTTAACTATAAAGGTAATTCTTACTGGTTTGTTGATGGCTTCCTTCAACAATTTTGCAGTTTCTTCCCAATTATTTTGTTTGTTTTCTTCACAAATATTTAAGGGGGATCTTCCCTGTTGGTCTGTTATGTGCTAGAAATGTGGAAAAGGATAAAGAAAAAAAGCATTATAGTATTGTAAGGGAAAATATTCTATCAATCAAAGTTTCATAAAAAAAAAAAAAAAGGCTCTTCTCAAGTATTAAGTAAATACTAACCATACTCAATATATGTTATGCTTAAAATAAACATGGATCGCCAAAGATAAAGGATTCAAAGCACTAATCAATGTGATCATTTTTTAAGTTATGATTATAGCTACAACAAAGGTTTTGTTAAAACTATCATTTCTCCCTTCACAAAATATTTGTTAATATAAATTCTAGAAAGTGGGTAGAAAATGTTTTTCATTCTTAAAGGTACTTTAAGGAAATATAAAATATATTGAGGAAATACAATATAAAATGAAGAGGTTAAATTTTATGTACATTCTGGAGATGGACAGTGGTGATAATTGCACGATAAAGTAAACATACTTAATGCCACTGAAATGCACACCTAAAAATGGTTTAAATGGTAAACTTTATGTAAAGCATAGTTTACCACAATAAAAAATATCTATATACAAAAGCAAAGTTTATGAATAATATTTATTCTATATAGTAAGTGAAATTTGTTTTTATTTTTCAGCTGATCTCTCAAGTATACAATTGAATATTTTAGTGTCATAACTTATTACTCACTGTTTGAACATGAAAAAAAACCTGGAAAATAACTTACTCTGTCAACTTCTGGATGGTTTAAGAGAATCTGTACTATTTCAGCATGTCCTCCTCCAGCAGCAAAATGAAGAGGAGAACTAAGCTGTCCATTTAAAAGGTTTGGATTGCACTTTCCTTTCTCTAATAATATGCGAGTGGCCTCAACTTTTCCATACCTTAAAAAAAAACAAAAAACAAAAAACTAAAGTCGTCTGAAATGTTTTAGAACTTCGAATTTTAGATGACATCCCAAAGAAATCTAAGATTTTTCTAGGAAGAGAACAAGTAATTAAGATATTGATATAAATGTTTTCAGTGCCTAGGGATTTCTTATGAATTATTCTGGTTCGATTCTACAGTGTTTATTTCTGATCAACTGGGAGAAAATAGAATCTCAAACACACGATAGTATATGATAGAGAACCACTGCACTTATAAAGTATGAAAATTATAAATTAGGGAGATAAAATTTTTAGTCAAAAATATGTTCAGAATCAGAAAGTAACTCATAAACTTAAAGCTTTTCACAAAAGTCTGACTGTGATTTACAATAGCCCCAAAGATGTAATTCTTTATGTAGCTTAGGTAATGTGTGAGACACAAAGATACACAGTCTCTGCTCTGATAAAGGTGTATGTACAATGTAATCAGAGAAGTAAAAAAACATAGGACAGTTATAAAATGCTCTAAAATTTAAGTAACAGTTTGAGATAACAAAATAAGACACTATGTGCTTATCAAATCAAGATAGTATATAATTAATGCTTTAAAAAAATGTCGGAAAAGGAAGATTAAAGTTTCAGTCTAAAATGGTCCTGTAAAGTGTTTTGATAGAAGAACAATTTGAACTGGATTTTAAATAGAAAGAAACTGAAGAGATGTTGAAGGGAGGTAAAATATTTTAGGTATCACGAAAAGGAGTAAGCAAAGCAAGGACCCAGAAAAGTACAAATCATATGCCAGACATAGTGAGTTCACCTTTTGGCTACAGCCAGACACTTACATAAGGCTGCAATTTGAAGCAATGGTAGAAAAGTAATTTTTTTTTTTAAATAAATTGGTGGGAGGGGGAAAGAGGAAAGAAAATTTGCTTTTAGATATGTGCATTTGAGGAGAAAACCGTACATCTTCAGAACTGATCTGATTTGCCCTCAACTTTCCTTTCTTCTTCTTCACATACCCTATAGTTTTCCTATGCCCTGAACCTACCATTTGTTCATGTGACTATTTGCTCATGTTCTTTGCTATTCCTAAGATGTCGTTTTTCTTTCTCATTTTGTTCAGGTTAAATATTATTATTTCTCTGAAACAATTTAAAATCTACCTCTTCCATATTCCTACTACATTTTAATATTTTATTTTTGCTTTTATTATGGGACTTATCTCATTCTGCCTACTTTCACCCTTGTTTATATATGTTTCTTCTTGATCAGCCTGGAAATTCCTTGAGAGTAGGAACAGTAGCTTTGCATTCTCCAAACTGCCTTATGCATAAAAAATGAGTGACTAAACTGTTCAGTAGGCAACTGAAAATATCAGCCTGGTTCTTAGGAGGAAGGCAAAGGCTCAGGAGATCTATCTGAGAATACACAAATTCATCTAACCCAAAAGAATAACTGCTAAGTCTGGGAGAATGAATGAAGTCCTTCTGAGAGAAAATTTAGAGAAAGAAGATCATCTTGGAAGAATGAAATGTATCTTGAAAAACACTTTCAGGACAGGAAAAGATACTAAGGAAGCAATTCAAGAAGTAATAATTAAAATAATTAATATAAACATACATTTTATATGTGCTTTAAAATTTTCAAGGTACTTATATAATTACTTAATCTACACAGTAACTTACAAAGCAGGCAAAGGTATTTTTTATTGCACAGATAAGAAAAATGAAGCTTGAACCAGTTAAATAACTTGCCTAAGGTCTCATAGTTACTAGCCAGAGCTAAAATTCAGTTTTCTAAATCTTAGCATAGCAATTTTCATACTGTAACACATGCCTGAGTCACAGAATAGAAGCCAGCATTTCAATAATAATAATAATAATAATTATAATATCTTGCATTGTATTGACCTTCATTTTAGCTCCCTTATACCCTTTCAACTCCAATTTGTTCTTACAATGAACGAGTGGTCAACAGTACTAAATGCTGTATATCAGGGAAAGAAATTAAAAACTCAGAAAAGATTAAGAAGGTTCATAAAGACTGAAAAGAGAAAGCAATGAGTATGGCCTACTCACCTCTGAAATCTGGCTATGAAAGGAAGGGAAGGAACATGAAAGTAGCCAGAAGAGGCAGCGGGTTCAAATTAGGTTCTTTTCAAGGAGGGAGAGAAGCACATATGTTTGAAGGTAAGAGGAAAGAAAGTATAGAATAGGAGAAAGTGAATTTAATGGGTAAAGAGAAGGATTTTTACTTATATACACTATGATACAGGAGAGAGAGAGGAATAAAAGGTTGGGAAGGACATTTTGAATCCTTTAATTTTCTTTGAAAATATGAATATATCTATCTGATGAGAATTGAGAAAAAGTAGTGAAAGTTTAAGAGCTTAAGAGTAGAAAGGTTTAGAATGACTTGTAGGGGAAAACTAAAAGGCTGACAGGATGAATGAGACAGAAAAGATAAGCTACAGTGAAGGTCCAAATGAAATCAGATGGAGTAATTTGTAGGAAGCCAAATCATCATAGTTCTATAACACCCTCTAGCAATGATGTCATTCAAACCTGAAAGTACTATCAGAGAGAGAAGACACTGGTTTGAGAGAGGTGAGAGAATATGGGATGTCAGTGAGACATTTACTGAGTGCCTGACAAGTTACCCATATGAGGAGATAGCCAACTTAAATGGTTTTGGAAAATGGTAATTCTAGTAAAGAATAGTTTTTAGGTATGTGGTCACCAATATGAGAATTTTAAAAGCAATCCTATTGGTGATTTACTTAAGTCATTTTTTTCAGGGTGTCTTCTAGGTCAAACATATTTTCCTAAGACTAAGAAGTTATTTGCCTCTTTCACTCTCATTTTCTCATAAGTGTAGTAGAAGTAACATGACTTGCAATATTATAACAAATTACAGGCAGAATGTAAAACAATGCTATTCTTCATACTTTTTAAAATTTGGGGAAATATGGTATATTTCAGAAAATTGTGTTACGTTAACAGATGTTTGATATTTTAAAATGAATTAATAAATACTTAAAATAGTTTCCAGTTTTAACTTACAGTATGGTAAATAATAACAAATATAATTCACATAAACAAAAACGCTTTGGGATCCTGTAATTTTTACAAGTGAAAAGGGGTTCTGACACCAAAATTTGAGAACCAATGATCTCATAAAAACCCTCATTTTTAAAGATGAGAAAACAGATCAAGAGGGGTAAAATATCTTGTCTAAGCTCATAAAGATAGGTCCCAATTCCCAGCCTCTTGATCAGATAGCCCAGTATTCTCCTTCTCAATCCTTTGTACCAGCTACTGAATAAGAGTACATTTCTAAGATAAAGTAATTTAAGTTCCTTACTAAATAGTTGAATCAGTCTTCATTCAAATTCACATCAATCAAAATGATCCATCTCATTAAAAGTATTGCAAGGTAACCTATACCTACTGGTATATTAAACTTAGTTATTATTTCTAGCTAACATAAAATTAATTTTATCAAAGGATAAAACTCTTTTCCTTGGTGTATTGTAGTAATAAGATTTTCCAAATAAAAATACTAGATTAATGAATTTTAGCTTTAGGCTAAAATTTAATTTAGACATCAAAATCTTTAAATTACTATAATACTTTAATAGAAACAACTAACATTTATTGAGTGCTTATTATATGCCAGTTACTCTCAAAGCATTTTTTTGCATTTTCTCCTTTAATCTTAAGAAAGGTACTATTATTAAACCCATCTTGTAGAAAAAGAAACAGATCTTTAGAGACATTAAGTAATTTGCCAAAGGCCATACTTCTAGGAACTCAGAGTTGGGATTGAAACCTAGGGACAATCCAAAGCACATTAAATACTATACCATACTTCTGTTTTTATGTAACAGGTAGTTGAAAGTATTACCATTCTTTTATTAGAGAAGAAAATATGCCCCTGCCACAAAAAAAGGGGCGGACAACAATAGAGCCAAATATAAATTTGGGATTCCTAAACTAAAATTCACTGCCTCTGTCTTTCCCAATTCCACAGTGTACTTTCTTAGGGTTTTAAATTATATTCTCTACCTTTTTTTTCTTTTTAGTTCCAGGTAAAGCATGTTGTTATTTTAATACTGTTGCTACTAGCAATATTTACTAGTAATCTGAAGAAAGAATGATAAGTTTAGCTGAAGAAGATTTAGGGTAGCTCTTACCAAATCTAATATAAAAATTCCCTGTAATGGGGAAAGAACACAAGTATAGAATAAAGGAGCATAGTTTAAAGAAACAAACATAAAAATTAAGAGCATATTTACTGAATAAAGAACATTTTTAAAGAAATAGCTTATTTTTAAGAGAAAAGATGTATATTTAAAGCAGCTATATTTAGCTTCTTGAACATAAGTATTGGAATCAGTGAAATCTAAAGAATATGAGCTGAAAAGAACTCTAGAAATGATCTAATTAATGCACTTTATAGATTAAAAAAACTGAGATGCCAAGAGGTGGAGTGCCTTGCTCGATGTCACAAAGCTAAGAAGTTGTGAACATATTACAAGGAGTAAATACTGTAGGCACTTCTTAAGCAAGCCAAAGAAGTTCACTTTAAACAATAAGTCAAAAGCAACTTTTCCATAAGAAAAAATAGTAAATAACTTTATTACATCCTTTCTAAAGCGTGGGGGTATGACAACAGCTAACTACTGCTATGAATACAAATTTAAGAACTCAGCCCAGCTGAGAGGAAAAGTTACCAGAAGAGTGGGAGATCAAGAACTAACTACATTGGGCAACTAACTAGTGCAAAGAGCCTAACCTCAGTCCTGTGATCTAATCCCTTTCATCTTAAAAAAAAAAAAAAAAAAAAAAAAAAAGGAAGGCTTTGAGTCTAATGAGGGTTTTCGGGGTTTTCCTGATATCACAGCTTCCCAAAGAACTAAAAGGATACTAAAAGGTCAAATCATAAGTAGCTAACAACATGTAAATTTTATAGTAGGGACAAACAAACATAACAACTCCAATATAAAACAATAGAAATTGCAAGGGTAAATTAGGGACCTTGTGCTGTGCAATGACACTTGCTAGTCATTAGCTATCCTACTGTATGATCTGGTAATGCCTGAGAACACTAACAATACTTTTCCTATGGAGCAGACCTTGCAATTCTAAACGCACATATACAGTAATCAAAGATCTAAATAGAAAACTCATAAAATAAACATGGTAGACAAAAAGTGGCTGGAATGAGAATAGTTTTGAAAAGAAGTACTAACATTTATAACTAAGGAGCAATTCTTTCTAAAAAGAAAATAATAAGTAATTTGTTTACCAGCATGCATAATGAATGGGTGCCCAGTGGTCACTATCTAATTGGTTGACCGAAAATCTTTCATTGAGAAGACGGCTTAATAACTCTGAATCTCCTTCACAGGCACTTCGATGGAGAGGAAAATCATCTACCCACTGTCGTTCCCTATTCATAAAAACAAATGAAAAAAACCACTGTTGAAATTCAAATTGTTTCAAAATAAATGTGACATATCTATAAAAGCTATTATCACTGGGCAGCTACAAACTAAATCATTTATGCAATGATTATGTTATATGTAAGTTGTATATATCATTTTACATTATTATAATATCAGAATATAATTATAGTACTTGTCTTCTGTGACACTGCTCATGCTTCTTTGCCACTTTTCCTGTTTGGGAATTTGGATTTTAGAGTAGTCTGGAGCTCCTAGACCAAAGTATGGATTTATTACCACTTTATCAACCTAGAAAAGGAAAACAAAACAAAAAAAAACCCATAAGAGCTTTAGATACTTGACTCATATATATATATATATATATATATATATATATATATATATATATATATATAGCTAAATATGAGTGTCCCCTTAATGTTTACAATTAGTAACAGATGCATTTATCTCAGGGGAAAAAAATTACATTTGAGATGAAATGTCTTTTGAAATCAGAGCCAAAATTCATTCAACTCTTACCCGGTTTGTGTATTGAAGATCTGATCCAAACAAAGGATTGTAAATACAGGTATCTGCTTTCTCTAGGGCTAACATTTTACTCTTTATTTCTAGTGCACTATAGCCCATATGTAGTGAGTTTTCTGTCTGACCCGATTCAGTAGCATATGCAGGATTTATGACATTAGTTTTTATCCGCTCCAGAGGAGAAGGTCGGAATAAAGCTGGAATAAAGTGAGACTGTGCATGACGTTCATCTAACCACCTGGCAAAATAGAAAGTGATAGTAGAAATATTTGTTCAAAAGTGAAGGTAAAAAAAAGTTAAGATTACTATCCAATTCTGATACGTGATACTAATATTCAAATTTTTATAATTTTAATTAGTGTTGGTTACGTATTTTATTTACTATTAATAAAAATTTTGTTAATGAACATAGCAAACTACTTTTAAAAATGCACATACCATTATAATAATAAAAACCCCTTTGAAAAAACATGAAGCGCTTTTAAAATCTAAACCATTGAGATATAGGTACATTAGCCCTGTTATTACAGAAAGACAAAGACACAATAGGCTAAACAATTTGTTCACTGAGAAGAGTAACTTAATATTAAATCTAGTTTTATAACAAAAGAATCTTAATTAAGCCAAGGCAATCTTTGTCATTTTTAAAGGTAAAATTAAATGTTGCAAACAAGGACAATACTGTCTTTGGGGTTTTTCATTTCTATATTATACTTCAAAAACTTACCATTTCTTACAAATCAAAATCACAATGAGATATTACCTAACAGTTGTTAGAATGGTTGTTATCAAAAAAGCAAGAATTAAGTGTTGGAGAGGTGTGGAGAAAAGGGAACCCTGGTATGCTGTTGGTGGGAATGTAAATTGGTGCAACCACTATGGAAACAACATGGAGGTTCTTTAAAAAAATCAAGAATATAACTACCAAATGATCCAGCAATTCCTCTTCTGAGTATCTACCCCTAAAATATGAAAACACTAATTTGTAATGATGTCTGTACCCCTATGTTCATTGAAGCATTATTTACAATAGTCAAGATCTGGAAACAACATAAGTGTTCATAGACAGATGACTGGAAAAAGAAGATAGGGGGTGTGTGTGTACATATACACATACACACACAATGGAATAGTATTCAGCTATAAAAAAGATGATAAAACATTACCATTTGTGACAATATGATAGCTCTTGAAAGAATTTTGCTAAGTCAGACAGAAAAAGACAAGAACTGTATGATTTCACTCATGTGTGGAATATAAAAAAGTAACAAAGTAACAAAACAAACAAAAACAAACTTATAGATATAGACAACAGAACGGTAGTTACCAGAGGGGAAGGAAGGTAGAGGGAAGGTAAATTGGTTAAAGGGAGTCAAATATATGATACGGGAAGGAAACGAGACTTTGGGTTTTAAGCATGCGAAAGAGTATAAGGATATTAAATTCTAATGCTGCATATCTGAAGTGTATATATTATTATTAACCGATGTTACCTAAATTTAATTTTTAAAAAACTTAACATTTATTAATATACACATATTATTTATTCCATTATTTTCTTCCCAAGTGTATCTATCAGAACTAATTTCTACTATTAACATGTATTTGATTTACTAAAAATATTTTTAATGGCAGTCCTTACTTATCCAAGGCTATTAACATCCTTGCTGTAAGTGTGGCAAAGTGAGTACTGGATTCACTACAGACTCGCATAATATCTTGTAAGCAGTAAAAAATTGGGCATCCTGGAGCATATGTATATTTAGTATTATCTGAAAAAGAAAAATGAAGAATTATGCAATCATATAAATTGTTTACAACTGCATGTTTTTTATGTTAAACAAATGTTACGTATAACTTATATTGTTTTAGATTTGGAATTAGAAGACCTGGATTCATGTAATGACCCATTCTATGACTTTATCCATTTGGGTGAATGAACCATTTAGAACCTTGGAGAATTGAAGAAATTATTTCCTCTTTCTTTTTCTCAGCTCTGATTAATATTGAAATTTTTCACCTATGTATGGCTGAGGAAAAAAGGTATATCAGGAATGCTAGAGCTGGCAAATAAAATATGTGTAAGTACTGTGTTGCAGCAGGGCAGTGGAATGTCCACAGTGGATCGTTAATATACAGTCAATATTATTGCTACCTTACATGAGGCTGGTACTCTATAGGTTCCAAAGTGATTTTCATATCTAATACCTCACTGAATATTTCCTGCAAGATGCAACAAGTAAGAGTAGATACCCATGTTACAAATAAACAGCTGAGGCTTAAAAAGGTGATTTGCACAAGGCCCCAAATTAGTGGGCTGTAAGGTCTGCACTGAAACTTGATACTCTTTCTATTATTCCAGGATGTCAAAGGTTCAAATTATATTTTTGTATTAGATATAAGTTCTTTAAATAGTCACCATTGTTGGACAGGGTATTTTAGAAATATTATTGATACTTTCCTGTTCCAAATACAAGATAGGTCCTGACCACAATCTCTTAATTTTCCAAAATACTTAAATACCTATTTCTATTCTATTTACAGCATATCCTTTAAAAAAATCCCTTATTATAACCTGAAAACTTTTAGTTTCAATTATGGCTTCCCTCTTCACTTCTTTATCCTACTTTGAAAAACAGAAACAGAAACATTACTGTTCAGTCCAGAAGCCTGAATATTACTTTGAAATCAAAACATCTTTAAGTAACTAATTTCTCCATTTTCTATTAATTTGAAAACATGTATTTTACAACAGTATTATAGTAGTAACTATGAATGTAAATTCCTAAATTCCTCAACAGACTTTAACTTAGCATCTAAGGCACAGAAAGATTTATAAGATAAAACTTAGACTTTACCTTTGACAACCGATGGAACAATAAACAATGCTGCTTCTCTGCCCATCTTCTCCCCATCCAGAGGAAATTTCTTCAGCAGTATCACTCGTTTTCCTAATCATTTTTTAAAAAGTCAGTAAAGATAAAAATAATGGGCTTTTAAATTTTATAAATTTCCTTGAGAATCAGAAAAAAAATTAAAAGGCAGCATTAAGAGGAATTAAAATCTAAAAAGTCAATTTTATTATGCCCTAATAAAAACTGATAATTCTGATAATATTCATTCTGTGGACAATGAACCAGTAGACTCATGGTCCTAGTCCTGACATACTTTAAGACAAGCTTCCTATGCACAACAAGGAAAACTGTCCTGCTAAAGACTGACAGAGCAGCTGAACAGCAAGGTATCTCGCTGGGTAAAAAAGTATATACTTCCTTGCTCCATGGCTAAGGAGGGTGGTACATATAAGCTGCAAAGTCTTAAAGTTTAGCATCTCTTCATTTAATCTTTAACCTCCTCCCTCAATTTCAGTTTTTACTAAAATCTGGTTGAGCTACAGACTATCGTTCTAAATTGTAACCACCATTCTTAGTCTGTTTTTCCTGATTTGGCAGCAAGAGGACTATAATCTGATAACCTACAAGTCTTACATTCAAAAACCTCTCAACTTCTAGGTACCTTTGCCATGATTTTTATCAACTCTTCCAATCTCCTCACCCTAAGAAACAGAATCTTCTTCATGACTGAGATAGGAATGCCTGGCTGGATGCTTTCTGTGAGCAGGTAGATGATATGAGAGTTCAAGCACCTTCACTTATTCACAAAATAGTGGAGTCAACATTTGTGATTATTATGGCCCATTATTATTATAGCCCCTAAACAATTATTTTACAAAATGGACACTTATATAAAATAGAAATGTTAGATACAGAATAATAGTCTGATAAATTTCAGAGGCAGTATTTCTTGTCTAGCTTGAAGTCTTGTCCCACTTTTATCTTGCTGCTTCCCCAAACCCAGTTCTGATCCATTGTTTAACTGGCTACTTTGCAAATTATAGATGTAACTGTATCTGTTGTGGGAAAAAAATAATAGCACTGACTACAAATTTGGGAATGAGGGTTCTAGTCTTACCTCCTCCACTAATGGGAATATTATTTTAGTATGCTGACAACCTATGGCTGCATTTTATAGATATGAAAATGACCATATAACAACTCCCAGAACCAATTTAAGAATTTCACGAATAAGTAAGAGTGGTAGTGTTTCCTAAATTATAATAGCGCTGCACAAAAAGGTAAGGCATAACTACTGCTATATAAAGTCATTTTTTGATTTTCATGTGATGCTTATATGAGGAACCATATTACTCTATAAAAATAATTCATATATTTAGAAAAACTCAACTAAGATAGTCAGGATATGGTATGGCTTGTTAATATAAGTCTCTTTAGTTAAGTAAAACTTCTCTATTTTAATTTCTCTTATTAAAAGCTACATGAAAAAGTATTAGTACATTTTACTAAATATACAAGGCACAATTGAGGTAGACATGTTTCAGGGTGCCTATCCACTCATAAATTCTAAAAGAAACTACCCAGCCCTCTGGACCAGGGGACATTTTTGTTAACACTGACACCACTTACATCCCTTCTTCTTGGTGAATGGACTGAATGGTAGAGTTCGGCTAATTCACAGCAAATTATGACTTCTCTGTATCAGCTCAAATATGTGATTTGGGTTAATCAGACTTGTCTCAAGAATCTGATCTCAGGATAGATCCTGATAACTCTTAACAATTTAGTAATAGTAAAATAAGTCTGGATGAAAATATCAGAGAAGCCTAAGACTGTAGAAAAGATTGACAAATTTATGGCACCCAAAGAGAGCTTTCACATGTATTCATCACCACCAGGATGGTCTCCTTTTTAGCTAAGATCTCTAGATTATTTCATTAAAAGGCAATCTGATAAAGAAAGGAGATGCTCTTTGTAAGACTCAGAATTATACCAAAGATCTCTAGAGGACAAATGCCCAAAATAACTAATAAATCAAATCACAGGATTCAGCCTTATTTCTGCAACAAATAGTCTCTGTACTGAAAACAGATGAATTAGATGACTAATCTCTTTAAAGATGAACAAACAGAAAAAACACTGAATAAGCTTAAAAAGAAAAAGACAGAGAGGTATGGTTTACCTCACTAACAACTGTTTCAACTGCTGTTTGACCGGACTTAGCTTTAGTTTTTCAACTGAGAATGCCTTAACCTTGGACACAGTTTATAATTTCTGTAACTTCTACTATCTGCTGCTTGTGAGGTTCTGGCCTGAGAAAACTGACCATGCATTTTTAATCAGTTTCATAAGCTAGTCATTATCTAACATTTTAAATGACGTCTCAACCTTTCCAAGGTTAATACTTCTGTAATTGAGTTTGCTTCTTTGAAAAGGGTTTTTCTTTTAGATGTGAGCAAATGAGAAGAAAACCTTGGCTACCTGGTAACTTACAGGACGCTCTCCAATCCATGAATCTTAACTTTCATTTAGTTATGGAGAGGTTTATAGTTTCCTCTGTCCTGGAGTACAGAAATAAAAATAGTTCAAAGATACTTACCTAGGAAACTATACTTCTAGCAAAAGCAGTCTGTATTCTTAGTTTTCAAGCTACCCCTTGGTTTTCCTTTCTTTATCGAATAAATCATTAATGCTATGACTTGTTTAAATATTTTCAACTTAAAAAAAAATTAAAGTCAAGTTACTTCTAGAAGGGGCTTGGCTCTACCTTAAAAAAATTTCAGAGTCAATGGAAAGGAACACAAAAGAAACTGATTTTAATATATTTTTAAATGTCTTTCACCACAAGCATTTAAAGCAAACTATGTTAGAAAGAAAAGGAAACAAAAGACAAGACAAGAAAGAAAAGTTTCCTACCTTTGATACCCTGGTTTGCAGGAGAAATTGGTTTCGTGGTTTCTACTACATAATCCAATATGCCTTGTGTTATTTCACTGTGGCCTTGAAGTTTAGTTTCCAACAAAACCTTCTTTCTCTTTTTTTTTTGTCCTTCAATAGGAACTTCATGCAACAAAATCTCAGATGAGAAAAATAACATTAAGAGAAAGTTTAAATTTGCCCTAGAACATAACCCAGCAGTCTCTTAAACCTAGCTGCATATTAGAATAACTTAGGAAACTTTTACAACAATATCAATGCACAGTTTCATCTCAGACTTATTAAATCAAATGTCTAAGAAGTGGGGTACTGACCCTGGAAGTTTTAAAGTTACCCAGGTGATTCAAAAGTGCAGCTGGGATTGATAACCAGTATGTCAGAGCACTGCTAAAGCAGCAGCCTCCTGAGAACCCCTGTAATACCCTTTAATACCCTTTAATAGGTTTCAGATAACCTTAAAAAACAGTTTAAACAGAAATTAGCTGGAGTTACATTAGATTAGAATTATTTTATTTTAATTTTAATTTCATTTTAATTTAGAATTATTTTATTTTAATTTGTTTGGAACGTGTTGCATAGAAAAGATAACAATTCTGATTTGTTTGCCTGTTTGTTTTTTGCCTTAATCATACTTACTCATGTATGTAAAATAATTGAGGACTACAGAGAACTTAATCACCTAAAACTTAAATGTAAAGATATTTTTAGTGAACTGTTAAAAATAGTTCTTTGAGAAAATAATGAAAACCAATGTTTAGAATGTAATTTGAATAAGCTGACTTTTGCCAAATTTTTTTAATTTTTAAGAGTCATTCCATAAATTATACTAAAAACTAAATCTATAAATTATAAGAACTCAAACAAGTATCTTTTAATATCTAATAACTTAAATCAATGAATAGAAAAATGGTCAAAAAGTATGCTGCAGAAAAAAAGACAGTGATGGACAGAGATCTAGGGTTATCGATTCTAGCTTGTCAAGATCTAGGCTGTCAACAAGAATTTACAGGATATGATAAGACTTATGTAAATGAAAATGATAATGGAAAATGACATCCAATGGTAGCAAAGCAAATGTTAGTAAATTGTTCTCACTTCATATGACTTAGCTTTGTATTCCCGAGAATTTAGACTGGCAGTATTCTTTGGACGAATAACAGCGACGTATGCATCTTCTACGTTTTCTGGATTTCCCATTGCTTTATAAAACAAACAAACAAAGGAATTCCTTAAAAGATTAAATTAAAGGACACATCATCACTTTGTAAAACAACTAAATGTTGATTTTTCTATCTCAGTAATATACTACCTAAAAGACAAGCCAGAGATGACTGATTATATCTTACCATTGAACTATTCAAAACCTTAGCTTATAATTTAAGACTTCCTTGTAGACCTTTTTTTCCTTTTCTATTAGAAGTTAAAAAAAATTAATAGGAATACATACTTTCAGAAGTCTTATTTGCATAAAAATCTGCCTTCTGTACCTAAAAAAAGTGATAAAATTATAAAAATGTTTTGTAAATACTAAGTAAATATTGAGTCAAATAGTGATTCAGAATAAACACTTATTTTCCATAAATTACACACATGAATGTTATATTGTTAATAGTTTGGAAGCTGGAACTAGGTAGTGGCCATTAATATTCTCTCCCAAATCTTTAGAGAACTTTAGTATATGACATTTGGATGAGCTAAAGTATAGTTTATAATTTTCTTTGGAGGTGCCTATCACAGTTAAAAACATTTGGTCAGTCGATAAAAGCTTTCTGGCAAAGATGCAAGAATATTTTTCACTTCCATTATCAATGCTGTAGATATTACAAAATTTTTCTTCCAACATATAACATGTACATACATACATACATGTATCTGCACTTTCCCAGACTAATTTTAAATTTGCATCAGGCAATTTCTGACAAATAATTGAATTTCAAGCACTCTCTTGGTTGTTTAATAATTCTATCTCATTACGTGCTATTATTAATTTTTTTTTTTGTGGCTAGACTAAAATGAATCTCTTGTATTTTATTTATCTTAAAAAAAAACTTCCTCTCCTTTACATGCCTGAACATTTCTAAAAGAATATAAAACAATAAATTTCCTGGCCATGTTGAACTAAAACTTCTTCAATTTTTTTAAAACCCATTAAACATTAAAATGATCTGTTCATATTTAACGAGTTCCTTATTGTTTCAACTCTCATAGAGAGGAAAAATGAGATCATTTTCGAGAAAGGTTTTTGATTGTCACCTGAAAGGAGGCAGAGGGATTTTTGTTTTCTCAATTGCAATTAAAATCATTTTGGAATCTTTAATTCAATTCCCTATATAAAAAGAAAAAGCCTTATAATCGGAAAATTTCCTTAAAAAGAAATTCTTTTAAAATTCAGTAGCTTTTGGCATTTTAAGTAAACATTAGAACAACCATTAAAATTATTGTAAAGAAAAATTTCAATTATTTAAATAATTGATTTTAAAATTTATTTTGAATTATAAAAATTTTCACTGATTTAGATCCAGTGAAACTACAGTAAAACATCAGGATTGACACATTCGTTTTGAGGACACATCATTCATTCCCACTGTATACCTGATGGAATTTTTTTCAGTATAGTTTTTCTATAAGATCATTCTTAAAGCCCACCCCTTGCAGCAGAGCTTCCTATCATATGTGAAATTGATGAGGCCTTTTTCTTCTCAAAATTTCTACTTAGCAATTACTTTTCACCTCAGATTAACAATGACTTCAAGATAATAAAACGTTCACAGATTATTAAATGTATGGATGCCGGCTTGAAGACTTCAAGTCCCTCTCCAAAGGAGTATTTATTGTGTATGTATTGTATAACATATATGGCACGATTACATAAACATTTTTTCTATTAAGAACCTAAAAGAGAAATCAAGTAACTGTTAGTTTTCTAAACACAATTTAAAGCAAATCGATTCCTATGCTTGTCAACCTACATTTTTTTTTTAAATCCTACTAGCTAAATTATCAATGCTCATCACTTCTATAGGATAGTATTGTACTGTATATTCAACTTTTAAAAGATAAACATGTGATGTAATAAAAAAGACATAACCAAGAAGATTATAGTATTTTGTTTTTACATCATTTAATGTTCACATACCCCCAAAAGATTCTAGAAATCAATTTTCAAGAAATATTCATACTTGAATGTTTGGAATATATATACTTCCAATGACAGGAAAGAAGAAAACAAAGGCTTAAGTTAGGAAAAGAATAAAAGCTACTAATATATGAGAGCAAAACTACTAAGGCAGAAACACAAGCAAAGAGATTGGAAGAGAATAATTTTAGCTAGAAATAATAAAGAAAGGTATAGAGTTTGCAATATGTTTAAACTGAGTTTTAGATAAGGTTCAAGTTACTAAGTATAGAAAATATGTGGCATTTTGTTATACGGCTCATTCTACTCTGGAAAATGCTTAGGTATAAATGATGATATGCTGCCTAAGTAATAAGGCCTTATGAATATGTAGAAGTGGTTCTCAATTGGGGGAACCACCCAACAACATCCACTACTTGGAAAGACATGCATACCTCTTTACTCAAAGAGCTGCTACCCAAAAAGTACCTACCTGGGATTATTTGAAAATATGTAGGGGCATTTCTGGTTTTCACTATGACTGGGGGAGGGGAGGTGTACAAATGCCATTTAGTCTCCAAGGAGCAGGTTTGTTAACATCTCTTTACTGTGCTAGACAGTCCTGGTTAACAAAATTCCAATGTCTTTTATAAGAAATATCTGCTATATGGAGTACACATGAACAAACTTAACACTTTTGCAATGGAGAAAGATTTGGTATGTGAATATGGGTATGATAAATTTAATATTAGAAGTCAAAGTCGACAGGATGATTTACCAGTTTGCAAAGTGCATGCTAATAGTAATTACCAAAAATGATCAGAAAGTGTATGTATCCTCATAAATAAAAATCAAAAAATGGAATGTTCTTTTAGGGCTCTGTAATATGTTCCTGAGACAGAAAATGATCCCCTTTCCTCCATCCTTAAACACTGTTTTTCAACCTTTTAAAACCCATGCCAACTTTAAATAACCAAATGAAAAAAACTTATTTTTTTATTTTTATTTCAATTATCCACATAACTGAAAATCACTGATAAAATGCTTTTATCTCCACCAGCCAAAATGGTTTTATCAAGTAGTCCTGAAGTTTTTATTGCCTTCATTTTCTAAATATAACACTTCATGTGCTTTTAATATATAACTAACACCTTTATAGGTGTTATTGCTTTAGTGCATTATTGCTTATTATGTGCTAGATACTGTGCTAAGTGCCATACATATACTCTCATCTTATTCCCTCAAACCTAATGATGTAGGTATTACTGTTATCCCCATTTAACAGAAGAAAAAAAGAGTGGCTAAGTTACTTGCCACTTCCCCATTTTCCTGGAACAATTTTAAAGCATTATAACATTAAAGAGAAAAGACGACAACTAAATATCAATAAGAATTCCCCTATGGGGATTTTGGACCATAAAAACCTTAATCTTTTGCTACTTAATTTGGTTTATGTTAATAAACTGAGAGGAAGCAATAAAAAGCAGAAGAGAAAATAGCAATGCTTCTTCTAACTCAGCTTGCTTTCTTTGCGCCTTCAACCAATTCTACCAGTTGTCACATATTAATATCAACAGGCATCACCAATAATTTTACACTTTATCAAGCGACATTCTATTCTGCAATTTGTTATTTAATAATCTTCAAATAGCTTTTGAAGGCAATTATACTAAGTTTAGCTAACAGAGAAGGAACTAAGTAATAATTGAAACTGGGAACCAAATGAATTCCTACAATGAACAAGTACATTTAATGAGGTTATTTTAGGGAGCATGATTTCATCAGTAGTGTATCTAAATATGCTACATGTCAGTTGTTACCTTAGTTCTATAACCCAATTCTAAAGTGGAACCAACTAATACATTAACATGAGGTTAAGGGGAAAAGATCACGGAATGAATTATTTGGTTTTATATTGTTATGAAAACATTTTGAGTTTGTGATATCTCTCCCAAATAAAATAAAACACCAAAGCAGTTAAAAAACTGGAGACGATGGGAGAAACTGTGAAGACACATAAGCTCTCCATGAGAGTCAGAAGGGAATGGAAGCAAGATCCTGAGTCCAGTCAGCGAGATCAAATATTTCTGGTGAAGCTAAAAACACCGGGAAGAAATAGCTAAGAAAGCAAGCCAAAAGACGGACAGAAATGTAGAGAGGAGAAGTGAGTTGGAAATGCATACTGTGAATCGCTTTCCCTGAAATGATAAAAATAAACACCGTTGAGGACGTTTTTCCTTCCCCACCCATCACCGTCCACCAACCAGGAAAGGATGTGGCTCTTTGCTCAAAGAGCTGCCACCCAAAATGTGGCTTTGGCTTCTTTGTAACTCCCAGTAAGAAAGAAAGAAATTCCTTGCCTGGAGAAACTAGATGACGAGATAGTTCAGCCTCCCACCTCTCTTTTTTCCCGCCGGAGTCTGGATCTTGCTGCTTCTCGTCTCACCCCTGCGGGCGGCCGAGCACCTCCCAGGTCGCTACATTCAACTCACTGGGTGGGACAGCCACCTGGGGGGCAGGGGACCGTCACCGCTTTCTCATTCCTCCTTCCCTTCTCTTTCCCAGAGGCCGGGCCCAACTTCCTGTGACAGGAAAACTCTTACTCGCCACCAGAAGCTGCCCGGCGTGTTCGGTCGCGCTCCCCACCCCGCGCCTCGAGAGCTCAGGTGTCTGGATTCGGATAGCCTCTTGCCCACAGGCTCTTTATTGTCCTTCCCTCTCCTCGCACCTCAGCACCAAACACCCCTCATACTCTCCCGAAACGAAGGGGTTCCAGATCCTCAAAGGCCTTAGCTTTCCATCCCGCTGCTACCGGGGCGAGGAAACCACTTCCGGGTTCACACTCCTGGCAGCCTCGCGGTTGGCGGCGGAAGAGCTTCCGGGTCGGCGGCCGAGTTACTGCCGTACTTGCTGCTTCTCGCTGAGGCTGCTGGCTGTTTGGGGCTGGTGGCGGGTAGCTCGGGACTGAGGTGGCGAAGACGGGCACGCCAGCGGCTGAACCAGAGGCGGGGGAAGAGAGGAGGGTGGCTGGTCTTCGCGCGCGCGCGCGCACAAGGCTGGAACATGAGCCGGACTTGACCGCGAGGCGGAGGCTAGAGCCACCGCCCCCTCTTCCCCTCCCCCGAGTGAGGCGGCGCGGCGGCCGGAGAGGGATGGGGGTCGCCCGCCGACTCTGAGCCTCGCCGCCGGCGCCTCTGGTTCACGCAGCGTTCCTCGCGGGTCTTCATTGCGCACCCTCGGCCCCAGCAGTCTCCGCCCGGCGGGCGCACCGGGGTCGACGAGGGGGGTGGCGCCCGCCCGGGTGGGTGGGGCAGGGAGGGTACCTGAGGTCACCGGCTCCGCAGGAGAGGCAGGGGCGGCCACGGTGGTGGCAGGATTGCGGAGCTGCGGGGTCCATCCGACCCTTACCCTCAGCCGGGGAAGTAACCGTAAGTCTCGGCTTCGCTGTGCGGGTCTGTTTAAGGCTGTCTCAACCCGTTTTGGGCTCAGAGTTCAGCGCTGCCTAGTTCACGCCCTCCCGCGTCTCCTGCAAATATGCCTCCCTGCTCTTGAGGATTGTCTGTCTGTCCCCATTCCTGAACGGGCAGCATTCTCTGTCTGCCCCATGGGGTTCCCCCCACCCCCAGTGAATTTGCAAGCCTCCGGTCTCCGTGGTGCGTCCCATCCTCCCCATTCTGGATGCATCTCCTTGTCACTGTCCTCAAAGGATCTGTGTCCTCCCAATTTTTCTTTCTGTACCCTGGACTTTAGAGCCTCCTCCGCGCATCCTTTGAGATGTGGAAAGCCACGGAATCTTGAGGGCAGGAAAGCCTGCCCATCACGAGGGCTAGCTAGAGTCTTGAGCGGATGGATGAAAGTGCTCTGCAGGGCTTGGATGGGTGGGGAGAGGTGCAGATGGTTCTTGTGAACCTTTATTTTTGCAGCTTCTGCCACCAAAACAAAAGAATGGGCCTCTCTCTTGGACCTTTATTTCTCTCCCTTCCTAAATGTATATAAGCTGTTTTCTGTATGTTGCTGTTTGAGAAGCAGGAAATTGGAACTAGAGCAGTAATTAAGCATCTCGTGAGGAGATTTTCAGAATTAGTCTCACAAGCTCTATTCACACGGAACGGCATATTGAACAATCTTTTATTGAAATGAAGACTAATTGCTGTAAGAGCTTTACTAGTAGATCTGAGAAATGAATGTGAGAACAAGTCATGTTTCAAGTGTGTTTTTGGTACCTTTTGATAATTTTTAGTGTTTTGGATTTACAGTTCTTAATTTACAAAGTATGTGTATGATGTGAAATCTTTGCATTAGAAGATTTTATTTTGTTAGTAAAAAAAAAAACTAAAGTGATTTTTAAAGATCATGTCAGATTATATTTGATATTATTTTAAATCCTTAATTCTGAGACCTTCTTCACTGATTTGGACCAACCACCTACAGATGTTACAAACGTTGGTGCTTATGATCTTCCTTTCTGCTTCTTAGTTTAAAAAAGAAATTAACTGTATTTCCAGATTTTGGAATAGGCACTTTTTCTCATGAATATTTGGTTTGCTTTTTAAACTGCCGCTACAGAACTTTCCAGAAAAAAGATTTAAAAATAGTTTTAATGCTGCCACTAACCGGACAATAGCTCTTACATGCCTTTATGCATTTGATACTTTTCAAGGCACTTTAGGAAGCAAACGATAAGAATAATTTTACTTTGTGTATTGCAGATTCTTGGTTATTATTCTGTTAACTTCTGTAACATTAACTGTTAGCATTTTTTTTCTGAAAATGTCATTTTGTTAAAGGTAGGTATGTTTAATGATTTTTTTTTTCAAAACCTCCTTTCAGCAGTTGATTTGGGGCTATTATTTGATTTGTAACTTCATACCATTCACAGATTTTAGTTTGAAGTAGGCTCAGGAGATGCAGATCCAGCTCTCTCTCGAGATGTACTTTACTGATTAGTTTCTGAAGCCAAGTACTGTATAGAGTTGAGTATATTATTAAGAGTGTGGTTTTTGCTTTTCTAAGGTTGATCAGTTTCCAAATATGAAGAGTGGGTGCTGTAGTGAGGTGATGGGCAATAACTTGGAAAGGTCTTTTTTTTTTTTTTCTAAGTCCACTGATCCCTGTTATCCTTGGAGATAGGATATGGAAGATAGGACTGTAGTTTCATATTACTCTTTTTCCCTTGCCCACTGCTCTGGGAATTTCTAGTCTTCAATATGAAGGGTTTCTGAAACTGAGCAGGCTGTGCCCTAAGTGTGGCCTCTCACAGGTGACTGCTGAGACATGGGAGAGTTTTGTTAGCTATTCTTTTTTACTATAGCATTGCCCACTTTTGAGAGAGTAGATTTTCTTCCCTCTTGTTCTGCTGAGATGTGCACTTGCACTGGTGAAAATGAAATATGTGTATTTACAACTTAATTGTAGGTAAAAGTTTAATTTTCATGTATAAATAGATGGAATAACTATGAATTAAATTTATCTGATTCTCCTTGAATGGAAGTTAGAAAAGATTCCTCAGCGCTTTGGGTACTTTTTCCACCTTTGAGGACGCACCCATTTTTTAAGATAAAATTTAAAAATACTTCTGTCTAATATTAGACTTTATATATGACACATTTGCCAAAACAAATTTGAGAGTGGCTCAGTCATTATTAAAAAGACCAGTCTGAGAAGAATTTTTATACATGGTTCTAAAAATGCTTAGGTATTTTGTTTCCGTTCTTGAAGCGACTTGCTAATTTTTGGACTCAATTTATTTTTCAAACAACTTCAAACTACCTTTTTTTTTTTTTTTTCTAGAGAACTTATTTTCATACTTCATTTCAGTAAACCTTTATTGAATACCTACTATGTGTGCTAGGTACTGTGTTAGATTCTGGGACTGCAAGGATAAATAAGTTAATATTGCTTTCCTTATTGAATTTGACAGTCTAAGTATTTAACTGAGTCTGTCCATCTGCCTTTACAGACTTCTCTAATAGGTTTTTAAGTCACTTATCTGTGTTTCATGTCATTTCTATAAGGGTAAGTACAGTAAATGCTATTTATTGAGTGCTTAATTCTTGCTAGCTACCATGCTAAGTACATTATATACATTTTCTTATTTAATTCTTTGAACAGTCTTAAGAAGTATGTATCTTCATTTAAAAACCATACAGATTCTGATTTATAGTGATGCTGAATGTTGTTTTATTTATAGTATGCTAGAAAAGATTTGACCTCTTGATTTCTCCTTAAGGGGAAGAAGTTGTAATATAGTTACGATAGACCTTAAGTCCCAAATAATGCTTTGAATAGAAAGATTCTAATTTCATAAGGTATTAGTTCCTTTTGTTTTCTGAAGTAGATGAATTGCTATCAAAATGCAATTTTTTCAGTTGTTTAAACCTTTGAAAAGACAATTCTGAAGTTCATTATAGTTAACTGTAACATAGGTCTTCAGGCACATAAAACTTTTTTCTAGTTTAGCAGTAGGCCTAAGAGCTTATCACATGTACTAAAAAATATGTGTATTATTCAGGAAGGAGAGAGTATTGAGGTATATTCCTTTTTTAGTTTAATTTTGACAGACATCTAAATACCTTGGAGAATTTTGGTTTCTGTAATGAAAATGTATTCTTTCCAATTTAAAAATGATCTTCCTCATCTATTAGTGGAATATGTTTTATCAGCAATTTAGTACAGTTTGATCTCATCATTTTTCAGACCTTCTCAAAATATTTGAAAGATGATCTTCCACTGTCAACACTTTTTGCCAACAGCCTCATTTGTATTCTAAATATTTTGTTTTTTACCAAAAACTGCCAACAGATTGCCGTCCTTTAAGACCTTTGCTACTGGTTACATACTCTTCTGTTTTTAGGACTGTTAGAGCAGATAGTTATTCTTCCTCTAAGTTCCTAAGAGAGGTAGTCCTTGATTTTTTCTGTCCTCAGTCTGACATATATATTTTAACTTGACATAGACAGTTTCCCCTTTTCAGTGTAGCAGAATCCTTGATACTCAGGTCACTGTATATTCTGACAGGAACAATATTAGGGGTAGAATTCCTGTTCAAGGACAGAACAGTGACTAAATTATAAATGTATTAGGTGCTGGGACCACAAAGATGAATAAGCCAAGATTCTTTTTCTCGTTGAACTATAAAATGTATGTTTAAAGTCCTTGAAGAGAAAGGAAGGTTGATTTGAAAACATTGAGATGCTCTTCTCCAAACAGGCATAAAAACACTGCCTTCCTTGATAATGTATTCCCTCAGAGTATTGTAAAGGAAGGTATATAAATAAACTTTAAGCCAGGATTTTCATTCTATTTTGTGGCCTCAGACAATAGCCAATTATCATTTGCTCTAGCAGTAGATGTTCTATATCATATATTTATTTCAGATTTAAAAAAATTATTTTGAAATAATTTTAAACTTACAGAAAAGATTCCAGAACAGTACAAAGTACTCCTTCACCCAGATCCACCATTGTTAATTTTTTATTACTTTTCTTTGCCCGCCCTCTCTCTTTCTGTCTCTATACTTATATTATATACGTGTGTGTGTATAAATACATACCCATTATCATAGTTTTTTTCTGAACTTTTTGGAGCAGGCTACAGACATGTCCCCTCACCCAAAAACACTTAGTGTCTATATCTCAGAAACAAGGTATTCTCTTATATAACCAGCATATAACCCTCCAAATCAGAACATAAGCATTGGTACAACACTACTATCTAGTCCTATTCAAATTCCATCAAATTTCATCGACTATCCCAACAATCTCTCTCTTCTGGTCCAGGATACTATCCAGGAATACATGTTATATTTAACATGTTGTCATGTCTCCTCAGACTTCTTCAGCCATGTTTTTCCCTGTCTTTCATGTTTTTAATAGTTTTAGAAAGTACAAGTCCCACATTTTTTAGGATGACCCTCAACCTAGATCCATGTGACATTTCCTCATGACTCCATGATTGGTCATACATGTCTGGCAAGAATGCGACAAATAGGGTTATAACCTCAGTGCATTGCATCCAGAGGCAATTAGTGTCAAACCTTGGTCATATTGGTGTCCTTTTGTATTTGATCAGTATTTGTGGAGAGATATTCCAAAATTATGCCAGCATCATCGTTCTCATTAGACTTCTCTTCACTAGCCATAGTGTGGGTGTCAGTGATGTCTTCCACCTAAATTAACCATTTTTATGATGTGATTGCCAAATGATATTTATTTCTATTATTCCTTCTACATGTATTATTTGGTATTGTATTGTAAAGTAGAACTTTCCTTTCTTCCCTATTTATTTATTCATTTATTAAATCAGTAAGGACTCATGGATTTCAATTTTATTTAGTGTGTTGTGATTTACTATTATTTATTTCGCCATTTAAATTGTCCACAATTTAGCCAGTGGGAGCCTCTTTAAGCTGGCTCCTATTTTTGTTTATCATGTGCCCTTCTCATTCATTGTGTATTTTTGGCAGAACATGCTGTTCCTGGTTCATCTTGTACTTTGCCTGGTCTAGTCCTGGAATCAGCCATTTCTCCAAGGAGCCTTGTTTGTTTTTTGTTGTTGTTTTTGTTCGTTTTTGTAAAGGATGGTATTTAAAATCAAAGATTTAAGGGCTTAGTGCACTCATTGCTACTGGGGTGTCATTGCTTATAGGAACTAGGAAATGTATGAGTACATGAGTATGGTTTGTATATGTACACACACTTATATATGTATATGTAATACACACTTATGTACATCTATAATTATTTTTATACCTGTATGTATGTATATATATGTGTATGTACATATATATAAGGGTGTGTGTGTGTGTGTGTGTGTGTGTATATATATATATATACATATATATATATATATATTAATAAAACTGTAAGATGTTCCTATACTTCCACTTCCAGTCCAGTTCCCCAGGGTTCTTTCTAGCCTTCTTCTTTTCCATGTTTATAAATGTCTTATCTGGCATTAAGAAACTTGGCTTCACCTTACCTTCAATATGGTTATGATTTGCCCAGCTCTGTTACTTATTTGCTCAGTGTGTTACCATTTTCCCTGTCCTGGAGACCACCCTGTATCTCCCTTTACCACTTTGTGTCATTGACTGCTGGGCCTTCTAGCCTGTTCCTCTTTGTGGGTCTACCACTTCTCACAGGATCCACAACTGTGTACAACTGTCTATCCCCACACAGTACCCCATTCTCCTTGGCCGTGGCCAGTAGGCCCACATCGCTACTGGCCTTCCTAAAATGCCCTCAGTGTCCTGCATCCTCAGCCAGCATGCTGACTATTTTGCATAGCCCAGTATTTCATTAGTTAATTTTTAACTATAATACCAGGATTTACAAACATATGTATATATGACGAAATATATACATAATTTCCCCCACATACAAATAACAACATACTATATTAAGTGTTCTACATCTTCATTTTTTTGACAACTATGTAGTATTCTGTTTGTGTTTGTGTACATCCAGGTAGGCACGCACACCCCTACCTACCTGTGGTAGAATGAATAACGACCATAAATTCTTCCCATTCTGGTATGCATTCCTCTTTGTAATATGACTTTGCTGCTTCTCCCATCTAGAGGTAGAACCTATTTCACCATCCCTTGAGTCTTGGCTGGCCCTGTAATTTGTTTTGACCAATGAAGAGAGTGGAAATGATGTGTGAGTTCTGGAGCTCAGTCCTTAAGAGGCCTTCAAGGATTACTTTCCTGCAGCTGCCATTTAAGGAAGCTTGTCTAGCCTATAGGAGGATGAGAGGGCTTTTGAAAAAAGTAAGATGTCCCAATTGACCATCAGCATCAACCAGTAGACATGAAAATGGACTATCTTGGACCTACTAGCCCAGCTGACCCGTTAGCTGAATGTACCTGCAAATGAACTGCCCAGCCTACCAACAAAATTGTGAGAAATAACATGGTTTTGAGGCACTAAGTTTGGGGTGGTTTGTCCTGAAACAATAGATACCTGAAATCATATCTGTGTTCATTTTGGACATATGAACAATAGTACAATAACTGTGTTGTACATCTTATATATTAATTAAATTTTAGTAAATAATACCAGATTATTTTCCAGAAATGTTGACACAATTCTTAGCATCATCATTAATGTCTGAGAGTAACAATTTTCCCCATAAACTCACTATTACTGGTTTTTTTGACAATAAAAAGTGTAAAAAAATATTTCACATGGTTCTTAATTCTGCATTTTCCTAACAACTTGTGAAGCTGAACCTCTTTTGATACATTTGTTGGTTCTCTTGATTTTTCAGTTCTCTGAATTGCTTATTCTTATCTTCACTCATTTTTTCCTATGAGAAGTTTTTTATCAATTTGTCACATCTCATTGATATGTTATAGATATAATCCTTTAGCTTTCTTTGCAAATATGTTTTATCATTCTGTCTTTTGTTTTTTTTGGTCTTAGTTTATGGTATCATTCACCATACTTTTTTTTGGTATTTCATGTAATCATTTATGTTTTTTTCTGTATTGCTTCTGATGTTCCTGTCTTGAGTATATCTCTCTCCTATTTTAGGTTTTAGAAACCTTTTTCTAACTTTCTTCTAACTTTGTATTATCTTTCCTATCAATTAGGAAAGATAATCAAAAAAAGAATGGCATAAACAAATTAGGTTGTTCATTTTCCTTAAGTAATGAGAAATTAGAGGGAGCTGTCCAGGGATGCTATTATGGTGGCTCCATAATGCTGTCAGGCAAACTCATTTTTCTTTCCGTTTAGTTATCCATAGCAGCTGCTTGTTACCTTTTGGTCCCAGGTTGGCATTTCAGATGGAGCAGCAACTTCTATTTCTTCTGTCATCATCCATGGCTCTGCTTGTTTTAACTGAGGTTCAAACCCAGTTTGGTGACTATAACCTCTGAGGATGGGGCCAAAACAAAGCAGGTTCCCCATAATAGCAAGTTATTTTGAAATATTTTTTCTGTTCTTTGAAAAAAACAATGCTGAATTTGCTTTCTGTGTTATAATAAATGTGTGTACAGACTAAGGCTTCACAATCTTTTTCTTTAACCTATTGGACAGCCATGTGTTTTTTCCCCAAAGTTATTTACAAGAAACATTGAAATAAACATGTTTATATTCTCAAATTAGAAACTAATGTTGAGAATAAGAACTTTATTACTATCGTCAATAAATAATATTAATTAAAGACATTTTATGTGCCAGTAACTATGGTAAGCACTGGATATAAAACTGAATATGGTGTGATCCTTGTCCTCAAGAAGTTTACCAGATAATTGGGGAAGGAGTTAAACATTTCATTAGAATATTAGATGGTAATTGAGTGTATTATCAAGTTAGGGTGGAAGAACATCAGTGTTAGTCCAGGGCTGGGGAACTGTGATCAGGGAACTTGATAGAAAAATAACTTCTAAGCTGAGTGACTAGTAGGAGTTAGCTTATTGGGGGATGGGAAGAACATTCCAGGAGCTTTAGCAGTTCAAAGGTAGGTCTGAATTATCAGAAGATTTAGTAGTTCAAAGGTAGGTCTGAATTATCAGAGATAGGCTATGATAAGATAAATGCTGGTAGGGACTTTTCCTTAAGTCTTCTTGGGAAGGTTTTAAAGGGTATAGGATAAGATCAGATTTGATAAAGTTAAGCTAGTTGAAGTGGTTGGTGGTGGTAGTGGGGAAATGCTTTAGGTAAATATTGAGTACCTATGTGAGTATAATGTGTATGGGGCGTCAGAGATATATAAAACATAATTCATTTTCTCAAGGAGTTAGTGGTTTTAAATAATGAAGACTCGGTACCAACAACATGAGGCAACATACTAATAATATAGCTTCCGTCCTATAAAATGAGGGCAACTGAGGACTAGAATTAAAACCTGAACTCAGAACATCTTCGTGTATTCAAAGCATGTATTTTTTCCATGTATGCTGCTCTGCCTTCCACTGCACTTATTTCTCCTTAACTTATTTATTAGTATGTTGCTTAGTTCAGTTACCTCAGAACACTTGTGAAGTTAAAATGGTTTTCAGCTTGGGATATGAAATATCAAAGGAGCTTCAGGCTTTCTCCAGGCAGTTTCTGTGTTGGATGGAGTATAACCAGGAAGATAAATGTTGGTCAGAAAAATTGCTGCGTTCTCTGAATGAAATAGTTGTGAATAGTCTTGAAATTAGTTTCTGAGAAACTTAGTATTGAACTGATAGGAGAGTGGAAGACAAAACTCTGACATAGCGTCTCATGTCACCAGATAGCTGCGTAGCATTCATATTAATATCAAGAGTGTTTTCTCCATTGTTACTATAGAGAACAAGGAATGGGGAAAGAGCATGTACTATTGCTAATAAATAAAGCAGTGTTGGTTTTCGATAATATGTTTATATTTCTAGAAAGCAGTTATAAAACTAAAGCTTATTCTGTCTCTCAATCTTTCTAATGCCTTACTTTATTTCAATCTATTAAACTAGCTATTTTGATTCAGGCCAAATAGAGATGGCTGAAGATAACAATTTTATCCTTTGGTATGTCTAATTTTATAAGGGTGTGCTTGCCATGTGATCTCTCTGGGCCTCAATTTTCTCACCTGTAATTTGATACACTTGGATAAATAATTTTCGGAGGATTCTTCTTGCTCTGAAATGTGACTTGACATGACATCCACAAAATTTCTTTAAAGGTTGAGATATGGTATCCTGATTGGAAAAAAAAAATTACCTTTGCTATAGAATAGGGAGCACTAGGAAGGAAGGATAAAGGTTGGGCTGATAAGTTGATATCACAGAATGAAGGAAAATAAGGAAATTCAGAGGGAGGTGGTACTTCTGGTTTTTTAACTATTCAAAAACTCTTTGTGGTTTAAATGCCAAATACATAAGGCTATCAGAAGAGAAAAATAATAAGATTACTGTGATCAAGAGTTTTATAGTCTAGTAGCCTTTTTCATCTGACATCCCTTGAGAGAATTGAGCCTTAATGTACCAAGCTAGAGAGGTTCTCAAAGTGTAGCTTGCGTCAGAATCACTGGTAGAGCTTATTAATGCATCGATCGTTGGGCGCCACCCCAAGAGTTTCTGACTAGGTAAGTCTGGGCGGGAACCTGAGAGTTTTCAGTTCTAACAGATTCACAAGTGCTACTGGTGATGCTGGCATCTATTGTATGAAATTAATTTATTTCTCTCATGCCCCTTGAATGGTACTCGTCTTATGCAAACATTGGGAAAATTTTTTAAATAGTTTCTCAACTCATTTTTCTGTGTTCAGAGTTCTCTAGATGAGGAACTCTGATGGGGGATATAATAAAATTAATGAAATTAATCTATAATTCAAAACCTTATCTCATTAGAGAAGGTAAAGACAAAATTGCACAGATATACTATAGGAAGAATACTATACCAGTGGAGAGGGGCGGGTGATGGATTGGAGTGGGAAAAAAAGGGTTCAGGTCCATTTGCTCGGGAGCTTCTCTCATCTACCTTCTATCTAGACTATGATATATATAAAAGAGACCTATCTTCATTTGGAAATTTTGTGCCCTTAAACCTAAATAGCATCAAACACATTAAGGACCAGTTTTAAATATAGCATGTACCATAATGTCAGTATGCCAGTTTGTAACCTAAAAGTCATATAAGTAATTATTCAACTTTCTTCATGATTCCTCTCACCACCTTCCTTATTCAAACCCTTTATCCTTGGTGTAGTCTGTATATACTTTCTCCCTAACTGGATTTCTAATTTTTGTATCCTGTTTACCATGTATATACTAAATAATAATTCAGTAGGCTAGATTAGATAGAAAAATCTCAGCATTTTAAAATTGGGAAAATATGTGGAAAACATCAGTGGGTTTATATCTTAATATTAAATTGCTTATTCAAAAAGTATAGACTTTATACATTGTCTACTTCCAAATTTCTCCTTGGCTTCAGACTTGTATATCCTTTGGCCTACCTGATATCTAATAGGCCTCTCAAATGTAACATGTTCAAATATAAGCAGATCTCCTTCCTTACCACTCACACCTCACCTCCTGCAGGCTTCCCTCTTAGTAATGGTAACTCCATCCTTCCAGGTACTCAGGCCAAGAGCCTTGGAATCATCCTTATCTTTTCTTTTTTCTCACCTGTCAGCAAACTCTATAGGTTCTTACCTTCAGAGTACATCCAGAATCTGATCACATATTCACCAACTCCACTGCTACCTCCCAAGTCCAAGCTACCATCATCTTTTATTTGGATTAGTGCCACCGCTTCCTAAATAGTCTCCCTGCTTCTGGCTTTGCTGCCACTCTCATTAGTCTTCTTAGACAGGCAGCCAGGGTGATCCTGTTAAATAAATGTAAGTCAGGTCATTTCATTCTTTTTCTAAAAACTCTCTAGTGGCTTCCCTTTTCACCCAGAATAAAAGCTGACTCTTGACTTCAGATACTATATTCTTGCTTACTTTAGAGTAACATTGGCCTCCTTTTGGTTCCTTGAACACATAAAAAGAAGACATGCTCCTTTTCACTGGCTGTTTCTTCTGGAGTACTCTTACCCCTAGATAACATACAGCTCAGTACTTTACCTCCTTTACTCGAACGTCACCTTTCCTGATCATTCTTTTAAAAATTACAACTTCTTAAAACTCTGTTCCCTTCCTGGCTTTATTATTTTTTAAATAACACATTATTGAATATAGAGTGTAAACCCAATGAGGACAGGGATTTTTGTTTATTTTGTTCCTGCTGTCTTCCCCTACACCTGGAATAATGCCTGGCACACTGTAAGTGCTCTATATTTGTTGCCTGAATTTATTATTTTATCTTCATAGAGGAGTATGCCTTTCCTCTGAGAAGTGCACCTGACAATCATGTGCTTCTAGCATAGGCTACCACCAGTCATTGATTTCCAACCCTTATTCTGCTTCTCCCTTTTTTAAAAATGATATGTTCTATGCCTCTATTTTTAATTTGAAATTACTATTTGATTTTTATTACAACATACTTCCCCTAGAAAATATTCTAGTTCCTAAGTTCATGTGTTATTTTGGAAATAATTAAGCATCTTTTAATCTACTGTAGAGTATATGAATTAGTTGCTGCCATTGAATGTGATGTTTCCTAAGTCATAGTAATACTTTGATATGCATCTTGCTTTTAGATGACTCTATATCTTGATTTATAACTTTATACCGTAGCTTCTTTCATATTCTCCAAGAAAGGTCCATCTCTATTCCCCTTATAACAACCCGGACTGAGAGGACTTTGTCCTGTTTTGATTTTTGAGAGTTTTGTAGGTTTTAGTGTTTTTGTGTACCAGTGCTTAATAACTACCTTAATTGAAGCATTCAGGCCCTACAAAGGCACCTTGCTCTCATACTCTTTTTCTTTTTCTCTTGGCCCGATAAGACTTGAATTTTATGTATTTGCCATGGAATTCATGAGCTTTGTATTTTTCACAGCAGGTATTGTGCTAAATTGTTGGATCATGTTTTGAATCATGTCCTAACTTTTCAATTTGAAAAAGAGTCACTGCAGTACTTACGTTCATCCTATTGCCATTTCTTCAGGATGCTGGGAAGCATAGGTGGCTCAAATCTCAATCCTTCATGTCTTTTTTTAGATGTTAAAGGTTATTATATTCCTGTGTCCTTTATTATATAAAGTGAATTCAAAAACATTAAGTCAAACATACAGGATTCAGGTTCTTGTTTCTGATGTTGGAGACTTTCTGTTCTCTGAGCTTGGACAACAGACAGACATGAGGAAGCCCTTAACCTTAATTATATTTCATCACTATGGCAATGGAATGTACTTAATACTAAGATTCAATATCAGTAGCTAAAAATATATATTGTATAAATGAATTCTTTCTTCCAGATGCAAACCCAGAACTTGAATGTTGACGTGTGTATAGTGATAGGTAGAGCCTTTGCTGAGAACAGATATTGCTGCATGGTTTGTAATATTTTGTGGGGGAAAAAGTATAGGTTCAAAAATACATGTAAGTCTATTCATAATAGTGGACAAATTAGAACTAACTTGTATAAAGCAATAAAGGGCTAAATTATTATGTTTGTCAGACTTAGATATTTTTAAAATTATGTGTTCAAAGGATGTTTAGTCAAATGAAGAAATGCTCCTGATAAAAGTTAAGTACAAAAGAAAAAAATTCCAGCTTTATTATACAGCATAATCCAGTTTTACACTTAAAAGTAGGCTCTATAAATATAGGAAGAATATATGCCAATAAAATAACTGATTATTATAGGGTTTGATGATTACATTCATCTTTGTATTTTCTTTGTAGTTTTCTGTTTACTTTCCAATTTTTATATTTTATGTAATTTTATTAAGTACTTTAAAAGAAGGAAAAGGTTTTTGGAACTAAGTACAACTGGGTGATTCTAGGCAAATTAGTAATAACGATGATGGCTGCATTATACCAAGTACCTATTATTTAGCAAATATTGAATGTATTTTATATATTTTGTCACCCTATTTTATAATAGCCCAGCATTGGGGGCTTAATGATCTACTTTTACATATTGGGAGGAAAAAATCTCAACAATTTTAAGTAGCTGTAAGCTAGTTAAGTGTTCAAGTCAAGATTCAAACAGAAGTTTGTCTTTAGAGTTTTTTAAATATATCATTAAGCCTTCCTAAAATAAACTTTCAAAGCCTGTGTGTCTTTACTGTAAAATGCAGGTGGGATTGTTGTGCAGATTAAATGACAATATATATAAATCACAGGACTAGATTTATCCATAAATATCTTATATCTAGGCTTCCGGTCTCTTTTCAGTTCATTTCTGCACATATAATGTTCAAGCTGGTTAAATATTTTCATTAACAACATCATCTGAAATTTAACTCTAATAGTAAACCTGTATGTTGCATTTCTCCAAAGAAGAGCAAAGTTAATCTGTTGATTGGAATTTTGTTCCTTATAAAAGTTAAAAAGTTAAACTTCTTAGGTTCATAGAGTACAATTTTGCAGTCATTTTTGGAAGTTTCATTTTCTTGAGGATAATACTTTGTTTAAAAGACTAAAAATAGATCGATAGATGATAGATAGATAGATAGATAGATGATAGATAGATAAATGGCTAAAACTTATGTTCCTCACCTTCCTTAAAAGATGTTTTAAGAGACATAATATTTTGTTGAGGTTAGGAGGGACTTCTGTTTCTTTTCTGGGTCTGAACCAATTGAGGGAGCAAAAACAGTAAGCATATCCGGTTTTTCCTCTCCTGATTTGCTAATATCCCTGGGGTAGATAAAGGTCAGGTATATGCTACCAGCTGGGCTAATGCAAATGAAAGAAAGCATTAGGAATGGAGAAGTGTTACTCTCAACACCTTTTTCAAGTTTTGTACTTTTATTTAGAAATTAATGTACAAAGTCTCCTGAAATGCCTAAGTATGATGATTTGAGTCCTAGCTGATAGCTATTTTATAGTCAGAAAAATACATAGAGAAATTAGATATGGATTGCTTACTCTGTCTGATGTTTAGAGTTACGCTGTTGCTTATGGGTACAATAAACACCTCCCAGAAAATTTAGGACAAATGCAATTTCAAATATTATTATCTTTTTCTACTTGAGTGTCTTAATTGTGGACTTGGAAAATATGGTCACTCTTATCCATGGAAAATATAAAAAGTATAAACCTACCTGCTCAGAAATTTACATTTTGACAGGATTTTAAAAATTCCTTTAAATGATGTAGATTTTTTGTGTGTATGTTTTAGCTACTACATAGTATTCTACTGAATGATCAACTTCCATTTTATCTGTCCTACTGATGAAAAGGAAATACTTTTTTTTAAGGAAATAACTTCAAGGTACTGGTTTTTCTGGAAGAAGGAGGGAGGAAAAGGATTGTGGCAGAGTGAAACTTAACGATGTTATATCTTTTAAAAATATAGAGATTTGAAGCAATTATGGGGTAAGACAATAACATTATGGACATGAAGTAGATGAATATTAACAGTGTCTTGTTTGAGATATTTTTCCTTTCCTGTAGTCATGAAGATGTTCCCCCATGTTTTCTTCTGAAAACATTATTGTTTTGCTTTTCACATTTAGATCAGTAATTCATCTGGAATTTGACTTTTTCATGGGTTTTAGGTAGAGTTCAAGATTCTTTTTTTTCTCATGTCGATACAAATGATCAAGCATTTATCGAGAAGATCATCCTTAAAGGGAGTAGGTATTTTAATGATTAAAAATAATAGAACATGCTTGCATGTTGATAAGAAATCTAGACCTAGATCATTCTCTAGATTCTAGGGAACTGATGGCATAGGAATGAGATAGAGTAAATGAAAGAACATAGGTTTTGAAAGGGAAGGGATCCATAGCATAAATCGAACATTTGCCTTTGCTTTGACAGGGAGGCACTTCCCTTCTAACAGGAAGAAAAGAAGAGAAAAATGATTGCAATTGCAAGTTGGTTTATAAGATTGCTGTGAGTATATGAAGGAATTCCCTCTTTATGTTTCTGTTTTGTTCATGAGGTAAGGGTAGGTCCTGTGAGGGTTGGTGGAGGAGGGAAGGGTTGTGGAGGATTGAGGAGAAATGATAAAGTATGAAAGCCCAGTTTGTCCTTGTTCTTTCTTTCTCATACCTTCAAATTCTGTGTAAGAGAGAATCTGATTGATTAAATTAGTCACTGTCCAGTATAGAGCCCTTCTCTTTGGGGTAAACTCTTGAACCAGACCTTTCTGTAGGCTACGGGCTTGACTGAAAGGTTCACTTTGGATCAGAAATTCATCCTTACTTAGTCTGGGTAGCTATGGGCCAGTGGTAATGGGGGAAACACATGCTATAAAACATGGTAACTTAAACATATCTGTCTTTGTTCAGAAGGAAGCACTTCTTTCTTGTTCCCTTCAACAAAAGTCCCAGAATTAAGTCAGTGGTCCAGTTGGGGTGATATGAACCAATCACTGTGGTTGGTTGAGTAGAAAAACACTAAGCCAGATTTGGGCCTTTATGCTCACCTCTGAAGTGGAGCCAGCCTTATCTATATTGTCCTGCTTCTGTTGGAAGGGGGTTTCTCCAGAAAAATTGGATTGCTTTTGCCAGAGAAGGGTGGAACAGCTGCTGGTTAAATAAAAATATGTTGGAATATAATGGAGAAAAGCATTGGTAGACCCTTGATCTTCAAAGAAGTATGATTCTTTTTGTAAAATCATTGAATTAAAAACTGAAGCAATCATGTTGTAAAAAGCTTTAATCTTCTTTTAGAATTTGTCTTTACTGTTAATCTGTGTTCTTTGACTTAATAACATTACTACCACAATGGACCATGGGTATTTCCTTTCAGATTGCATCTCTTCCTTCTTTACATTAAGTTTTTGTTCAGTACGTTTTGTTCAAGGGATTTAAGGGAGAAACACCCTTCATTATTAGAACAGCTTGTTGATAGGGTGTTTGGGGAAGGCATTACTCTAAAGTATAAATTGTTCCTTATAAGAAGATGCTTTTGCAGACATGGCAACAGACCACACAGTTTTTTGCCAGAGTTTTGTTAATATTTTACTTTAAGAACAAAGAAAGAAACTTTATCTTTCATCTTGAAGGTATTATACAGTACCTGTGGGATAGGTTCACTTCTGAAATCTCTTGCCATAGCATATCTTACCCTGTTTCTTAGATTGAGTCAGGGGGATAGCATTGGAAGACAAGAAAATAATAAAATGTCCCCAGACTCTAAATCAGTTTCCTTAGGTGGAAGGCTATAGTTACTTAGTAGTAGAAGAGTTTAGCTAACATCAGATAAGCCTATGATTCTGAAGTGGTCTTTCACTTAGAAAAAGGAGATAGACTCTGACAGAAAAATAATTGTCTCTGTGTTGTGATTTACTCAAGAGAAGAAAATAAAACTACACAGAAAAGTATCTTTATGTTGTCTTGTGCTTTGCTTGACTGATAGTGATTGCTCAGTTACAGAATCTGAATTTGTGAATAGGTGAATATGTGATTTTTTTTTTTAAGAAAACTATGCAATGAAAGTCTTTTTCCTGTTAACATGTTATTTGGTAGGCGCCAGTAGCTCTAGTGTGGACAAGTATTATTCTGACATTATTCTACATAAACCCAAGGCAACTTGATTCATTGATACCTTCCAAGGTGTTAATTTGCTAGCTTCACCCAGTATATATTGGTTACATCAGCATTGTATCCTCTTCCTTTCTCACAATTGAAGCATTTGACTATCTTTCATGCCTAACAATCCACAATATAGTTTTTAGTTATTTTAAGTACTTCATTGTGAATAGTGTGTCAAAAAGAAACTTGAGGAACATCTGTATCATGATAGAGGCCATAACAAATAAATAAGGGAAGTGGGGCTACCCAGATGATTTTTCAATAATTCAGGGAGCAGAATAAATATTTTAAATTTAATATTTAAATTATATGGTTATATTTACTTTTCTATGTAAACAGTTCTGTGGATGTTAACACAATATAGATTGATATAATCACTATCACAATCAGAATACAGAACAGTGTGTCACCCTAAAATCTCCTTTGTCGTATCTCTTGATAGTCACACCGTTTTCTATCCCTAACCCTTGGCAATCACTGATCTGTTTACCACTATAGTTTTGTCTTTTTGAGAATGTAAATGGAATCATACATATGTAACCCTTTGAGATTAGCTTCTTTTACTTCGTATAATGCCTTCGAGATTCATCCACTTTGTAGCATTTCCTTTGTTATATATGTGATTTGTAAATATTTTCTCCTAGTTTGTAGTTTGTCTTTTGAGACTTCTAATAGCAGTGTCTTTTGCAAAGTAAAGGTTTTTAATTTTAATAAAGTCTAATTCATCAATTTTTTTCTTTTTGTAGATCATGCTTTTGGCATCATGTTAAGAACTCTGCCTTATCCTAAGTCATGAAAATTTTCTCCTGTGTTTTCTTCTTAAAGTTTTCCTTTTAGATCTGTGAACCATTGTTAGTTAATTTTGTGTAAGTTATCACATCTTGGGTCATGGTTCTTTTTTCTTTTTTTCTTTCTTTTTTTTGCATGTAAATGTCTAGTTGTTCTAACACCATTTTTTTTTTTAAATCCACACCTCCCTTTTCTCTATTGAATTGCTTTTGCACCTTTGTCAAAAATGAATTGACCATATTTGTATAGATGTGTTTCCGGATTCTGTTTTCTGTTTCATGAATCTATGTGTCTATCTCTTTGCCATTATCACTGTTATAATTATTGTAACTTTAGAGTAAGTCAAAATTAGTTTTTTCTCTCCAACTTATTCCTCTTTTTAAAATGTTTTGATTCTTCTAGTTCCTTTGCCTGTTTTAGAATCAGCTTGTCTATATCTATAAAAAGCCCTTCTAGAATTTTGATTATAAATGCATTAATACTGTAAATCAATTTAAGGAGAATTGACATCTCATAGGAGAATTAACTATGTTGAGTCTACAAAAATTCTCAGACTAATATCTTTATAAAGATGAGATGTTACATCCATGATCCAAAAATAGGATAATATAGGAAAAGGAAAAACCAGATGACAAGAGAGTTATAGAAATTAAAACATGATAGCTGAAATTTAAATTCAGTTGAATAGTTGGAAGATAAACAAAAAAATCTTCCTAAAAGTGAAACAAAAAGGCAAAGAAATAGAACATGGGAGAAAGAGTAGAAAATTAGAGAATATAGTTAGGAGATCCATTATTCAAATAATTGGAGTTTCAGAAAGGGAGAACAGAGAAATGGAAAGACAAAGATGATCAAATAATTTGTCCTAAAACTGAATGAAGGAGATCTCCAGTTTTGAAAAATGAATTTTAAAAAGAAACAAACACACATAGCTTTATAGAAACAAAATAGCGGTTGCCAGGAGCTAGGGGGAGGGAGAAATAGAGAATTAGTTTTAAATAGGTACAGATGTTCAGTTTGGGAAAATGAAGAAGTTCTGGAGATGGATGTTAGTGATGGTTGCACAAGAATGTGAATGTACTTAATGCCACTGAACTATATACTTAAAAATGGTTAATTTTATGTCAAAATTTTATATTAAGGTCAAAATAAACAAGAGGAACAACAGATGAAAAGTTTTGGAAGCTGGACAGCAAATGCAAAAAAGGCAATTGATTTAGCAAAACTAAACTGATAAAGCAAAGTTCAACCTAATTCTACAATTTAACAAAGGAGAAAGAGAATCAGGCTGATATGTGCTAAAGAACTCAAAGGAAAAAAAAGAAAACTACAGGAATTGTAGGCATTCCATGAAGAAGTATGAGTTGTGGCTAAAAACAGTAGAGATTGAAAATTTTATGAAGAGTGAAATTAGCCATATATTCTGCCCTATTCTGTGCAGCTGAGCTATTGCTCCTCTTTTGTTATGGAAGAAGATGGGGTATATTAGCTGGACAAAGTGTGCCAGAAGCATAGGCACAGACAGCTGAGGGTGATGCACCATTCTGGAAATGGGATTAAGTAAAAGTATACCTACCAGATGGTAAGAGCTCCCCCAGCTTCCCCCATTTAGCCTGAAAGAATAGACCTAAACATTCTGCAGTTGGGGTCCACAATGTAACCACTTAGCCTGTTTCATGCTATAATGGAGCCTGCTGATCGCCTAGCCCTGCAATTATATGTAATGCCAAAATAAGCATCAGTGTACAAGTCTCTTTATGTACCTGTCAGGAGTTATCTAAGACAATATCTGTTATTTTTTTTTAATCATAACCCACAGTAGAAAGTAATTTTATATATCATAACCTGGTATACATGCTGTGTGTGTGTGTGTGTGTGTGTGTGTGTGTGTGTGTGTGTGTGTTATATACTATTTAAGTAGCATTGTGACATCAAAGGTTAATCAGTCATCCTTATCTCTGTTGATGATCTTCAGGTAGCTTATTGTGAACAAAAAGAGTGACTTTAGGAGACAATTGGCTGTGTTTCTTCTTTTTTTCCACTGGTTCTCAGTATTCTATGTAATAGGTGATGCTAATAACCTTCCAGCACCCAGAGATTGGATGTTCATCTGAAAATGTACTGTATTTTAAAATTCCTTATGTGGGAATTTGATTTGATTTTTAAATACACACTCAAGTTTCAGAAATTAGAAAAATCATACACTCTTATGCTTATTATGACCTATGCATAACATAGTAAAAAAAACCTTGAGATTGACAGGTAAAAGAATCCTTTATCTGGTAGCAAAATTCTGGTACTAGTGATGTATATTTAGCATATACTCTTTAAAGCCAGAGATTTTAGATACTCAAGTACTTTTAATTGTTACCATTTCTAATCTTTTTATTTTTCATAGAGCTTTCTTAAATGAATGATAATACAAATTTTAATAGTCATCATGAACTTCTGCTTAAAGTTTATCTTTTAACAGGAGAACATGAAAGACCATTAGTTTGTATAAAAATAATTTACTTTCTCTTAGTCTTGAAGTTCCAGTGGACAGAACATATTGAAGTAAAATTAGATTATTTTGACAAGTAGGGAACAACCTTTTTAACAGTACTAAATATCTTAAGCATATTAGTCATTATTTTGCATAAATATATAAATTTTTGTTTACAGTGATTACAATGAACTAATTTTAACCAAACGTTTTTTCAAACTAAGTAAAATATCCCTTGAGTGCAGAAACTACGTCACAAACATACCAGCAGTGAACATGGGTTTGGATTGATTTATTCTATGAGATCGCTGTAACTTACAGAAATCTCATTTACCATTATTCAGATTCCTTAACTTAGTGGACATAAAGGGATAATAAAAATTTGTCCTGTTTTAAATTTTAGTATGTGTCTGGCATATATTTCCTTGTCTTTTTGTTTGCTTTGTTTTAATACTTGTGAGTATCAGTTTAGTTTAAGTAACTTTAGTTTCCAAGACTATTCAAAAATAAATTAGAAGGAGGTAACTATGTAACACTACTGGAAATGGTCTCACAACTTGGGTTTGGATAGCCACTCATCACTTGTCTAGCAGTCAGATTTTAAGCTCTTTCAACCATCCTAAAGTTATGAACCAATAAGCAAGAAGAAAAAGGTTTCTGGGGGGTGGGGGGGAACAACAGGAAAGTACACATTTATTAAATGACTTCTCTGTTAGACACTGTGCTAAATACTTAGTTTTATTTCTCAGAGTAACTCGTAGCCATTGTATAGTTAAGGAAACAAATGCAGAGGGATTAACATAAAGATTAGGGTTCAAGTCTTTTATTTTTAAGAGCTGTTTAGGTTCGCCGCAAAATTGAGAAGGTACAGAAATTTCCCAGATATCCCCTGTACCCACACATGCATAGCCTCCCCCATTATCAACATCACTCGTCAGAGTGGTACACTGTTAACAGTTAATGAACTACATTAACATGTCATAATCACTAAAAGTCCATAGTTTATCTTAGGGTTTGTTTGGACAAATGTATAATGATATGTACCCATCACGATGATATCATACAGAGTATTTTCACTGCCCTAAAAATCCTCTGTGTTTTGCCTATTCATCCCTCCCCGCCAAAGTTTGGCAATCATTGATCTTTTTACTGTCTCCATAGTTCTGGGTTTTCCAAAATTTGTATAGTTGGAATTTTAAAGTCTTTTCAGATTGGCTTCTTCCACTTAGTAATGTGCACAGAAGTCTCTTCTGTTTTCATAGCTTGATAGCTCATTTCGTTTTAGCACTCAATTATATTCCATTATCTAGATGTATCACATTTTATTTATTCATTCATCTGTGAAGGGCATCTTGTTTGCTCCCAAGTTTTGGCACTTAGGAATAAAGCTGCTGTAAACATTTGTGTGCGGGTTTTTGTGTGAACAAAGTTTTCAACTCCTTTGGGTAAATACTAAGGAGTGTAATTACTGGATTGTATGGTAAGAATATGTTTACTTTTATAAGAAACCACCAAACTGTTTTCCACAGTGACTACAATTTTGCCTTCTCACAAGAAATAAATGAGAGTTCCTGTTATTCCAAATTCTTGCCAGCATTTGGTGTTGTCAGTGTTCTAGATTTTGGCCATTCTAATAGTCATGAGTGATATCTCCTTGTTGTTTTAATTTGCATTTCCCTCATGATATATGATGTAGAATATCTTTTAATGTACTTATTTGGCATCTGTATATCTTTGGTAAAGTGGTATATAGGAAAGTGACTTTTGTATATTAACCTTGTATCCTGCAAGTTTGTTACAGTCATTTATTTGAAAATTTTTTTTATTCTTTTGGATTTTTTATATAGATGATTATGTCATCTGTAAACAAAGCCAGTTTTATTTCTTCCTTCCCTAGCTGTATACCATTTATTTTTTTTGTCTTACTACATTAGCTAGAATCACCAGTATGATATTGAAAAGAAGTAGTGAGAAGGTCATCCTTGTCTTTTACCTGTTCTTAGTGGGACAGCTTCAAATATCTCACCGTTATGATGTTAGCTGTATGTTTTTGTGGATTTTTTTTTATCAAGTTGAGCTAGTTCCCCTCTATTCCTAGTTTATTGGGAGTTTTTATTATCAATGGGTATTGGATTTTATCAAATGTTTTTTCTGTATCTATTGATATGATCATACGATATTTTGTCTTTTAATGTAATGGATTGCATTAATCAATTTTCAAATGTTGAAACAATTTAAAAGCAGTTTTCTTATATAAGATAAGTTGTCAGGAGTTCCCAATACTGCTTCCATATGTAGTGATTTTCTAGGAGGACTTACAGACAGGACTAAGTTCTACTCACAACTAAGAGTTATTACAGCAAAGGGATATGAAGCAAAATTAGCAAAGGGAAAAGGTGCATGAGGCAAAACCCAGAGGAAACTAAGAGAAAGCTTCCAAGAGTCATTTTCTTACGGAGTCAGACAGGATGTGCCTAATTCCACCAGAATCAAATTATGACAACATGTGTGAAATGTTGTCTACTAAGCAAGCTCACTAGTGACTCAGTGCCCAAAGTTTTATTGAAGTCTGGTCACGTAGGCACCTTCTTCCTAGGACATACCAAAATTCCTGACTTACAGGAGTTAAAAGCAAGTGTTTAGCATATTCCACATTATTTGTACAAACAACTTAGGCACACCGAACCACTTCTATTAGTTAGTGAATGGTGCGAACCCTCCTTAAATCCAAGATTCCAGGTACCAGCCAAGGAAGGGCCAGTCATTGCAAATAGGCCTTTCCACAGATAGCCATCTCAAGCATGCTATGTTAATGCTTTTTGACATAGTTCATCTCCTTGGCACTTGGCCAAGGCATCTTGATACCTTTGCCTTTTAGAGGTTCAGAATTTAGCCTGAACCTCTAAGTGGTCAAATTTTATTAACCATAAAGTTCTATCTTAGAAAGCCAGGTGGCTTTCTCCTTGACTTTTTGTATTTAAGTTTCTTTTTTCATGTAGTCCAAATTATCAATTCAGACACAGCACAAATCTGACTGCTAAGTTGAAGGTGACCTAAAATGCCTTTTAGGGCTGAAGCAGGTCTAAAAGTCAGCTTCCACACAAAAGAAGTACGATTCCAGAGTCCACACATAATAGACCTGGAAACAAAGAATTCACAGTTGTTAGGATACCCCAAGCAAGACATATATTAGGCAGTACAGGTTAACAGAGCCCCCAGTGTGACCTCCCACTGTAGAGTCTCCCACCCTATGGTTCCCAGTTCGGTCCAATTAATTGAGTCCAGTATTTGATTTCGGGACCACCTCAGGGCAGTTTGAAAAAGATTTGTCCGTGACATCAGTTCATCCACCTCACAGATACGGACTACATCTCGAGATGTTCTGCATGGGAAGTGGAAGAACTAGGCGACCCTTTGCTGTTTCATAGTCAGGCTGTCCGGTATGATCATAGCTCAGGGGTCAGTTTGAATTCAGAATGCTCACAGCTTCGTGGAAAGGCAGCATGAGGAGTTTCTTCAGGAAGAGACCACTTCCAAGAATAGTTCCAAAAAACAGAGATCATTAATACCCTTTCCCATGCCTCCCTGAGAGCCATGTATTTGTTATGTCTGTGTTGTTACAAAATTATTGTGTCCCGTTTAGCAATCATAACTACATTTATTCAGTCATCCCCTGTTCTCACTCAGACCTTTTATTCACTAGGATTGGGTGCAAGAGATACAAAAACACTTTCATATGAAAACATTTTTATATAATTTGACCAGAAAGACATATTATGTTCAGGAATTGATCAGGAGTAAATCCTGGCTAATTCAATAATTTTCAAAATGGGTTAATATCCCCTCTTTTTTGTCCTAATTACCTAGTGAGGAGCCTAGGAAAGGCCAGTCCCTTTTTTTGGACAGCTATATTTAATAATCAGACTGCCTCACCAAGGTGTATCTACCTGGAGAAAGGTAAGGGAAGTAGAGCCAGGCTATCAGTCTATTGTTGTAAATTGTAATTAATCTAGAAACCTGAACACAAGTCAACAGCAGTGAGCCATCCCCCAGAGGCAGTCCAGAGTCCAGTCTGTCAGGAGTGGGTGGAGAGGTCACACTCCTTGTGATATGCTCTCCTCAAACAGCAGCTTTTGGCAGGAATCACAAATTAGGAATGCAGTTAGCCTCTGCATCAGAAACAGAGCTGATCAGTAACCTGATTTTAGATGGTCCCAATAGAGAGTAAGCCGTTTCTTGTGGGCACATGGATGTGACCCAGACAATTCAGCCAGCATCCATTGATGTTTTCATAGTTTAGGGCTCCACAGAGGGGTGTCCTAAATCTGCAGCGCTCCCAGAATCTAAGTTCTGTTCATTGACTCTCTGCCTGTTTTCATTTCAGTGGAGCTTATGCTGAGGCTAAAACAGCTTATATCAGACAGCTTCATATTTTAACTTAAATTAGGATCTGTGAATTCAGAATTCCAACAAAGCTAGCAGCTAGTCTTGCAAATCCGAGACTCTACAAGGCCAGACAGCTGTGTTCCAAGTCCAAGTAACAAGCAGAGCTTTCTTAGCTCTTTTATCTTGTCTTAGAGTCCAAATTGACCCACTCCAAAATATGTATATCAGGCTGAAGAATCATCTTTCTCTAAAGATCAAGAACTTGATTTCATAAGAGCTCATTAGCAGCTTAAAACTGCTTTTTAAAACCCCCAAAGTGTATCCACATCTACATATTGCCTCTTTTTGTGTTGTCTCCCTTTTTGGAGAGGCTCCAATAGGCAAAAATCATCAGTTATTGAGACTTACTCTGTTTCTAATATTCAAAGATTTTAAATTTCATCCACTCACCAGCAGTAAAAAACAAGAAAGTTTTGTCCCATTACCATTTTTTCTTTGGAACTTTTCCTGACCAGGATGCTCACTCTAGCATTTATGAAATTACAAGCACATAATATTTTACATGTAGTTTTATCATACATCCAGATGTAATAACCACAAAATACAAAAAAAAAAAAAAAAGCATTTTATAAAATTTTCCTTTTTTCTCATTACAAATTTATTTAAATATTCCTTGCATTTACATGGTTAACATTACAGCTGTGTGTGTATTGGATAGAGTTATAAAGGGGTTAGGATCGCTGAAGTAGCAGCTAGGTTAAAGAAACTGTTTAAGGTTGTCCCCTCCCCTTTTTTTCTCTCTGAGTTTATCCAGAGCTTTGCTCCAGCCCTGGCAACTGATTTAACTTTTTTTCCTCTCTCTTATAGGAAAGAACAATACAAACTTTCAATATTTTTGGCCTACCCAAAACTCACCTTTGGGAATGTTTGGGGCCTTTAACCTCTAACTTTCAAGAAGGAACAAAAACCAGAGGTATCACCGGTGATGTACTCTTCCTCCTCCCCCTGTTTTGGCCAGTTTAGGCAAAAGCAGCCAGAGGATCAGCATACTAACTCTCCTGGGGATGGATCTATCCTTTTCAGATTTCATAGGCAACTGTATCTCTCATAACAAAGCAGCTCACCTGCTATTTCATATTTGGATAACTCTATAGCTACACAAGCACCAAAGGCTCATAATTCCGCACTCTTTCATTCTTTCATTTCTCAAATAATGCTTTCACCATATTTTAGTGAGTTGAGCATAGTCTAGCAAATCGCATTTCTGACACCACTGTATTGTGGGTGCTTGTCCTCAGAATTACCTCCAGGTTCAGTGATTCTCTTGGAGAACTCACAAGATGCATGTAGTTGTACTCACAACCAAAATTTATTACAATAAAAGGATATGAAGCAAAATTAGCGAACAGAAGACACAGAGGGCACAGTCCAGAGGAAGCTAGACACAAATTTCTCAGAGTCTAGTTCCACAGGCTAACAGGGTGTACCTAATTCCTCCAGCATCAAATTATGACACTACTTGTGAAATATTTTCTACAAAAGAAACTCACCAGAGACTCAGTACCCCAAGGTTATTTTTTTCAAAGGCTGGTCACGTAGGCACGTTCTATGTAGCATGTATCAAATTTCCATACTCCCAGAAGAAAAACAAGTGTTTAGCATATACCATGTTTGTACAAACAACTTAGCTACAGTGAGCCACCTGTCAGTTATGGAATGGCGTGAGCCCTCCTTAAATCCAAGTTTCCAGACACTAGCCAAGGGCCAGTCTTATAAGCAAGGCTTTCTAAGGATAACTGTCATTAGGCTTGCAATGGTAACACTTTTCTGCACAATAGGGTAGGTAGCACATTCTCAGAGAAAGGAGGCTGAACTTGTAATCTTGAATAAGTTCCTTTAGGCTCAGCAGGACAATGGATAAGAAACACTGAGAGCTTCTAGAAACAAAATAATGTTATCCCTTGACACAATATAATAATTCTAGAGTTTTTCTCTATAACAATAATCATTTAAAATGAGTACCTCACAGTGAAGGATATAGCAAAGCCAGGTGCTCACTGATTTTAAAACTGTGTGGAAGAGTGGGGTCTTTTCCAGTGTGGTTTTATGAAAAAGATTTTTTCATCACAGCAATTTTGTATTTATTCTTTGTGGTTAGTGTGAGAAAGGGAATTATTCTCTTTTAATATTATTTTGTAAACTTGTATAAATTTGAATGTACCTATTATTAGAGTTTACAGAGCAGTTCTGTTCCCTGAAGTTTAAGCACAAAACTTACAATTAACTTTAAAAATTTTTTAAACATTTAATATTGCTTACAAACAGTAAAAATTAATTGTTACCTTTTCAAACAAAATTTTATTACAAATTTCTGAACTTCCATAAATAGTATGTAATTTTTTTTTTTTTCTCAATTGACTTCCATTGATTTAAGTTTAGGGAGCCTCAGTTCTAAGCTAAAATTGTGCCTTGAGGCATAAGTTATTTTATCTTTTTTCTCGATTGCATCAACTTTAAGACCTTGGCTTCCTAATACCAACATATTTTCACATATGTTTATGTAATAAGGACAATACAATATTCAAAAATTATGAAAGCAAACACTGCTGAGTAATGAGAGATGCCAAAGTTGCTGAAATCAAGACATCTGCTGACAGCACCATAGCATTAGAGCTTGAAATGTTAATTTTTCAACACTATATGAAAATCTGATTTCAAAGTATGAAAAATAGTTGTGAAGGGGGAGTTAAAAGTATAACATAACATAACATAACATAACATAACATAACATTTTGAGTAGTTGGAAAGTCAAATGTATGAAAGTTGAATATCACCTAACAAAAATTTTAGCTATCTGAAAAATTTACTTGTGTGGAAGGTTCTATGTACTGTGATCATTGCAGATAATTACATTTTAATAGGAAAGAGAAGAATAAGAGTGATGCTTCACACAGTTGTTGTAAACCAAGTTTGGACCGTTTTCCACTTATGGACCTCATGCTAGCTATTTTCAGTGTTCATTTGCCAGTTTGGCAAAAAGAGACAGTCAGATGCTGCCCTTTGCAGCTGTTTTCATTTCTTCCTTTTCCATATCCTTCTCCACACTGTGAAAGCTATATAGATTTAAAAAATATCTAAGAACAGCCAAAATGTATATGTTGGATTATCTCCTTTTCCTTGGTTGCTGAGAACTCTCAGGCAGCCAAACTGCCACACGGAGTTTTTTCGCACTATCATAATACTTTTGTGTTTGTGTAGCTTTTATTTTGAATGCTGCCATATTAAGATAATGTAATAACAGCAAAGTGAATTCTAATTCTGAAATGCATATAACAGGGAAGTTGCTTTCTTTGTTAAAGGATTTTTCTCAGCTTAGATCATTGTCATAGTATTCTCTAATGCTTGTAAGTTTTCCTGTAGATTGTAGATATTCATGAACTTTTTCCAGGAATCCACCAAGTGTAAAGCCACATTTGACTTCAACTTAAAATGCAGTTAGGCAGGCTAAACCCCAGCTCTCGTAAACCATACTTCATTTTTAGCAGCATTTCAGGGTAGGACCTCTTGCTCCCTGCCAGAGATAGGGGGGGGGGGGTGGGTGTGTGTGTGTGTGTTTTCCATATGCTCCCAATTAGAAATTCTATCTCCCGCTCCTGGCTTTATACTCAGTTCTATATCCTTTTCACTTAGTATTTGTAAGTGTAATTATATAGGAGAGACTTTTATTAATATTGACAATGACATAGAAAAATAGTAAGAATGGAATTAACCTTGGTTCAGAAGATAGTTGAAAAAATATATAGTTTTTTAACTTGGCAAAGGTCAGACACCTAATATTAAAATCATAGAGCCTAAATTACCAATTATATATCATTCTTGATCTGAAGCATAGAGTTGGTGACATTTTTCTTAATGTTTTACTATCTTTTAATAATGAGTATCGAATTCTTTAAAGGCAGCAACCAACTCTACCCATGACTTGTACATCCTGTTAGGGGAAGGGAAGTAAAATTTACTGAGTACCTGCTATGTGCCAGGTACTGTACTACCTACTTTACCTAGATAATCACGACAGTCTTGCAAGGTAGGTGGCCTTATTCTCATTTTACAGATGAGGAAATTGAGATTCAGAGAGGTTAAGTGAATTGTGCTAGAACTAGGAAGAAGCAGATATGGGATTCCAACCCAAATTTTTCTATGCTATGCTCCTTCCATTAAATCAGAGATTTACAAACTGCAGCCCATGAGCCAAATCCCCTTGCCTATTTTTGTAAATGAAATATTATTGGAACACAACCATACCCATTCTACTACATATTGCCTATGGCTTTCAAGCTACAATAGCAGAATTGAGTATAGTCATGTGTTGCTTAACAGTGGGGATACATTCTGGGAAATGTGGTGTTAGATGATTTGTAATTGTGCGTATTGTTAGAGTGCACTTACACAAACCTAGACAGTATAGCCTACAACACACCTAGACTACAGACCTGTACATCATGTAACTGTGGTCAATACTATAAGCAATTGTAACAGTATATTTGTGTATCTAAACATAGGAAAGTTACAGTAAAAATACAGTATAAAATATAAAAGATTGTACACCTGTATAGGGCCCTTACCATGAATGGAGCTCCCAGGACTGGAAGTTGCTCTGGGTGAGTGAGTGAGTGGTAAGTAAATGTGAAGGCCTAGGACACTACTGTAAACTTTGTAAACACTGTTCATTTAGGCTACACTAAATTTATAAAAAAAATTTTTTTCTTCAATAACAAATTAACCTTAGCTTACTACAGTAAGCTACGTTTACTTTATAAACTTAAAAATACATTTTTTAAAATTTTCTACTCTTTTGTGATGACAACTTAGCTTAAAACATAAACACATTGTACAGCTGTACGCAATTTCTTTATATTCTTATTATGTAAGCTCTTTTCTATTTTTAAATTTAATTTTATTTCATAAACTTTTTTGTTGAAAACAGACACAAACACATACCTTAGCCTAGGCTTACATAGGATCAGAATCATTAGTATCATTGTCTTCCACCTTCACATCTTATTTCACTGGAAGGTCTTCAGGGGTAATAACGTGCATGGAGCTGTCATCTGCTGTGATAATAATGCCTTATTCTGGAATACCTCCTGAAGGACCTGCCTGAGGCTCTTCTCAAGGAGATATCTTTGATTTCAGAAATATGTCTATGGTGGTTACTTTGTTTCTTTAATTATAGATTTGCTTATAAGCAGATAATATACCATGAACATTCCTCTCTATTAATGAAAACGTTTCAGTGTTGTCCATGTTTTCAAACTTAGGAACATGTTGAGGTCTGCAAAAAAAACCTTCACTGTGATTTTTCTTGGGGATTCTTTTTCTTCTCCTGCACCTTTTCTCTTGCCTCTTGTTCCAGTAACTCTTTAGTCAGTTCCTTAGGAACCTCCTCTAGAGCTCCTCAATGTCATCCTAATCCACATGTTTGCATTACCAACCACAGCCTTGTTGATTCTTACAGCCTTTGTGCTACAACATTATGACAGCTATGATGTCACTAGGCAATAGGAATTTTTTAGCTCCAGTATAATCTTACAGGACCACTGTCATATATGCTGTCCCTCATTGATTGAGACATTACTATACAGTGTGTGGCTGTATTTTATTCTTTTTGATGCAGTTGTAAATAGTATTGTTTTCTTAATTTCTCTTTCTGGTAATTTGTTATTGGTGTATAAGAATCACAACAGATTTCTCCATATTGATTTTGTATCTTGTAACTCTATTGAATTCATTTATTCATTCTAACAGTTTTTTGGTTGAGTCTGTAGGGTTTTCTATATATAATATGCCATCTGCAATTAGTGACAGTTTTACTACTTTTTTTTTTCCCTTTTGGATGCCTTGTACTTCTTTTTCTTGCTCTAGTTAGGACTTCCAATACTGTGTTGAATGAAAGAGGCAAGAGTGGGCATTCCTGTCTTCTTCCTGATCTTAGAGGAAGAGCTTTCAGCTTTTCATGATTGAGTGTGATATTAGCTGTGGGCTTGTCATAAAATGGACTTATTATACCCACTTTGTTGAGTTTGTATCATAAGTGGATGTTGAATTTTGTCAAATGCTTTTCCTAGTGAGATGATCATATGAGTTTTAGTATTTGTTTTGTTAATGTAATGTATTATATTGAAAATGAACTCAAAATGGATCATAGACTTAAACATAAAACTTAAAACTAAAAAACTTCTAGAAGAAAATGTAGGAGAAACATCTCTCTGGCTCAGTTTAGGCAAAGAGTTTAACATGTGACTCCAACAGCACTGTCCATAAGAGGGAGAAAAATGATAAATTTGACTTCATCAAAATTTAAAACTTTTGATCTGTGAACAACACTATTAAGAGAATGAAAAGAGAAGCTACAGACTAGAAGAAATATTTTTAAATTACATTTCTAACGAAGGACTTTTTTATAAGTGTAAGGAACTCACATTCAATAGTAACCCATATTTAAAAATGAGCAAAACCTCTAAACAGACACTTTAAAATTAAGAAATACTCATAGCAAGTAAGCATATGAAAGTGTGCTCAAGTCATTAGGGTAATGGAAATTAAAACCATTGTGAGGTGCCTCTATACATCCATTAGAATGGTTACCGAAAAAAGAAGGAAAAAACCTTGATGATTCCAAATGCTGACCAAGATACAGAGCAACTGTAACTCATACATGGCTTACAGGAATGAACTTGTACATCTATGGAAAACAGTTCACAAAGCTTTTTTATATAAACAGCTTTCTACATGTCCCAGTGATTCTACTTCCAGATATTTACCCAAGAGAAATTAAAACATATGTTCACACAAAACCTGTGTGTGAATGTTATTATAGCCTTATTTGACAATTGCCAAAAACTGGAAACAACCAACATATCCTTCATATTTGATTGGTTAAGTAAAGAGTGGTACATCCACACAGTGGACTACTACTCAGCCATAAAAAGAATTGAACTATTATTCATGCATCAACACAAATATATCTTAGATGTATTTTTCTAAAAATGCTAAAGCCAGAGAAAGCTCTAGCTCAAAAACTTGCAAACAATAAAATCAAAGCCTTACATTGTTTATCTGTCTGTTCCCATTACAATATAAATTCGATAGGTAGAATGATTTTTATCTGTTCATTTATATTTGTTAACTGAAGAAAGTAAATATTACTACTGGTTAGATTAGGAAACAACTCAAAGAGGTTAAGTTACTTGGTAAAATAAAAACAGAATATGAGCACAGGTCTTTCCAACTCCTACTACCCTTTTCCTTACCATGACACTTCTTGCCTTTGGCTTAGCGTAGTTTAAAAATTAGTCCATGGTCCTTAAGTCTGACCTGCATGTTATAATGAACTGGATCACTTATAAGTTCTCACTCTGGCTTCGTCCTCCCCAGACCAAGTGAAATCACTTCTCCAGGTGAATCTAATGTACGGTGACTAATGAAAATTACTAAGGTTAATAAATGCCATTGAATGAGTGAATGGACAGAATTGCTAACTTAATATACTGTTTGCCCACGTGGTTTTTGTCAGCTGTATTACATTGACTTTTCCTGGCTTTTTTTTCTTCTATCCTTATTTTTTTTACCTTATCCCTTGCAAGTTCTCTTAGAGTCTTTTTTTTAACCATCTTCTCTTTCTCTAAGTACTATTGAAATAATAATTAGAGTATTTCTTTGAGAACAGAGCTCTCTGCAGTTTTCTTCGTGGAGACACATCTCTCTGATTTCAATGTGGAGTGAGGTGGGGTTGGGACCTACTGTTTGAACTTTATACTTGTTCCTTTTGTGGCTGAAGGAAATTTTAGTTATAGATTTAAAATTGTTATTATCAATTGTTATCTTTATCTGCTGAAAGTTGTAGAAGGATGAACTGTGTGTGTGTAAGTGTAATACTAGGTTTTCTTCCAGTTAAATGAAAAATGGGACGTAATTATTTTGTTTAGGTCAACAATTCAATCCCTAATTATGACTTAAAATTTTTTTACCTTGTTGAAACAAATAAATTAGGAGTGGGTTATTTCTGAAGCCCTTGTTCATCTATAAAAGATTTCTGTGAGTGGTTTATTAATTTAAGTGCATTTGAATTTTTGTTGCAGATTATTAACCTTTGGAGAATTAGAAAGACAAAGATTTAATGTAAGACTTATAGAGCTCTTCACGATTAAAAGTTAATCAGATATTAGGGAAAGCTTTCTGGTGTTCATTGACAGGCTATATTTGTCTTACTTTTTTCATTAACTACTTATTACTTTACTAATACTGTACTTTACTAATCAAAGATGATGAAACTTCACCTAAATTTTTCTGTATTAGTTAGAAGCCCAAAATAAGGAATTTTTTTCGTCTCTTAGATAAGCCATCACCTGCCTCATGAAGCTCTGTATATAGATTTATCTTGTAGTTGGAGAAATAGTACTTAAGAATTCGATTCAAAAACAGAGAGGGACCAGTCACTTCAAGTGACTAATGTATACTAGCTGTGGCTATGAAAAAGTAAAAGGACACATTTGGCAAATTTGTAGGCAAGACTGTGAGAATAAATCTGAGAGGGGATGAAGCAATGACTTCTTTAAATGATGCATTTCCTGGTGACTTTCGGGCTTAATGAACTCAAATTTTAAAAACAAAATCGACTTGAAAATAACCGAGAACCACAAAAAGGTTTCTAGATGCTGTTATGCTTTTTAACATGAGTAAAGTAATATTTAATGTACTTTTAGAGGATAATTGATTTTTTAAAGTATCTTGTTATTTTAAATAAGTATCCCAAGAGATCATTGCTTTTATAGCTATTTCTTCACATCTTGGATAGAAATTATTTTATAATAGAACATTTCTCTAAAGTAATAATTTAAATTAAAGAGAAAGTGTTATTTATTAATCCAAAACTCTGAAAGTGTTCATAATTTGAGCTACATTCTATTAGGGAAGAAAGATCAAACCAAAACAACTGAAAATTTCTAAATCCTTAGGAAAAATTCTTTAAAACCTGATAATCTTTATATCTGGTTATAAATAAAAATATATAGTAAACCAAATGCAGTTCTCATTAAGAATAATAAACCCTTAAAATGCTTAAAGTAGTACAACAGATGATTTCACTGAGGATAGACACAGAGCGCCTAGACTCTATGAAAAAATAAAAGAAAAAATAATAAAATCCAGGCTGTTGCTGAAAAAAAAACCCAAAGTGGCTATAGTATATTGTGATAAATATGGAATATGGGAGGGGGGAATTTAATTCCCATTCAAGATGAGATGATAAGGGAATAGTTCTTTAGGCTAAAGTTTCAGCAACCTTCTGAAAAATTAAATAAAAATTTAAAAATTATGTAGTATGATCCAGTTTTTATATATACAAACTCATTTACATACCTCACAAATAGGGTGGTTATTTCTCAAAAATACTAATAGTAGTTATCTTCCACTAAATAGACTGAGTTTTTTGTCCTTTTTATATTTTCAAAAAAAATCTACGATGCATATTTAAAGTAAAAAATGAATTACAAAGGACACTTAAAGGACTCAGATGGTTACCTCATTAAGTATACTTGTGTGCCAGAAAATGTGCTGTTGTAGTAAGTACGTATTTAACACTTATCTCTAAAATAGGCTTAGCGGATGATGTCTTATCCTGCCTGCTCACCTTCTTGTCCATACTTAGATATAACATTAAGCTAGAGGAATCCAGGAGCTTTTTATACAGTGGTGTGTGTGCACATTGAAATCATTCAAAGAGCTCAAATAACAGTGCCTGGGTGGCACCCACTAGAGACTGATTTAATTGGTCTGGGATGTCGCTTGGTTAATGGAACTCTGAAGTTCTCCAGGTTATTAAATGTGCAGCCAAAGTTGAGAGCCCCTGTTTTATAGAACACTTAAAAAAATTAAAAACTCTTTATTTTTAAAACATTTTAGACTCACATAACAGTTGCAAAGAGAGTACATAAAGTCCCTGTATATCATTCACTCATCTTCCTTTAACATTAACATCTTATATAACCAGGTAATTATTGAAACCAAAAAAATTAATATTGATGCAATAGTGTTAACTAATCTACAGACTTTATTGAAATTTCACCACCTTTCCCACTATCCTTTCCTTGTCTGACAGCTTTAAAAAAAACTCATTTGTTTTTCAGTCTTTTAATTTGTATTCTGTTGAAACTGTTATTGCCCTGTACAAAGCTTGTGTTGAACAAGTACTTATTATTTTCACTTTTTTAAAAGCTGTATTTAAATGTCCAGCCTGCCATTGAGTTAACTGAGTAACATGACTCTCATATTTTGCCTCTATGTTTTCCTCCCTTTAGTCTATCTTCCACGCTGTCACAATAGCTAATTTTCTAAAGCATATAATAATCATATCACTGCCCTTCATAAAAACCTTTAATTAATTATCAGTTCTTTACAGGTTATAGTATAAGTCTTAGTCTGGCCCAAATCTGTTTTCAGTTTCATCTTCTAATAGTCTAGCACTGGACTCCATCTGTGCTCACCTCCTTGAATATGCCTTTTGTTTTATACCTGCCTTTGCATAGGCTGTTTACTTTATTACTCATTTTGATCATAGTTCAAGAATAGATTCTGAAATATTTCTTGGAATGAAACTAGCATATATTGAGCACACTAGCCAAGGACTGTGGTAGATACTTTTTAAAAATTAGCTTTTATGATCCTCAGCCATCCTTAAAAAGTAGTCATTCTACTTTACTGTACAGATAGGAACCTGAGGCTTTTGGAGGGTGAATAACTGACTCAGAGTTGCACAGCTAATGTAGACAAATATGATATTTCAAACTCCAAATCCAGTGATTGTTTCTATGTCCTTCTTTCCCTTTGGTGTTTTCAGCCTTGTTTTGAACTCTTTATAGAAGGGAATAAATTTAATGGACTTAAAGTGGAATAATCACTGTTTCCATTGTCCTGCGTATAATCAGTTATAATTAGTTTTATTAGTGTGCTGTGACTGATTAATCAGTGAGTTGTGTAGTTCTGTATGTTTACACTTGTAAAAGCTTTTCTCTGATGTCCTTATAAGTACCGAGCAGTTTCACTTTCCTTTACTATAATTTAACATCTTTTCTAGAGTTCTTATATGAGCAAAATCTACATTTTTCACTATCCCACAAATTGGCTGAGTCAGATTTGTATATAACTTATACAGAGATTTAAATGTATGCAACCATAAAAGTCTGTCAACCTCATTTTCTGCCCATGTGAAGAGAAAAATTGAAAAGCCCATATACGTAGATAACTTTTGTGGTACAAAGTGCAGCCTGAGAAACCTTAATAGTCTATGCAGGAAAATGTTACAATTTAACAAGAGGTTAGTTTGCTCAGTGTTAAAATTTTGAGATTTTTTTTTAGCTATTCAGATAAATTTAGTAAAATGTATTATAGTTTGTCCTCTTACATACTCTTCCTAGATTTTATTAGTGTTCCTAATTATGATAGTTTCTTTAGGGTACTGCTTTGTGATTATTGTTTTCCAATCTTTCTAACTTGACCGTTTTTACCTCCATTAGAATGTGAAACATGTTGCAGAAGCACTCAAGAAGTGGCTGAAGGGGAAAGAAAAAAGTGCCACTGCCTGTCAGAAAAAAGCAAAACAAAACATGGGAAACACAACCACCAAATTCCGTAAAGCACTCATCAATGGTGATGAAAACCTGGCCTGCCAAATATACGAAAACAACCCTCAGCTAAAAGAATCCCTTGATCCAAATACATCTTATGGGGAGCCCTACCAGCACAATACTCCATTACACTATGCTGCTAGACATGGAATGAATAGAATATTAGGGTAAGTATTACTGTAAACCAATTGGTAACAAGTTAGTGAAAGATGGAAAAAACCCTGATCTTTGAAAATATATACATATATATTTGCATGTTATATAGTATTATAGTGAATTAAACTTTCTAAAACTAAATGTGACTAAATTATTAAGTATGACTTTTTTTTAAAGTCATACTTAATTAAACCAAAAGTTTTATAGTGAGGATGGTTCACATAGTTTTGCTTCTGTAACTACATTTTGATCCTCTGTATGTTTCATAGTATGAATTCTTGATAGTAGTTTAGTGTTTAATTTCAACATTTCAATTCTAGAAAAGTACTTATTGGCTATCAAAAATTGCAGGAAATGGTTCCTACAGCAAAGTTCTAAGCTCTGATTAACTAGTTTAAGTTGAAAAAGAGATACCTTTGTCTTATTTAGTCGTGATCAGATTTGAGTTTCCTTTCTTTTAATGGGATTCAGTTACTTGAAAAGACTTTTCTAAAAACAAAACATTTCTTTAAAACTGAAAATACTAAGATACTTACAATCTCTTCGAGCATTAGTGACAGCGAACATATTTACCATATTTACATGATGTCTTCGCTAATTACATGGGAATTAAATTTGCTGTTTGCTAGGCTATGAAATGATAGAAGCAAAGGACAGAAAAAAATGTAAACAAATTTAGTTTTTTTAGAAGTAGATTATGCAACTATGGAAGTCTGATGCTGGAAAAGAAAGAAAGAAACACTGTTTACACAGTGAAATATAATTCTTAAATCAGTATTCAAAGCTCTTTAGAACTTGACAAAAACTTTCAACCTTTTTTTATTTCTTTTTATACGAATTGTTGTTCAGATTAAGCTGCTCTTTCTGGAATTCCTGAAACATGTGTTCTGTTTGCCATGTTCATGCTGTTCTCTCTGTCAGGAGTATCCCCCTTCTCCACTCCTCTCAGCTTTCTCTTATCTAAATTTTATTCTTTCTTTAAGCACACTTTATCTATCTTCTTAAGCCAGTCACAATCCACAGGAATCTCTTTTTTTTTTTTTTTTAAACTTATATGGCTCTTTTTTGTTTGTTTGTATTACTTGTTTGGTATACACTATCTCATTGTATTTTATAATTTTGTATATCTTCTTTCTGCCTACCTAAATTCCATCTTTGTAAAGTATCTTTTTTATACTTCTAGCATCTAGCATAGTATCGTTACAAAGTAAATAGAAGTTTTATAAAATCATCGCACAAAGAAATATTCTTATGATCAGGATTTCTTATAAGATTGGCAGTAATATAAACTAATGTGATTTTTTTAATATCGTAAAATGAAATGTGAGAACATCTAGAAAACTAAATAACTCAGTGAATCATTATTTTTCAGAAGATCAGTATTTGAGTTTTTACAATCATGCATGGGTAAAAGATTTATTCAAAATGCTAAAGGTAGACCAATGGATTTTAATGGAACAGTATAAAAAGTTTACCAACATGATTTCAGATTCTACATTGCAAAGTAATCTTTAAGATTTGATTAGCAATAAATGACAACTTGTTGAATTTTGGGTATAGTATCAAATATGAATATTCACAATTATGTAAAAAGGCTATTTTAAAATACTTCTACCTTTTCTAACTGGATTTTCTTCATATACTTGAACCAAAACAGCATATTACAATAGATCGAATGCTATGAGAATTTGTCTTCTATTAGCCAGATGTTAAAAGAAATTTGTAAACATGTAAAACAAAGCCATTCTTCTCATTTAATTTGAAAAAAAATATATAGATAATTTTTATTTTAAAATCTTAGGAATGTTTAATATGTAATGGGTTTATTTTTTAATGAATAAATATTTTTTAAATTTCTGTTTTAATTTTTAATATAAGTATTAATATATCTATAACTAACATAAACAAAAGTTCTTAGGAATCTTCAGTAATTTTTAAAGTTGTAAAAAGGTCCTATAAACAAAAAGTTTAGGAATTGCTGATCTGGTCAATATTCTTGGTTCCTCTAAGCAGAATATATCTGTCTCTTTCCATCAAGTAGTGAATAAGTATTTAAAAGACCTCCAGAAAAGGCAACTCTGTATTCTCTTTTAGTCACCAGATTGGACTACTTTTTTAATTTGGCCCTATGCATTATACTTAACTTTATACTTATATTTTTACTTTATTCTTAATTTTCACCTTCAGCCTAAAGTGTTCAGGTGTTTTCTTTTTTCTCTTTCCTTAATTGTTTGGAGATAAGTGGCTCATATTTCTTTATTAAAGCCTTTAATATCCTATACTAGAATCAGAAATTACTTTATTGCTCTTTTAAGAATAAATTCTAATTTCTTTAATCTGTATGTATTCTTATGTTTTTCAAAATTAAGTCAGATAGTGCAGAGAAAATTACAAATCAGATTATTTTAAATGTTAGTTGCTTTTGGAATTAAGAAATTACTCTTAACACTATGTCGTGCAGAATAAGGATAAATAGCATTTCCTTATCAATATTAAGTAAAATAGCAACTCTATTTTAATTATTTGTGTTCTAGATTGCTTCAAATATTTTATTATATTTAACCTTGTTAAATTTTCTAACAGGTTTATGGCAATTATTTTCTCATGCTGCTTTATATAAACTGGGGTACCTGCCAGATAGCTTCAGTATAGTCCCTGGCTCAGCTTGGCTAGATTCCTAACCCATGACATATATAGGTAGACCTAGGTGGACATACCTAGTTAAGGAGCTATTTGGATTAAGGCCTTGATTTTATCTCCATTTCCTTTAGCTTTATGGTTCCCGCAACAGCAGTCGTAACTTTCCTCTCTTCATAGGCAGAATATGGTAAAAGAAAAGTAGTTTATAGTTTAGCAGCTAGTTTGCATCCATATCTCTTTGAACCCAAATGCTGTGTATTTACATTATGCCACACCACAGTGCCTCTTGCAGGGGAAACTAAATCAGTATTCATAAACTGTTACTACTTGATGTAGCAAAAAGACTCTGATACTTTGGAGTCAGCGAGTTCTAGTTTGGATATACAGTTCATAAATTGTATCTTCTTGGGAAAGTCGTATATAAAATGGGGATTATAATACTTATTCCTTAGATGTTATAGAACAGCTTCTTTTGCTTCTTTGGAAATAAAAGGGTCCTATCTTTTGGCATAAGTAAAATTTAAAAGTTTTATTAGAGCATATGATAACATCAAGCTTTGAGAATTCAAAGTTTCCAGTTATTGATTTCAACTTTTTTTACTCTTATATTTCAGGAGTTAATTAAATTCTTTTAAATAGATTGAAATGTAGTCCTCCTCTCCCAACCTCTCTTGCTTGCAGACCCCATTAGGGCAGGGACTTAATCTGTTTTCTTTATAATATGCCTCACTTCTAGAATAGTACTTGGCAAATGATGACTGCTCAATAAATATTTGCTGCATGAAAGAGAAGATCTAAGAGGAACTGAAGGCCTTTGTATATGTTTAGTCACTGAGAATATATGAGTGTTATGGCAAGAAATTGAGGCTCTGGGAGTGAAGGCTATTATTTTGGAGGGAGCTCAGTTGAATATGAGGTGATAGTGGAATAGGCAAGAGAAAGGGGCCTATAAGAATTTAGAATATGTTTAGAGGTAAGATGAGAAGTCAGACAGAATGATAGAGCATTAAGAATTATCACAGAAGTAATAGAAGCTCTTTGAGAGAAATCATAATTCTGCCACCACTGTCTATCATTTGGATTCTGATAATGTTTTACAATATATAAAATGTATTCACAGAAACCATTGAAAGATAAATAAATGGCTTTGAGAGTGGATGTGCTCTCTAAAAGAAGGGAATGTTTATGGAGAAGAAAATGGATTCAGGAACTGAATTTGCTTACAATAAGGGGATATGAAGTGGAACCATCATTATGAGTAAAAGAGAAGTTATACTAAAAAAAATTTAAGAGGCATATTGAAAAGGTGTGTAGAGATGGAAACCAAGATAACAGAAAGGTCAGGATGTGAATGAATAGTCAGCAATTTCAAGACAAAAGCAAAAATTAAAGACAATGATGAATTTAGCTCTTAGGAAATTCCTGGTGATATGAGAGTGAACATTCAGGGCAGTCATAAGAATAGAGTCATACTGAAGTGGAGAGTGAATGTAGAAGAAATAGAGGTAGCAGTTATAAACTAGCCGTTTCAGAATTGACAGTGAAAGAATCTAGGAAAACAGATGGCTCGTGGATGGGTTATTAAAGTCAAATGAAAAGAATTTTTTTTTCCAGATTAGTGTTTTTCTTACTTCATTCAACTTCCCACCAATTATCTTCCGTACCTGTTTTAGAATTAACCTTATAAGCAAATAGTAAAATAAACTTCGTAATTATTGACAGAGTTACAGAAAAGGGTCTGTCTAAAACTTATACATCAATTACATATTTACTCTTTTATTGATACATTCATATAAATTAAGGAAGATTCTACTCTTGAATTTAAACAGATGGTAGAAAAATAGTAATGTGAATTAATGAAATTAGAATATCCAGCTTTATAGTTTTAGCACAAAATGTTTATGCGGGTACTATGTCCAATAAATCTGAAATCTTTCCTGAGTATGTATAAAGAAACTATTTTAATAGTTTAATTTTAGAATAATAAACTTTGTTTGATTTGATCAATCAGAATCTGGTAGATTGGATGTGAGAATATTTACAAAGTTATCTCAATGTATCTTCCCTACCTTGGGGAAGATCTGGGTGGTAGAGGGAGGGGTAGTGATAGGTATTTATGTGCCTTGACATCCTCCCAACTTACATTAAATTTCATGGTGTTTAGAACCTGAGGTCTTCTGAACAAACTGAAAGAGAGAATAAATGGTATATTGGAAATGGGGATAGGAAAGACTGGATAAATGTGGTTGCACAGAATCTTACAGAATCTGAATTTTTAATTTTTTCATAAATTAAATTTTGAAGAAAATGAAATCTTTTTTGTTAATAATAATAAATGCCTCTTGGAAGAGATTTTCATCTTGAACACATTTTTTTTATTTCTATTCTTTTTTCCTGAGTTATAAGAAAGAAGTGGAATAATTGGGCAGACAAAAGAGGGGCAGAGGCTACATTTTGGAGGGGAGGAGGAAGCCCTGACAAATGAAGGGAGAGGACCCTGGCCAGGTCCCCTTGTCTCACTCTCAAAAGACAAAAAGGGAGAACAGCAGAAGGTGGGGAAGTTGGGATAAGGGTCCAGTGAATATAAAGTTGAAGAAGGAATCTCTTGAAGTGGGAAGGACCAGTTTATGTGGAAGTGTGAGGGCTTCTGGGCCAGAAGAAGACAAAAGGGAGGGAAAGTCAGAGGTTGGGCAGTCTCTGAGAAGCCCAGTGGTTGGGAGTAGGATGGAGCAGAGGAAGAAGGGATGTCTCAGAATTGTGGAGAGGGGACTGGGGATGGTTCCTGAACACACTTTTAAGAGTATGGTTTTAATTTTAGTTATTAATTATAATCTGCTATAATTCAACCATTATAAATACAGGGAAATATAATTGGGAATTTTACCATCAGTTGTTGACATAGAGAAAATATTATATACATATATATATTTTTTTAACTGTTAAGCAACATGATTATATAAACAAATAAAAATACCCACATTTCTCTCTCTTAAACAGGTTATAATTATTCTGTGTTCCCTTCTAATTTTAGCTATAAACATTCATAGACTTTTAAATGACTTTATAATTTTCTGTTGTGTCATATACCATGATTTATGTTTCCTATTTAAATGATTACAGATTTTTTTTATTCAAAATAATACTGTACGAGATATGATTATTCCTATCGATTTTTATTTCTTTTAAGTTATTTTCTTTTTGATAAATTTCCAGAAGTAGGTTTACTTGGACAAAGGATATGAACCATATATTAGTTGTTAATGAGCTATTATGTAATTTACCCAGGATCACACAGCTAAAAAGAGACAGGACTGGGATGAGAGCCTGGCAGTCTGTACTAGATACCATATTTTTGACCAGCCTACTACCCTGCTGGCTTGAGAGATCTAGAGTGGTGTCTTAAGAGATCTCCAATGCCACATCACTGATCTATATCGTAAAAATAATATGCATTCAGTTCATCTATCAAAATTATAGTAAGAATCTGCCACGTGTCTGACACTGTATTGAGGATTCAAAAAAGAACAGGATATAGACTCTGCCTTAGAAGCCTATAAAGTGGGAGAAGCCAACAGGTATGTAAGAAAGTACTCTGATCCTGTGTGATCAGTTTATAGTTAGCATGCTTAGTGAAGACAAGGAAAAGAGTGGCCCAAGTCAACTGGAGGAGGAAACCTCATGCAAACAGTCTTCTAGATGGGGTTGGGTTTGTTTAGAAGATCTGGGTCAGTTCCTAGGAAACCAAATAGAGCAAACAATGAAGAACCCACACATATATTGCAGGGATCAGAAAGCTGTAAAGGCTACGTAGGAATGTAGAGAAAATATGCAGTTAGGGCTTTCTGAGCAAATTTTACTGAAACTTGGGACCTAGGATAAAAGACAGGCCTCGGAAGTTAAATTATGACTGAATAAAGATTGAAAACTCCAGAGAGATTTACCTCTCAGGCGATGTATGTGTACATTTGAAGTGGGGTGAGAAGTGGATGAGACCTGAGACAATAAAGAGGTTACCCTAAATTGTGAAACTCAGAGATGCTAATCTTATCTTCCTCCTATAAACATATTTTACATTCCAAAGGATAAGAACCCAGAATCTTTCCCTAGGACAGTTTGTTTATACTCAAGGATAGATATTTTCCCCTCTATCTCTAGAGGAGAGGAGGGCTGCTATAATACGCCTCTAAGAGTCTTATTTTGGGGTTCCTTCCTGTTTTTACTTACTCTTGCTGTTCTAACAAATTACCACAAACTTAATGACTTGAAACAACATGAATTTATTATCTTAAAGTTCTAGAGATTAAAAGTCTGAAGTTGTTCTACTGGACTACACTGAAGATGTTGGCAGGGCTGCATTCCTTCTGGAGGCTCTAGGGTAGAATCCCTCACATTTTCCAACTTCCAAAAGCTGCTTGCATTTTTTTGCTTGTAGTCCCTCCCACCATCAATAAGGGGAGCAGCATAGAATTTTCCAATCTCTCTCTGAGTCTAACCTTCCTCTCTTCCTCTTATAAGGACTTGGGCGTACATTGGGCCCACCCTGATAATCCAGGATTATTTCCCCATGTCAATAACCTTAACTTAATCACAGCTACCAAGTCCCTTTTACCATGTAAGGTAACATATTTATAGCTTCCAGGGGTTAGGATATGGGCCTCTTTGGGGTGGAGGCCTTATTCTGCCACCATACTCACCTACAGTGCAGACCTCAGTACATGTAGGATGATGTCTGATCTGGCTCTGATTGTGTTGCCCCAGTGAGCAGAGTTGGATATGAAGAGCTGGCATGGTTATTATACATAATAATAATTCATTTGTTCCTGCTCCAGAGACCTCATGTCTACTTTCAAGACAATTCAAATAAATGTAGATGCTGAAAACCTAATAGGCTAGTTTTGAAGGGCTATACTGTTGAGCTGTCTGTAGTCTTGAATGATAAGAACAGGAGAGATCCAGAGTTGTTATAAAAGTTTACTGGGACCTTCTACTGCCTTAAGACCTCTTACTCAGCCTTTTCTCATAAGAGCTTTCCAGCCACTCTAATTCATTCAAATTGAAGAGCCTATGCTAGTTCCTTTATTACCAAGTATTTTTGTTTTTGTCTTTATTGTTTTCCTGTCAGAGCCATGTGTTGTAAACTGAACTAATCTAAAAGCAACCCAAATGAAACTAGGACCTAGGGTTTGGCTCTACTCCCTTCCAGTATGCTGTCCTGGACTTGGACATAGTCCAGTGCTGGTGATATCATCCCTCCACAGTAAATATTGGCACTGTCTTCAGATATGGGACTTATATGCCCATTTGATAGTGTATTTGTGTTTCTTTTCATATAAGCTGACTGTATTATAGCAGGTTTTCCCAACTCATTTTCCAGTATCCCATTATAGCTACTGAATTGGCTCAACTATTAATCCTATGACCTTAGCTCGAGGCTACATTAAGAGCTAGGCACAACTCTCAAGTCTGGGTTTGGCAGTAGTTCAGATAGCTAACCTACACTATATTGGTAAAGGCTACTCCCTTGGAATTGGATCTTGGTCTCTTCTCAGAAATTTACTCCTCTCAGAAAGGACCATACTGTGTAAATTTATGCTTTATCATTTCAAAGGTTAGCTGATGTGTTTCAGGTAGAGAAATTTTTCCCAGATTTAAATTTTAGTTCTAGGCTTATGCATTACTTGTGTGCTTATATTAATTATTACTATTCTTTTAAATAAATATGTACTCAAGAGAAATGGAGCAGAGCAATAAAAAAAAAAGTTGGTGTGGAATGTTCAATACTGTACCTAAGGCATTTATGTTATTGACATTGTGTTATTGACATATTTCTATTTCTTATCTTCCTCCTCCTTCCTTTTCTCTTCTTCCTTTTTTCTTCACTTCTTCATCTTCCTTCCTGTCCATTTTCTTCCCTTCCTATCTCTTATTAGCAAATACTATTAAAATATTCAACCTTGTTTTTCTTAGTATTATTGTTCTAGAATGGAGCTTTATATAACTATAAGAATTAGTCATACAACCTATTGTTCCACTATAGAAATACTTCAATAGAAATTGTTTTAACAGCTTAGAAGGAGTTTATCTTTTAAATTTGTTATCTTATATGTATTTTTATTTCAACGTAGGAAAAAACTGGTTTTTATCCTTCTTTTTCTTTACCATTTTAGGACTTTTCTCTTTGGTAGAGACGGAAATCCAAATAAACGGAATGTGCACAATGAAACATCTATGCATTTGTTGTGTATGGGACCTCAAATTATGATATCTGAAGGAGCCCTCCATCCTCGCTTAGCACGCCCCGTGGAAGATGATTTCAGAAGAGCGGATTGTCTGCAGATGATCTTAAGATGGAAAGGAGCAAAACTTGATCAAGGCGAATATGAGAGAGCAGCTATTGATGCTGTTGATAACAAAAAAAACACACCCCTCCATTATGCTGCTGCCTCAGGGATGAAAACCTGTGTAGAGGTAAAACTTTTTTTTTTTTTTTTTGATATTCTGCATGATAAAATTTGTGGCTTGGTGATATCTAATAATCAGTGTTTGTTTTGCTTATTTTAGTTAATTTGACTAGTCATTTTTGTCCCTTTTGTGGTTCTCAAAGAATCAGGGCCCCTTTTAAACAAAGTCATTCTCTGATTGGAAAGATTAAAAACAAACCTAGAATTAAATAGCCAACCTTGGGGATAAAACTGTCAAGAACAATTAAAAATTTGCTAACATACTTAAAAGATAATGGTCATCAGTTTAACACTATCATATTGAGAATAATAGTTTTAGTAGAGATATGTTCTACTTTATTGCTGGTTTTTAGCAACCAGAGTATAAAATTTATGCCTATTGGATATGGCAAATCTTGGCAAATGACTTATAGTTATATATCGAGAATTGATCAGTTTCCTAAGCAAAGGGTAATTACTAGTGAATACATTTATTGAGGCCTTTTTAAAAATGTGTAATCTTAAAATGTGCTTTTTTCTATTTATATTAAAGAGCTGAATATTTAAAATTTTCCCTATATATATATATATTTGTATACACAATATATCTAATAACAGACTTAGATAAAATCAACCATATAGTATAGGATCTTAAGTTAAGGAACCATTATTATACATCAAACTGAACAGGTTTTTCTCAGCTACATTCATGTCAATTCATACATAACCCAATGAAGTTCTTTTGTATAGATATATTTAAATATGTGTAGGCAGCACTATAAATTGGATTACAGAGTATCAACATTACCAAAAATGTGGACCTTTATGGAAAAGTAATGATCCTAATCAGATTAAAATATATATCTGAAAATTTAGTATTTCCTTAATGTTATTCATGTATATATACTTTATACTTCTAAATTGATAAATTTACAAAAAATATGAACGTCTTTCATTTTCTTACCCATGTTGAGATTACAACCAGTATAACTTAAGGGTTAATTCTTTTCACTTCTATAATCCGTCTGAGTTTATCTTTCATTTACTGCTATTTCTGATACTCGTTAATCTTTTAGAGTCTTTGTTAGTTCATCTCTTGGATTTGTGTCACTTTTGTCCAGTAGTTAGTGACAGTCATTAACTCGAAACATTTTTTTAAACAATGCTTTCTAACATTGATTTACAGTGTGGAGGAAGGATGTCCTAGGATTTTGGCGGGCAGGGTGGGTATTTGCAGAATCCCTGAGGCTTTTATATAAGTCCTTTTGTATATTGTTCTGTGCCCACCTCCTATGATAGAATCTCTGCTCTAGTGACTCACCGTTATTGGTGGGACTGCATCATATTTCTTAGGTGAGTTAAGAGTAGAAAATAGGTTATTCTTGATAGTAGTAATAATGCTCTTAAATTGCTGCTTTTATATCTTTCAAAAATTCTCTGTAAACATTGCTTTAGTTATTATTGACTTTGAAGTATGTTTACAGTGACATCCTTATTAAATTATTTTTACCAGCATTGTTTTTTGCCCAGTGAAAGAAATTAGTGCCAGGTTTATTCTGAACTGTCTGACAGGCCTGCTGATTTGCTTGGTGTGAATGTATATGTATGGTTTAACTTTTCGATCTATCAGTATATCACATTACATAAACCATGCCATTTGATGACGGTTTTCATTTTTCTGTTTTCAGAAGACCATTTTGACTTAACATAAAACATCCCAAATAGAGGCCTATGATACCTTGGTTGCATTTATTCCAGTTTTCATCAACAAATTTCAGCATGTCATTTTACTCATATAAAGCTATCTTCAATCTCATATATATTTGACTCTATATTTGCTCAGCCTTAGGCTTTGATTAACTTTGATTATGTTTACTGTTAATTAAACTAGAAGAGTTTCCCAGGAAAGTATGTGGTAACTAATTTCCAGAGGCTTATTGTGTTTTTTAGTACTAGTGTAAAATATATAATTTAAAAAATAGCTTAGTAAATAATTGTACTTTTTAAGAGTATTAGCCTCTAGGCATCTTTGTGCTGTGTTGTGCTCCTTTGATGAGCTGGAAAGGTTTAGAGTTCTCTTGTAAAGTTTACTATCATGGGCAGTTTAAACATGTTTTTCCTACACTACTGATTTGTCTATATCATTTTTGGCCATATGAACAATAATTACAATATTATATAACGTTTTCTGATTTTCATAGTGCTCATTGGTACCAAGCATAATATAAAGTGTTTGGGTTGAGTGAAAGAGTCCTATCAGATATTATTTTTTGCATAAAGCTAAGAGCATAGTATCGTTGAAAGAGTACTGGTTTCTAGTATTGATCCTCACAGTGACTGTTGTAGGACCTTGAGTGAGTCACTCAACCTCTTTGAGAAAACTATTATAATTATTTCAAAAGACCCCTTTTAGTATTAATTTTCTGTCAGTCTGTTATTACAGTAAAATATATCCCATTTCAGTGTCTAGCCATTAACGTTAAATTGATTATTTTATTCCATAGTTGAAGCCAAGCTGGTTTTTTTTAATTTTCAAGAACTTATATCTGTGGGAATATGTCTTCTCTAGTTGCTGAAAATGTTTTTCTCTTTGGATGTCCTTTTAAGGACAGAGTTGATAAAATCATTAGTTGACAATTTCATATGTACATTTAATAATTTAAAGTTTCCTATGGCTTATTATTTTAAACCATAGAGGTGAAATATTTACTTTAAAACTTCCCCTTCTCTCCATAATATTTATGTTCCATAGTAAGCAAAAGTGGTGCGCGCACACACACACATACACACACACATGCGCACACACAAGGAACATAATATAAAAATCTCTTACTCATAGACGGTATCAGTGGCTATTCATAAGATATTGCAATGGAATAACTAGCCCTGATATTCCTCGTGCTATATTGACTGCATTATGTGGATGTTTCAACATTCTCTCAAATTCAGCATTTCCAAAACTGTACTCGGACTTCTTTACCCACTAATTCTTCCTCTTGACTGCCTTGTTTCTAATGATGCTACCATTATCCCATGATACCTGGACTTACCTTTGACTAGATTTTATTTTGTTGTTTTGTTTTTGTTGTTTCATTGTATAGTTTTTGTTTGTTTATTTTTACGTCAAACTCATGCCACTCATTTGCAGAATAGAGCTCTTCCTTGTCTCTTTTGGTCAGCCCCTCTTTTTTTATCTCTGCTGGCCACTCTCTAAAACCAGGTGCTTGTATTGAACCCTCACTTTGGTGTATTCTTCAGAACTTCCTAAAGTGTAAAAATCTGGAGTTCCACAAATATAAATCATTCAAAATTATTTGTGAGATAAAAGTTACTCAAAGAGGAATGGACTGCAATTGTTTGAAAATTAGAAATGTTTATGTTAAACATTTCTTAAGGATTGAAGCCCTTCAAATTTTTTCATGTTTCAAAGAATTGTTCCAAGGATCTGCAGACTTTTTTCTGTGACAGCCTAGATAGTAAATATTTTAGGTAATTGCTCAACTCTGCTCTATGGCTGAAAGCAGCCATAAACAATACATAAACAAATGAGCATGGCAGTGTTCCAATAAAACTTTGTTTATGGACACTCCCATGTGAATTTCTTATAATTTTCACATATCATGAAATACTCTTTTGATTTATTTCAACTACTTAAAAATATAAAAACAGGTTTTAGTTCTTTGCCTGTAGAGAAACAGGCAGCAGGATGGATTTGACCCACGGCATGGGTAGACCACTGCATTATACAGAGAGGTGGGGGAAGAAAGCAAAGATGACTCCACACTTCAGAAGCTTATTTTAAATATATATATAAAAAAATTATTAATAGGTAGCAGGTTCTATATGCTTTAATTATGCAAAGAACTAAAAATATACTATGTAATGGATGCCTGGTGCACAAAAACGGAACTCCTTGAACAAATTGTACAAGAATTTAACACAATAAGCAATACACTTTTTTCTTAGTTATTGAGAGTTTTTCTGGTTTGAAATAGGGATGAGCTTTGGAGAGGACTGATGGGTTAAGTCTATTAGCATGGCCAGATGAAAATTCAGTAACTCTCTCCTTTTGACAGATTCCCAAGAGTAAGCCTAGTCATTAGACTTCATTTTATTTATATTAGTGCTGCACTTGTCATAGTGATCAATAAGAGGTTGATGTGACAGAGGTTTTTGTTTTTAATAGTGCCTCACTCTGTAAAAACATTTTTTTAATGAGTATTATCTTAGATATTGCCTATGCACCCCTGTAATACTTGCTTATTCACAGCTTTAGTGTAGCTGTTTATTGTCAGATCAAATAGAGGTCACTAGAAAATCAAAGGTGCTAAGTCACCCTTTTCCCTTTACAGCCACAGGGCCTATTTGACACTTTGGTAGCTACCAGAGCATTTCACACTTCATTGAAAAGCCATAAAAACCATTCACAGCTCAGACTGAAGAGTTTTACCTAATTATATTGTGTTTTTAGCACCTGGAGTTTTAAAACTGTGAAAAGAATACACAATTTATAGTCCCAGCTCAGTGACTGAGTAACTTTGTCTCGGAGCCTGTTTTCTCATTTTTTTTCCCTCTCTTTAATCCCCCCGCTACTTCCACCCTGACCTGTGGATGTTGCTGTTTCCCCTTAAGAACTAGATCTCTGAAGATGGGTGTCCCACACTGCTCGCACTGGGGCCTAACGCGCCCTGGGGGCCGGCGCGCCTGGGGGTATAGTCCGAAGCTACACCTTGGGTCTGAACTCAGGAATTTCTGCATGCAAAGCAGACGTGCTAACCACTACACTGTGGAGCTACCCCACTGTTTTCTAATTTTTAATGAAGAAAGATATGACCCCATTATTGCATCCAAATATTATAATGCTAAGTACCATATTAATCATTTAGGCAGTAACTATGATAAGCACTGAAAGGAAGGAAATATCATTTTAGTTTTACTTATCCTGGAAGATTTCATGGGTAGGTAGGTTTGAGTGGATATGATTTCAGTTTAAGTATTTAGAGGAGGCTACTCACAATGTGGCCCTCAGACCTGTAGCATCAGTTAGTACTGAGAGCTTGTTATATATACAAATTTGGGGGTCCAGCAGACTTCCAGATTCCATGTCAGAATCTCTGGAGGTAGGCTCCAGGAATGTTCTAAGCAGGTGATCTGGTTATTCATTTGCATGTTACAGTTTGAAAAGTACCGTTCTAGGTCTCAAACATAGCAGATTGAAGTATTTTGCATAAGTATGATAAGACATCATTTAAAGTGTAGAGGACATAACAAGTAGAAAAAACTAAATTGTAAGGTCAAAAATTTGGTATTTATTTATAGAAAATTGAATCATTGAAAATTTTTGATTGGAGAAGTGCTATTAGGAAAACAAATACAGTAAAATTAGCCTAATGGTTGTAATGTAAGACAGATTTGAATGGAGTACTTCTAAAGCAGTGTTCCTTTTTTCTTTTTTCTTTTTTTTTTTTTTAACGCCTGTAGCATCTGGTACTCCCATCCAAGTACTAACCAGGACTGACCCTGCTTAGCTTCCAAGATCAGACATAAAACAGTGTTTCTTAAGCTCTTGCTTCACAAAGAATAATCTCTTCATCAGTCATTTGGGAACTTGTTGGGAATGCAGCATCTCAGTCCCCATCCCAGACCAGCTGAATCAGAATCTGTAATTTAACAAGATCCTAGGGTGATTCACATCCACAGTAGAGTTCGAGAAACCTTATTTTAGAGCATAGTCTATGGGGCACTTACAATGGAATCACCTGTAAAAAGTGCATATATCTAATTCGCACTCACTGATATACTGTCAGGCTACCCAGGTGATTCCTACACAGTTTGAAAACCTTTGTATTGGAACTACGGTTCTAACCATGGCTGCAGAAAAAATCCCATAGTGTAGACTATACCTCAGACCAATAAATTGGAATTTCTCAGGGTGGACCCCAGAAACTAGTATTTAAAACTTCTTTAGATGATTTTAGTTTAGTTTGCAGCCAAAGCTTAAAAACCAATGAACTAGACAAAGTGATAGGAGTTAGAAGATTATTGCACTAATTCTGGTGTGAACTGATAGACAGCCTGGATTTGTGTGGAGTATTGGAGATGGAAAGAGACATTGTGAAGCATTTGGTGGCTTGATCATTTGATAAAGGAAGCAAGGGAGAAAAAGGTTAAAAATGATGGAGACTTAAAATGTTAATATTAACAATGGTGAGCTATCTTTGGATGATATAATTTTCTCTGATTTTTCCACATTTTATAACAATCTGCTACCATAATATATAATTAGAATAAAATAAATTAACTTTGTTTTTAAGTAAAATGAGCATGGTTTTGAACCTGGGACTTTGACACCTGCTAATGACAGACATTTAAAAAGTGAGATGAGGTGAAGGAATTGATTGGAAGGAAAGGGGAATGTATTGAGTTTTCATTTAGAAGGATGGAGATTGAGATCTTAGATTATCCACTTGAAATGGTATTCAGGCTACTGAAAATTAGGACTGGCAGTAAAGAATATAGATTTAGAATTGAGTGTTATCTGCACAGAGTTGATAACTAAGAAGAAAGGTAAGGAGATAAGGTATAGATGAGAAATCCAAGGATAGGACTTTAGATTATAGGTAAAATTACATCATTAAAGTCACAGCATCAATTTGGAGAATGCCTGTGTTTAAAGGGAGTGATAATAAGAAGTAGCCTATGAAGGAAACAGAAAAGGCAGAGATGAGAACCAAGATAATACAGTATCAAGGATGCCAAGAGAAGAATTTCAAGGAGACGAGGTAGTCAGTCATGTGACATGCTACAGAAAGGTAAAGGAATTAGAAGACTGAGAAAGGCTGTTATATTTGAGAGGTATTAATGACTGCCGGGGATATTGTTTTAGTCATAGTAGAAGTCAGATTATTGGGAGTAATTGAGTCATTTGCTGAGGAAGTGGAGAGATGGTGGGTGTGAGTCACTAATTTGAGAAATGTGGCTCAGCAAGAAATGAAAGTTTTAGGGAAGTAACTAGAAGGATGACAGAAGCATCAAGAGCCAGTAGAGAGAGTGAAGGTAGAGGGAGTAATGAAGTGCTCAAAGTCATACAAGAAACAGAGATGATAAAATGGTAATTTTACAGCTATAACAGACTTTAAGAATTATCTTGTTTTTTACATCTCTTCTGAAGATTATATAAGCCTCATTTTATAAATGGACCTATATAAACTGAGACTTACAGAGGCTAAATGAGGTACCTGTCCAGAGTCACCAGCCATTTAGATTATGGATCAAAGGGGTGGGAAGGATTTTTCTTGAATGCTAGGGGCCGACCTATGCCTCTTCTTCTGGGATTATGAATGGAAAGGAAAGCAGAATAGTAAATGTGTTGAGATAGTGATAATTGGATGTTCCTTTTAAGGCAGAACATTTTATGTACCACCAAGAATGCAAGGTAGGCTAAAAAATTCAAATAAAATATGTAGTCCTCTTTACTTTAAGGTGAGGAAAATGATACTAGAATGCTCTGGTTTGAAGTATTTAAAAGCTCCCTCTTCAGAACCAGATGTAACTCCCTATTATGTAAGAGCAAAACACCTTACTTTATGCAGCAGTAATTTAACATATATCTCCACCTAATACATCTTTCACTTACTGGTGTTTCTAACCTTATATACCAAAGGTCAGCAACCTGAAGAGTATTCCTCTTATGTCAGGCAGCCTTGCTGTTAGCCAGCTTCTTTGCCAAAGGTAGCATACATGCAGATTATTCTTGTCAAGACTGATGCTACAAACATGGACCCTCAATTCAGTCACTGATTGAGTTTCTCTATAGGTGCCAATGGTAGCAGTGAGATATAGGTCTTTGTGGTCAAACTAATTTGAGGACTCCCTATGAAGACAAACTACCAAACAAGGCAAGAAATCTCATCCAAGTTCTAAAAATGGTCAGCAGTGACTCTCAACAATGACTTCTCACACATCCCCTTCTCCACACACTCATTTTCTTTAAACTCAAAAATGCAGTCTACACTCTGGTGTATCCTTTTAAGAAGGTTCCCCTTACCAATATTCTGGAATGGCACAACTTCTTAAATTTTGTCTTTGCTTTTGTTAAAAATTGGGGCATTAAGTTCAAGATAATTAATCTTGTTTGCTAATATTTAGAATCTCTTCTGTGGTGATATCTGTTGTGAAAGTAAATCAAATTATGGCTTTGAAAGCTATCCTAGTGTGCACTTCTATGACTCTGAATAAAGAACTAGGGAATAAAGTCAGCAATCTTAGTTCAGTAGCAGTCAGAAGCAAATAGTTTATTTGTGTTTAGGTAGTGGATAACCTGGGAAACAGAAAGGCTAAAAACAGAAATAGACTCTGCAATAGGTACAATAAGTCTATGGACTTACTAAAAGTCCCCAGTATTGAGTAGATTAGGTAATATAAACATATCAAATTCTACAACTACATAGGTCCTCCTCTAGTGTCATTACTTCTCAAACTTTTATGTGCATAAGAATCTCCTACAAATCAGAATCAGATTCTGATTCAGAGGCCTAGAGTGGGAGGGGATTGTGTGGTGACGCGGAGATTCTGCATTTTTAGCAAACTCTCAGGTGATGCTACTGGTCCCTACCACACGTTGACTAAAGAAGGTTCTAGGTGGTAAATAGCAGCCAATATGACCTTGCCCTCAGGCTCTAGAAGGTGGCTGCAACAGTGACTGCTTAGAGCTATGCTTAACAAATTTTTTTCTGTAAAGGGCAAATATTTTAAGCCTTGTGACCACAAGTCTATGATTCATATTCTTGATTTGTTTGCTTGTTTTTACAACTTAAAAGAGCAAGAACCTGAAGTCATATCCATTGGGTTTATCAGGTTAACCCATGGCTTCCAGGTCTAACATTGATATGTCCCTTATTTTGTTGGGTATCTTGCGATGACTGTAGAGGAACCATAAGGATTCCAGTTCCAAAAGCAATGAAGAAACTTTATGGGATGATCTATGTGTTTTTTGGAGGGAAGGGAAATAAAATTATTGAAGAAAATGAAAAGAAGCTACCTTTTTGATTAACCCTTAAAAAATGAAAATCTCTAAAAAGTATTCACATTTAGGTTATAAATAAGAGTCTGGGCAGAACTTTATGGTGGTCCCAGTAAGCATTTGACTTCTTTAATTTATGTGATCATCCTATTCTATATGTTGGTATAATATCCAGTCACAGTTAAGAACTTTGTCAGACTTTTGACTGGATCCCAGTTCTACTGCTTACTAGTTGGGTAACTTTGGTCAAGTTACTTAACTTTCTGAGACATTACAATATTCCTGTCATATGGGTTGTTAATATTAAATGAATATGTGTATTTGAAGTGCTTAGCATAGTGTTGACACTTAGGAAACACTTAATAAATGCTGCTGTTACTATGTTATTATGGTAATGACTGAATCCTGTAAAAGAAACAGCTCCATGACTAATTGTCAGGCTGTCCTTTAGGGTTCTCCTAGATTATAGCCCTCGTGGCATTCATGTCCTTCTTAATGTCTCTGCAGACAGAATGGGGAAACTTGAACCTACAGCCTTAAAGAAACAACATATAACTTCTGAAAAATCAGCAGAAACCTCAAATTAAGTTACTGTTCCTTGTATTTTTATGGTGGGATTTCTTTGAGTGAAATTGCACCTTTAAAGATTGAGAAACTGTTTGGTAGAGCATCTTCTCAATTTGGCAATTGGTAATATTCCTATCACTTATTTTGAGGAGTAAGGAAAATAGTTTTGCTTCAGTGACTTGCTCATCCCAATTTCATTTCAGTATTTGACTGGCTAATGAATGATACAAATGAAAATTTTTGTCTGCCATGCCAGGACATCGAGTATTAGAAGTTAAACTAACAGAATCAGCAGTGTCCTTCTTGTGTAAGAAAGGTTTCTAGAAATTTATAAAAGTTAGCATTGAATAACTATATATTTTTTTAATTTTTAAGACTTTATTTTTGGATTGAACAGAATGCTTAAGAATTTTTTTTTTAAGTTTAAGAAATTTGCGTTGTCATTGTTGCCATTGTTGTTATTTTTAACCAAAGGAAGTCATCTGAATGACTGATAAACAAAAATTGCTAATCTTAACATCAGAAGCAACAGGTATCTAAATAACTTTTATTGTCATTTGAAGTATACACTATTGCATTTTTGTTGTGCTTTATTATATTTTTAATTTTTTTAAATATGTAGTATGAAAATAACTTATTTAAATCTGTGGTTGCAAGTTTTTGAAAGAATCTTTTTTAGCTTTTAGTGAAACATGGAGGAGACTTGTTTGCTGAAAATGAGAATAAAGATACTCCTTGTGATTGTGCTGAAAAGCAACACCACAAAGATTTGGCCCTCAATCTGGAATCCCAGATGGTATTCTCACGAGATCCTGAAGCTGAAGAAATAGAAGCTGAATATGCTGCATTAGACAAACGTGAGGTAGGTTTTTTTTTAAATAAAAAATTACATAAATTTTATATTAAATTGTTTTGCTTTTTTAAAGCTCAGTTTGTGTGGTCTTTTTTGCAATATGCTAAATATCCTGTCATGTACATAGCTGTAAGTATAAAACTACATCCAGAAACCCTGTAGATGTTTCTAACTTATGGGAGTAGGTTTATTTACATATAAATAGAGATACTGTCCTGTGATATGAATCTTAACTTCTACTAATCTAAGACTCCAATCTTCCTGTTTCTCAGTCTCTTCCTGTCTTCTTTCCCTCGAACTTTATTGAAGTATAATAAACAATTAGTTGCTCATATTTACATTGTACAATTCAATGAGTATTTTTTTCAATTATAGTTGGCATACAATAATATCTTTGTTTCACTTGTACAGCATAGTGATTAGAGATCTATATAACTCACAAAGTGGTCATGCCACTATATCTAGTACCCCTCTTCCCCGTTATATATATTTTTACAACATTATTAACTATTTTCCTTAACGCTTCACTTTATATTTCCATGACGATTTTGTATCTATCCATTTGTACTTCCTAATTTCTTTGCCCTTTTCACCATCCCCCCACCCCTCTCACATCTAGTAGCCCTCAAAATATTCTCTGTATCTATGAGTTTGTTTCTATTTTTGTTGTCATTATTGTTTATTTTGTTCTTTAGATTCCACATGTATGTGAAATCATGTGGTATTTGTCTTTCTCTATTTGACTTACTTCATTCAGCTCAGTACTCTCTAGATCCATCAAGGCAACATCTTTTCCCTCCCCTTCCTTTTAGTCTGTGTGTGTCTTTTAATCTGAAGTGAGTCTCTTGTAGGCACCATATGTAGGGGTCTTGTTTTCTTATCCATTCAGCTTCCCTGTCTTTTGTTTGGAGCACTTTTAGTTGCTTTCCATTTGAGGCACTTATTGATAAATATGTAGTTGTTATCATTCTTTATTCATGATTTTGATATATGTTTTTTCTTCTTAAAGAAGCCCCTCCAGCAATTCCTGTAACACTAGCTTGGTGTTGATGAATTCCTTTAGCTTATTTTTGTCTAGGAAACTCTTTATCTGTCTTTTGACTCTAAATGATAGCTTTGCTGGATAAAGTATTCTTGGTTGTAGATCTTGAGTTTTCAGCACTTTGAATACTTTGTGCAAAGTTTCTTTTGAGAAATCAGTCACCATCTCCCTGTCTTCTTGGATCGCTCTTGTGAACAAAACGCTTTGGTGACTCCTGTCTTAAACCAAAACAACAAAACAATCTTTCCATTGACCACTCTTCCCCAGCCCTGTTGATCTTCAGTTAGAGCCCCATATCTCTGATCTTCATGTAAGAAAAACAAAACTAAAGAGTTGTATATACATACTGAATTCCTCACTTTTAGTTTACTCTTCAGCCCATTGCAGTGTGAATTTCTTCCTTTCTACTATGCTAGAATTGAACTTGTCAAGGGCATCAAGAATCACCATGTTTCCAAATCCACTAGGTACTTTTTTTCTCATCTTAACTTCAATTACTTACCAGCACTTGGCACAATGACCACTGCCTTCTTAGTAAAACAGTTCTCATGACTTCAGGGACATCGTTTTCTGGTTTTCCTTTGTCTTCCTGTCTCAGTAAACATTACATCAACTCATTGAGTTGTTAAGCATAAATGTGGCATTCATTCTTGATTCCTCCTTCTCTATACATTCAGACAATCTTGGAATCTTGTTAGTGTTATTCCAAAAATATAGCCTAAATAAATTTACTCCTCCCAGTCTCTACTTCTACCTCCCTAAATCCTTGTCACCCTCATTTCTTATCTGTGCTACTTTCTACCTGGTGTCCTTTTTTCTATTCTGGTTTCCTTAGAATCCATCTTGTATACGGAAGCCAGAGTGATATTTTACAACTTAACTTAGATCATATCACTTAATTTACTTAGTGACTTTTCATTATACTTAGAATAAAATCCAAACTATTTGCTCAGATATAAGATCTTATGTGGTCTGGCTACTACCTGCCTCTTCAACATTATCTCAGACTTTTTTTCCCAGCACACTTTGCTCTAATTATAATCCCTAGACTACACAAAGGCTTTGCATTTGCTGTTTCCTATGTCTGAAATCTCTGTTTTTCTCTTGACTGTCTCATTTCAAAACAGGTAGTCTTGAACCATTCTTTCTAAAATAGGACCCTCTCCTTCAATTATTCTTTACCATAATATCCTATTCATCTTTCATAGCATTTCTTACTGTAATTATTTTGTTCATGTATTTGTTTACTTGTTTATTACTTTTCTCCTATTAGGTTACAACTCTGTGAGGTCCTGAAGAACCATAACTGCCTTATTTATCAGAGTATTTTCAGTATCTAATATAGATGACAGTGAGCATCCATATATTTCTTGATTAAAAAATTATAAAACAATAACATTTTTCCTCCTGAAATGAGTCTGATTTGATATTCAGTGCTAACTTGATTCTAAAAGAAATTATACTATTGTTTGTGTTAAATATTATTTGTTTTATTTTTCCCATGAATATCCAGCTGTTTTTGAGCTACTGTGCTATCCAGATGAGGAAACCAGTGAGTTTCTTGGAATTAAAAGATTTACATTTCTTTACCTTTTGTGTTTCTTTAGTTAGGTTATTTTATAGGAATGCTTATTCAGATTAAGTACACAGAGAGTGAGGGCTGATGTCCTAAGCAATTTTCATGAGGTTTTTGACTCTAGATAGTAGCCTTAAGTGACAAATATACCTCCTTCTTTTTTCCAATTGAGACAGATAAACCAGAAAATAGCTGAAACAAAGTAAGCTGAACCTGATTCTTTTGACTTCAAGTCTAAGCATCTCTAACTGCTATACTGCCTACCTTTTGACAACTCATGATCTTGAGTCAGACATAGAAATTATAATGTAATACTTGATATAATTTAGTCAGAAGACATGTGAACAATAATACCCTAGAAATATTGTTGATTTGATTAAATTGAAAGACATGACTTTAGGTTTTTTCTCCAAGATACTATCTTAATTTATAATTAAATAAAAAAAAATAATGGTACTCATTATCAATAGATTTAACATCTAAATGAACTTAGTATAACTATAATAAACTATTCTATTAAGCTAAAAAACTTGCAGAACGGTTTGACACTAATTATATAGAAAAAAGTGCTATGTATTGGAAGAAGATTGAAGTATATGAAAATAATAATTGTGAATATGGGTGATTTTCTTTACTATTATTACTTTTTCTATTCATTTCTTAAAATTTATCATTAATATTTATTGCTAAAAAATGTAAAAACTTTCTTCCTTCCTGACTTTACTCCTTAGTGGTTTTTTGTGTGTGCTACCAGGCTTAAGCAAACAGATGCATATAGAATTTTCAGTGCAAAAGTAAGATCATATAGTACATTGATTCAGTTAAAATATTTTTTATATTAACATTATATCATGAACATCTTTCCCAAGTCAGAGTATATGATCTACATATTTTAACCACTTACCTATTGATGAACATTGAAAAAAAGTAGATATTTTTGTCATTTAAAACAAGGCTAAAGTGAATATTTATTTATCTACTTATCACATATGTATCTTTATGTATATTACATATATATCATTATTGTGGTTAAAAACATGGATTCTGAAACCAGACTAACTGGATTCATACCTTACTATGGTCCCCACAACTTACTATGGGACTTTGAACAGGTTACTTAATCTCTCTGCTGCTGTAGTTTCATCTTCCTTAAACTGAAAATAATAATGGTCCCTACTTGATAGGGTAGCGATCCTTAAATGAGTTAATACATGTAAATACTTAGAATAGTGCCTGGCTCATTATAAGTGTTATCTAAGAGTATGTTGTTATAATCATGATCATCATCATTTATATATACATTTTAAAGTATATTTTCTATAAATTTGTAGAAATTGGTTTGATCAATAATGAGAGATATACATTTTAAATTTTAACAGAACCTGTTGAATTGTTCTAAAAGATTATATCAATTTATTTTTCTTCAAGTAACATTTTAGAGATACTTTTCCTCACATTCTTGCTAGCATTGGATATTATCAGTGTTTTTATTGTTGCCAATTTGGACAAATAAATTACACCTGTTTGAATTTATGTTTGTGATTATTCTGTGAATTGATTGTTCATTTGCATTTTTCTATGGATTGTTTGTATTTTCTTAATGTTTTCTGAGAGAACTTTGCATATTTTTCCATAACCCTGGTTTTTCACTTTAGAGTATTTAGAGTTAAAAATTTTTTTTTTCTTTTATGGCTTCTGAACTTGTGACATGCTAATATTATAATCATATGACCCTATATTTTTTTAGTTTTCTAGTTTTAGTTTTAATCTATATTGGATTTGTTTTTGTCTACTGTTTTATAATGTAAAAAGCAATACTTTCATGATGAATGCTTATATACAAATATTTATCAGAGCATTATTCACAATAGCCAAAAGTTGAAAACAACCCAAAAATGTTTATCAGCAGCAGATAGATAAATAAAATGTGAGATATACACACAATAGAATGTTATTCAGCCATAAAAATAACTGAATTACTATTACATGCTACAGATATGGACCCTGATCAACTTTTGGATTATTCTGCCTATCCTAGTAGTTTTACATGGCCTGCTATATAATTGTATTAAGCTACATAATTAGGTAGCTTTTTTAAACTTATTTTCCCAAGGTGAAGTGTTTATTTTGCTTAGTTTTTAATTCAGTTAATGATCTGGGTAGCATATAATATATCTCTATAATTTCTTCTTGACATTTTAATTTAGTTCTTTCTTCCAGGTGATTAGTTTATAAATGGTTTAAATCCACTTCTTCATTCCATCATTCAATAAAACTTTGAATGACTGCTCTGCCAGATACTATTTTAGGAGCTTAGAGTTACAGTGAGGAGCAAAGATAAGCCCTGCCTTCTAGGTGTTTATATTCTAGCATGAAGAGAGAGAGACATAAACACAAATAGGTTTAAAATGTAGATGAACACAATGTCTGAGAGTGGTAACTGCCACAAAAAAATAAAAACAAGGTGATGTATTAAGTGGTGTCTGGGAGCAATGTGTTCAATTTCTTGCAATCCCCAAAGAAAGAAAAGAAACTAGTAGAGGGCAGGCTCTGTAGGAGTAGATTGTATGACTTCATCTGGCTAAATGAAGGAAAAACTGAGCAATGTGCTACTGCTACGAAAGCCATCTAAAGAATCCTTTCTCCTCCTCCCCCCTCCCCTCCCCAGTTTATATCTCAGGAAGGCTCAAAGCTCTTTTGCCTGTAGGGAACCCATATGCTGGACTTTGCCTTAATTGGCTACCCTACTTAGCATAAGGTTTAACCTACTGTGCCAGAACAGCTACCTTCCTCTTAAGCCTAAGTAAAGATAGCCTAGTCTTGATCCCCAGGCTAGATAGAACAGCTAACTAAGTAAGGGGGTGGGGACTGAAAGGAAGGGAAGGGTCCAAGAATCCTGAAGACTTTCTCTAGCTATTCTTTTCCCTCTTCTCTGCCAGGCTCAGCTCATGGATCAACTAATGAGAGATCTGTATTAAGAGGAATTAAAGTATACTCTCCTTTCCCTGAGTATCTTTCTTGTCTTCTAAAATTTTAGCAATTAGCAATATATTTGGGTAAATAAGTACTTATTTTTTCATTTTTTAACAAGAAACATGTTTTACCTATGTAATCAGGGGGAAAGCTGTTTTCATTGGGGAAAAAAAATAAGAACATACGTCTTTCATAACTCCTTCGTCATAGTCTTTTCTAAAACAATTTTTGAAGACACTATCACTATACATGGTATCAAAGTGGTTCAATTTGTATGTTTCTCTAGTGATATTTTGGTAGCAGTAGTATATACTAATGCAAAAGAGGCACTTTCATACTGTCTCATTTTAAATTACTTTTTTTTTTCTTTGTATTGGTACTGACTGCTTTGAAGGTTACTGCTGATTTTTATTTAATCTGAAAATAGAAGCAATTTATCTGTGCAACAGTAAAGAGAAAGGCACCTTCATTTTAATCCTTCCTGCATAAGAGAGGGATAGTGCTCACTTGGGACTGAGCAATGTATTGAAATGCTTTACATGACCTAATTATAGTTCTGTTGCAGAGATTTGAAGTGAATATGCTATGTGTTCATGAAGGCAGTATATCTTTCTCCTTCAAGAACTATATTTCTTCCAGTATAAACTATTTAAGTTTAAGACTGCATTTTAAAACACTTAAACTGCAGATTGCTTTATATTATCCCTTTCTTAATGTATCTAAAACCAAATCTTGTTTCGCTCAACATAAATGAGGTGGAATGATGACTAATCTGAGAAAAGAACATTTGGGAAATAATATCAGGAAATATACAATTGTCACCACTGGGAATATCAAGAAAAATTCACTCTCATTGCTGATTCAGGAGAGGTAAATGGAGTCCCAAGTCTGAACTAAGAACACATTTTCTAGAAGCAGTGTTATACATAGTGTATGATTTCTACACTTGAGTGAGTATTACAAATTTAACTATAAAATGGACTTCTTAGTTTTTTGCAGGGGAAAGTGTGGTTCATAAATTAGCTTAAAAGCAAACTGTACATGATGATTTGGGGGGCTTTTTAAACAATAGTTTGGATTAAATTGCAATTTTTTTCTTTTGTAGTTAATGGTATCCTATATATTTCTTTTTCTGCTCAAGTTCATGTGATACCTGTATATGTAGAGATTCATGGCAGTATATCTGAATGCATACCCAGGTGTTCTAGGCTGGTAATGCAGTGTGATATGAAGTATATTTAGTGTAAGTCTTCACCATAATTTTTAAAGGGAATAGCACTGCAGACTGATTGTGTGCTGTACCACTGTTGAAAACTTTTTTTAAGATCCCCAGTGACTTTTATGTTTTAATTAATTTTGTTCTGCAAAACATGTTTTTTTTTTATAAAAAGCAGAATGAAAATTAAATGTTCATTATTCTACCACTTAGAAGTAATTCTTATAACATTGTACAAGATCACCTTCCACTTTTCATCATTGGGATTGATATTGTAAATTTTATATCCTGTAGGGTTTCCCGCCCCCCTTAACACTTCTTGATATTTACAAACTCATCACGGAAATTATTTTGAATGACTGCTGACTATTCTGATCTGTAGATATCGTATAACTACCTTAATGTATATTTGAGTTTACTTATATTTTGTCACTTTTATAATGAACATTGCAAATGACCAATTTTATCAACATTTATGATTTTATCTTAATATAAATTCCTATAAGTAATATTATTGGGTCAAAAGATGAATGTTTTAAAGCCTCATGATACATGCTTGGTTGTTAAAGGATATACCAATTTTTATTTTACCCAGAGTGTATCAGAAGGCCATCTCACTGCAACCTTACCAATATTGAGTGTTGGCCTTTTTTTTTTAAACCTTGGCCACTTTGCTATATATTAAAAATAATACAGTTTTTATGTTTAAATCTTGACATATTTATGCAGTCAAGTCTGTCAGTCTTTTCTGTCATTAATATACTCTTATGTATGCATTCCTGCAGGATGACAGATCAAAAAACTTACCATGTCAACTAAGAAATTATCTCTAGTGAATAGAGTCCTAGTCATATCAGGTTAATTAAGAATTGATGAAATGGTTCACATGATACCAAACAAAAAAAAAAAAGAAACAATAAATAAAGATAATATCTAATTCTAAAATATCTGTAAATCAGCTACAGTGGATGAGGTTTGCTAACTGCCCAGAGCACGCTGGAGACTCATAGATGCTCCTAGAGGACATCCTCAATAGTATATTCTGATAAGTACTGTGGATTTCTATTGCTTTTTAAGCTATGGCCTTTAGTTCTATGTGTACCACAGTAGGCTGGTTATATCTGCTTAGAGGGTTGAAATACATATGTGTATCAGTATTAACAATGAAGATACAATACTGAACGAAAAGAAAAGCAGATTGCCAAGTGATATATGTAATGTTATGCCATAATATTATGACTGCTATAGATTAAATTCATGATAGTGATTGGCATAGGCAAGGGTGAGAAAAATTGGAGATACATAATGGGAAAACAGGTCACAGAAGTTTTGCTTCTTTTGTTTCATTTTATTTTAAAAAGAACTTGAAACAAGAAGGACAAAATGTTATCAATGATTGTTTCTAACTAGTGAGACATATGATTTTATTTACATGTTTTCTTTTAAAAACAAACAAACAAAAATGATTAAGGATAACAAAAGAATAAAAATCCTGAGATGATACATCTGCTATATAAAGAAAACTAAGCACTAATGAACACTTGAATAAACATATTAAAATAATATATTTATGAGTAAGAAATCTGAATTGTATAACATAGTCACTTCTCTCCAAATTAATTAATAGATGTTATATAATCCGACCAGCAATTCCCCATTGGATTTTAATAAGTGCAAATGTGTAGAGGTTCAATGATTAAAACTGTCTGAATGAACACACACATACTCACACACAATTGATTTGCAAAAAGACTGAGTAAAAATATTTGGGAACTTTAATCATGATTATTGCTCAGTGGTGGCATTATAGCGGTCTTTTCTAATTTTTTTTGTATTATCCAAATTTTCACAGCTGTAAAGTAAGACGTTATTATATTATATACATAATATAATGTCATTATATTATGATACTTTTAAAATGATGAAGTGCATAGCCCTGGCATCCACTTTCCAGTTTAACAAAGACTTGTGAAAGAGAGGTTTAAAGTCCATGAATAGTGAAGCATATAGAACCTTTTGAACTTCAGTAACCCAGCTGAAACTGAAAGTTTAAATAAATGATAATCATATATTTGTTTATAGGCATCTAGAACTTCCTAAGAGTATAATAGCCAATCTAACCTTGTTTTTCTTCTTTTCAAAGCCATACGAAGGATTAAGGCCTCAGGATCTTCGCAGATTGAAGGATATGCTTATTGTGGAAACTGCAGACATGCTTCAGGCTCCGCTATTTACTGCTGAAGCTTTACTTCGAGCTCATGGTAACAAAAGAAATATCACACTTCTGATTACATGGGTGCCTTTTGAAAGTTTTCTGTTAAAAGATGGCTATTTTATTATTTTAATATAAAACAAAATCATCTGTTAAACAAGCCTAAGCAGTTACTGCAGTACTCAGTATCTTTATAATATTTTATATTTTGGAGTATAAACTGGCTATAAACATAAAGGAGAAATAGGAAATTTCTATTTAAAAATTGAGCTGCTAAATCAACTTTCAGATTGTCTAATTTTAGAAATGTGCCTGATTTGAGCAAGATTGAGAGCTGGAATCCACAATCCTTGTCCTGGTTTTAAAATTATTTTTACTAAAGTCAAACACTTAAGAATTGTGTTATTAGTATTGTCAGTTTATTTTATGTAAAGCTGTTTCTCACCATGAAATGTGCAAAGCAGAATTGTAGAGTCAACAAAAGAGTTTACTATCCTTCTTAAGGTTGGTTGGTTGGTTGGTTGGTTGGTTGGTTGGTTTTTGAGGACATTACTATACTTAGGAAAAGTACTCTGCTTGTTGTAATTTTTCTAATACTTAAGACTGCCATCCTGGAAGTTGTCACATGCTGAGTTGGACCCTGTCATTGCACACTTGATATTTGATATTTTGAGTAGTTTTAAAAACAGGGTTTTTTCATTTAAAAATTATTTTTGAAAAGAGAAAGGTAAGTGGCTATTCTGATCGAGTCATTTTGAGGCTTACCTCACTCTTTTAACTAAAAATTTTTATCTAATCTATACTAAAATGGAATATCAACTTCCAAAATTTTTTATATAATCTTTTGAGTAGAGGAAAATTTAAAACTCTATATTTTATCATCATCACCACTGTAAATAATTAGGTATATAACCCTGCAGAATTGCTACCTTCAGTATTGGTATTTCCCAGATTTCTGTACTTGACACTCTTTTCCACTCTATATACCAGTGACTCTTAAATTTTAGTGTAAATAAGAATTGCCTGGAAAACTAACCAGAGATTCCTAGGGCTACTTCCAGAGAGTCTAAGTCTTTCGGGGAGGGTGAGGCCTAAAAAAATACATCGTAAACAAGGCTACTGAGTGGACTGCTCTAAGAAATATCGCTGGGCACATTTACCTAATTAAACCACTGGTTTCAAACACCACCTGAACATTAAAGAGTGTATCTACAACCTGACTATAATAAAGTATTCAAAGCTGTTTTTCTAAATGCCTTTTTAACATTTTCAATCTAAGAATGCTCACACCTAAAATCATCATTTCTTCCACTGTCTTCATACATGGGCACCAACATTCATCTAATTATCCTAGCCAGAAACTTGAGAGTCAGACTTGACTCCTTCATTTCTATTACATTTGGCCACAGTCTCCTCATTTCTTTTCCTAAACATCTCTCGTCCTCCCCCTGCCCTCCCAGGTTGTTTCCATTCCTACTGCCACCAACTTAAATGTAGGCTGTCATTATTTTTCATCTAAACTGTAGTCTCCTGAGTCCTAGTTTCCAGTATTGCCATTCCTGTTTCACCCTATTAATTTTTTATATTGCCATTAGACTTAATGCAAATTTGAGCATGTCACTCTGCTGCTGAAAAGTCTTTCACTGGCTCTCCACGGACTTAAAACCATCCAGACTCTCTCTCTAGTAGACCTTCATGATCCAGGCTTTTTTTTACCAGGGCTGCTTATCTCCCCATTTCTTTACTTACCCACTCTTACTTGTCTTTATAAATCACCTATTTAAGGAAACCTTTTCTTATTTGGTCCTAAGTCTGCACTGAGACCCTTCCTGTCTATTCCAATTTTATACCATGCATAAACGAGTCATACACTTTGAATATAATATGGTAATATTATATTTGCTTTTCCTCCTCATTAACCTAGGAACTCTTAGAGAGTAGCTGTTGTTGTTTCCACAGTACGTTACATATATTATATCCTAATAAAATAGTTATGGAATGAATAGATAATATACCTGAATGTTGTTTGTATATATTTTTTGAAAATCCACCTTTTTATTATAAAATTACATTTCTCTATTGCTATCTTTAGAAACTCAAAATAAATCCTATGAAAAAAATTTTAGACTTGGGTCAAAATGAAATTTAGAAAATCACAATATCTTTTAAAGTCACAGAATTTAAAGATAAAATGTTTTCTTTTTAGCCAGTAATAATGCTTTACAGTCATTATATAACTTGTAAAGAACCCCAGAACACCTTAAATTGTGTTTGTTTAGAGTAAGGTTCACAGCACCAGAATGTATATCCTGTTCTTTGCTTGAGCTTTTAAATACAGAGAGTGCATTTAAATATAAGGTAGAGCTGGCAGACAAGTGGAAGCTGTCCATTTGTGGGGAGCCATGGAATGACAATTGTTTTGGTTAGGGTAGGCTAACTGCTGAAAGAAAAATGTAGATTCAAACACAGTAAACATTTATTAATCATGTAATAGTCCTAAGTTTTTCTATTTATGGTTAGGAGTGGGACAGGGACTCTCTGTTCCATACAGTTATTTGAGGACCCTACCTGACAGAGACTCTGCCATCTTAAAGTGGCTTCTGAGATTGCCCTGGGGATTATCTCCATTTCAGCCAACCAGTCAGAAAGGGGAAAGAGTTTGGAGAAATTAATATGAGAAGTTTTTGAACCAGTTCTGAAAGTGGCATACATCACTCCTGCAAATATTCCATTGGCCAGAATTCAGTCACATAGCCACACTTAACTGTAAGCAACAGTTCTATACTGCAGCATTTTTGTGTACTGTAACCATTTCTGACACAGGTGTCTATCTATATTCAGCTACATAATATAATGTATCATAACTCTAAGTTACAATATATAGAATCTAAGGTTAATTTTATCAGTAATTTTATTGTGATTAAAACGAACATTTTCATCTCCATTTGTTTATACATTATATCAATATTAAATGATTGACTGCATTTTTACCCCATTGATATTTCTGTTACTTCTTTCACATAATAGGGATCAGTTCTATTAAGGTGATATTTAATTAAATCTTCCTACTTGACATTCATCTATTCTGTGATAACTTTATTGATAACTTAAAATTACTTTATTTCATTCCCCTATTAAGGCATAAAGTAGAGGCTAATGCAGGTTTTCAAATGGATCTCTCTTCCATATTGTTCAAGTAATATCAGTGACATTTGATAATTATATGTATAGAGATAAAAGATGCTAGTGAATAAAATAGACAGTACACAGAGCTACAGTTTACACTAATTGCCCGCAAAATCAGGACAGGCTCTGTTTCAGAGCTATTAAAGTGATCTATTTGGAAGGTTTATAGGTTGTATCCTTGGTAACATTCATTCAGCTTTACACAAGGAGATAGATTTGAGTATTACATTATCTGTTGTCAAATTTAGTCCCAAAGTAATAAAGTCGATCTTGATTAAGCAGAAGACAAAAAATGTTGGCAGCATTTACTAAGTAGTAATTGAATTTTAAGGGAAAATTCTGTTAAGAACATAAAGATCATTTCTGAATATTTCCTCAATAATAAAAGTAACTTACATAGTTGAATACTACCTAATGAGGAAAATAAAATTGCCAAAATATGAGACCAAGGCTAATTTGCTTATGCTTAGAGTAAATTTATATTAAAGTATTTTTTTTAAGGTCCTTTGGAGGCTCATTGTCTTCCACAGGCAGTTAAACATCTGTGGTCTACATCTCTTCTCACTCTGCTCTCTTCCTGTGAAATTATATATTCTCCCTAGGCTTTTTATAGATATAGATTCCTCCCTCTGGACTAGAGCTCTTTTCTGCGCCCCATACCCTTATTTATAACTGCTTATTTGAAAGTATCTCTAGGATATCTCAAAAGCACCTTAAACTCATTGTGTCTAAAATTAAAATCATGCTCTTCAACTGAGACCTGATTCTCTGGTATTCCTTATTTATATAATGGCAGCACCAACCAACCAGCCAACCAACCAAGTGGATGAAACTGGGACACCAACTTTGGCATTTATTCTCCTTCAGAACCTATACCCTATTGTCACCAAATTGTCAGTTTCACCTCCTAAATCGTAAACTTCTCTCTTTCTCTTCATCTCTGCTACAACCAACCACCTAGCCCTAGCTGCCATCATCTGTCATTTATACCATTCAATAGCCATCCTTCCACTCTCACCCTATTCAATTTCTTCATTTGTTTGTTTTTCCATACTGTAGTTAGATCTTTTCAAATCTAATCATAAAAAACTATTCTTTTAACCCTACACCCAGCTTTTCACTGAGTTCCTCTCACTCCTAAACTGATGATAGAAGTGTTATTAAATAAAGCCCTGCGTGGCTTAGCCCCTGTTTCTTCAGGCTCATCTTGCACAGTGCTTCCATTGTGGTCTTCATGCTCCAGCTACAATGACCTTTTTAACTTCACGCGGATGCCACTTCCCGCCTGCCACAAGGCCTTTAAACACGCTGTGTACCATCTGTCTAGAATGTCTTCCTCTCTTCGTATTACCTAGTTAAGTCTCACTCATCCTAAGATGTCTGTGTCAGGCCATTTCCCTAGAGTTACCTTCTCTGACCTCCTTGATGGAGATTCTCTACCTCTTCTTCATATTGCTTCAGACATTGATGATTTTTTTTAAATATGTTGATTTTACTTAATGCCTTTCTTCTTATTAGACTATAAATTCCCTGAAGGCAGGAATTATGCCTCCTTTTCCTCCCATTGTATCCCTACTGCCTTTCATAGTGCATAAAAGGCATTCAGTAAGTATTTGCTAAATGAATGATGTGATAGAATACAAGCAGAAATTGTGCTGAAAAATATTTGTAGTAGATAAGACTAAAATTTAGCATATTTAATCTATGTATACGAATTATAGTAGTTTTTTTTTTTTATTAAAAAGTGACATGGAGACTTGTGAAAAATAATCATATTTTCCCGAAAGTAATTTTAACTTTTTAAAAAATTTATTTATTTAAATTAATTTCAAGTATCAGTACATTGGTTAGACATCTGTATAGTTCATAAAATGATTCCCCTAGTTGTTCCCTCCCTCCCCTCGCCCTCCACTTAGCTATCGTATTGCTAGCTGCATTCTCTCTGCTGTGCTCCCCATCCCCATGACCAGCTATCAACTACTAATTTGTACTTCTTTAACCTTTCATCCCATTCTCCCAGGCCCCCAACCCTCCTCCCCTCTGTCTGTCACCAAATTATCCATTATATTTGTGAATCTGTTTTTGATTAGTTTGTTCTTTTTGTTCCTTAGATTCCGCATATAAGTGAAACCATATATTTGTCTTTCTCTAACTTATTTCACTCAGCATAAGAATCTCTAGGTCCATCCATGTCATTGCAAATGCTAGAATTTCATTTTTTTAATGACTGAGTAATATTCCATTGTATATGTGAACCATAATTTCTTTATCCAATTGTCTTTTTAAGTACATAGTGACCTATCAAAACGCCAAAGTCCATTTAGCAGAATTTCCTGGAGTGCATTCATATGCAGTTTTTTCAGTTGTTGGATTATTTCTTACTTTTTGTAATCCAATCGCTAGTTGCAGTTGTATTTTCCATCTCCCCAAACCACATGGTTCACTATAATTTTACAGAACTGTTCCATGACTCTCTATTATACTTCTGTGCCTTTGCACACATGGTTTACACAGCTGGAAATAACACTTCTGCCTCTGTTGCATGTCTGAGTAATAATTACCCTGTTAAGCCACCAAATACACTGACATAATATGGTTGAAAAAAGTCTCGTATAGAAAATGTGAAATTGTATAAAATGAGCCTACAGTGAATAATCAACTCTAATACTGCTCTTGCCCCTATATTTTATTCTGCTATAGTGGAAAGAACACAGGCTTTGAAGTTGCAGAAATTGGTTTCAAATCTCTCACTATCTGTGTGAGCCTGGACAGGTTATGTAACTTCCTGAGTCTTGGTTTCTTCACCTAAATAATAATTGAAAAGTTTGGGGGGAAGAATAAATGAAATAATGTGTATAAAACACCTAGCAAAGTAATTGGATATATTTATTATTTTAAAGAGTTAGGTTTTTATGGCTCTGGACTTTAAAATAACATGCTTCACTTAGCTATTTTAAAAGTGTTCATAGGAAGAAGATAATCTTTTTCAGTTAAGCCCAATTGGAGCCCACTTATACAGAATGTATACCTAATTCACTAAAACTTTATTTATAACTATAATCCCTTCAGAAATTTCTTCTGCTTTCAAGCTGTTTATCAAATGAATTTTAAGATTTGCTGGCATTTTGACTTGGTTATAGTGAGCTGTCTAATCATTTTACAACTTGACACCAATGAGGCCATTTGCAAATTATATATTTTTTGAAAGAGTAAAACAGCTAAAACAAACCTATGCCAACAAATATTTAGTGAATTCTGAAAGTGATGTATGAGCCACCTATGTCTTTTGATTTTTAGTAGAAATGACTATAAATTTTTATGATATTGTTAGATGTAGACATGATTTTAAGCCATAGAAGATTAAAAAACTTTAAATTCTTTTTTAAAATATTAATGGATATAACATAACTAAATATTCATTTATAATTATTACTTCGATATAAACAATTTTTCTTTCTTGGATGACCTATATCTCTTTAATGTATCCTCACTTTTGTTATTATGAAGCTCTTAAAACACTATATTTTCTATTTTTTGAGAGATATCCATTTCATTTTTCTTAAAGACTGGGACAGGGAGAAATTACTTGAAGCTTGGATGTCCAACCCAGAGAACTGTTGCCAACGATCAGGTGTTCAAATGCCAACTCCACCACCAAGTGGGTATAATGCCTGGGACACGCTCCCTTCTCCAAGAACTCCAAGGACTACACGCTCCTCCGTCACCTCTCCAGATGAAATAAGTTTATCTCCTGGGGATTTGGACACCAGTTTGGTATGGTTTGGTATTCAGTGTACTTCCCATAGTTTTGTGTTTAACTTTTTAATTATTTAATATTGTTTCATGGACCCTCTAGTCATATTCTTGGATTCAATTATAAGCATATTGTTTTGAAATGGGCAATTTGATCTATACCTGAATAGATTATAATGACTTGTTTCTTATACTTGCTTTTCCAAATGCATTCTTGCTGATTAATTTAATATATAAATTTGGAATTTAAGAGTTTGACTTTTGCATTAACACATTTAAAGCCCACAATCATTTCTAATTAGATAGGCGTGATATTTGCTATTCAAAGGTACACACATTAACTTGAACTTCCCTTATAACTCTGTAATACTGAACTTTTTATAATTACTGTACCAGTATTTTTGCCTTAAACTAAAATGAACAAATAAATGTATTGTTCTATCTCCAAACTATGACTTTGTTTAAATCATTGCTCTTCTTCATCTCCAGTGTGACATTTGTATGTGCAGTATTTCTGTATTTGAAGACCCAGTGGATATGCCCTGTGGACATGACTTTTGTAGAGGATGTTGGGAATCGTGAGTATACATGCAGCTTAGTATTTCTTACTGCATGTTAGCACTCTGATTTGGTAATAGAATCATTTTCAGTTTTTAATGATATGTATTACTTATTTGGTTTCAGAGTTATACTGAAATGTATTGCACTTTACTACTAAGGATTTTATTTTTTTTATTTTAACGTTTTCCTATCTATTGATTTAGTAAAATCATTTAATTTAGCGATTAGTGTTCTTTAGCAAAATGTGAGGTACTTTAGGGAACAAAGAGGTATATGTATATATGTTTTCTTAGTATTTTAATTAATATTACATCTCATAGGAATTTTAAGCCTACACCTAAATATCAGCAATTGGTTTCTTATATACAAAGAATTTTTAAGCATCAGTTTTTATGCTTTCTCTGAAATTTTTGTGACAAGCAAATAGCCTTGAAAATCTATATGAAGAATATGGATGTTTAAAATTCCTTTTTAATCAATTCAAAGTTAGAGGTCTCTGCTAAGCATGGTTGGGTATGTATTACAAGTGGAAAATTTATTTTGCTTCTCATGTTTATCTCTTTTCTCTTTCCTTCCATCTTACCAAGATTTATTCTTTCCCACCATCCATTAACTTTGCTCTAATGTTACACCTTTCAAGAGAATTTTATAAACAAAATGAAGATGATCAATAAATGAGCAATACAGTATCATGTTTTCTCTGCTGATTGATGACCTAAACAAAGTCTATTACTATTATTTAAGAAAATCTTAAAAATCGGAAGTTTTCCAACTATTCTTTTTCATGGAGTGCTAGGTAATAAGTGTAGGGAGCTGGGGAACACCTCACTGAGTGAGAGCAAGAACAGGAGCAAATTTTCTATTGTTTTTTAAAACAATTTTGTTGGATTTTGATTGACATACAATAAACCACATATTTAAAATAAATATTTTTATACACTTTGACATATGTATATACCCACGAAACCATTACCACAATCAAGATAATGACTATATCCGTCACCCCGCCAAAGTTTTCTCATTTCTCCTTGAATTCCCCTGCCCTTCTCTTCCTGCCTCACTCTTATCCTCCCACTCCCACCCGCTCCCTCCAATCTGTAGGCAACCACTGCTCTTCTTTCTGTCATTCTGGTTTCATTCTGAGTACATTTTCATTATCTGATTTTCAAATCACGGTATGAGGCAAAATTTCATTTGGAGGAGGGAAAAACACTGCTTAAAAAAAAGTCAGAATAAATAATATCTGACTATTCTTTTTAAAACGTAGACTTGATTCCACTCAGAGTCTAATTAGGATCAGATTAGTACAGTTGATGCATGTAAACAAATTGGCAAGGGTCAGAGCTCACAATCCAAAGCAAACTTTGACCTAGTTCTGGATGCAGAAAAGCTTCCACAGGTACATTACTTTATCTAGCTTAAAATTGTTAACTCTATTTTATTAGGAAGTATTATGAGGATTCTACCAAGTTTGCTACTGTTGACCTTAATTTCTATGTGAAAACTAAGGAACTCCCCCACCCAGGGATTTACTTGAATTTTTTTGAACTTCCATGATCTTCCTCACCTAACTCCTCTCACAGGAACCATCTCCCATACTCATCACAGACTAGCCTTGAGAAATTTATGGTAAGATTTAAATTTGAAAGATCTAATTATTGTTTTCCATGGTACCTTATCAACCTGCCTAAGATTCTCCTCCACATTCCTGAAGACTAGTTCTTGCCCAGTCAAAGACCAGTAAAACAAGTTCCAAGTTGGGCGATTCATATGTCGATAAAGCCATTTTTAAATTAATTGCAGTCTTTTCATATTTTATAGGCAAATAGAAAAGAAACTCATCTGTCCAAGAAGCAAGAAAGAATTTTTAAAGGTCCTTAGATAGTTTGAAAACCTCTCAGCTTATCTTACGTTTCCCTACCCACTTATCTCATCACTCCAGCCAGATGCTTTGAAGCATTTGTGCCAAGAGGGGAATTAAATGAAAGAGATATTATTATTTTCTACCCAGCCTGGAATATCTTTTTTGCTGTTTATTAGTCGTTGATCTAGTTCAGTGGTAACCTCCCTGTACCTCAATTTTCTAATCTATAAAATGGTGATAATAGTAAGTACATCATAAGATTTTCATCAGTTTATTATTAAATGGCTTAATATATGAAAAATGCTTAGAACAGGAAGGACCTGGTACATAGTAACCACTCAATAAAGTTTAGTTATTATCATCTTCCTATGGATGTTAATAAGCAGAGGGAACCTATCTATATGATATAATCTGTGAAGCTGACCTACAAGATAGAAGTATAGGTAAAGTTTACCCCAGATTTCTCTTTTACTAACATTTGTCAACTCCATGTTCTGCTTATAAATTTAGTAGGAAATTGTATCTTGATGAGGATTAATAGCATAGCTCACAGAGAAATGATCCTGTCTTCAAGGAGGCCTTTTGAGTTCTGTCATTCAACTCCCCAGAGATAATTAATCCTGCTCTGATATATTTAGAATATGTGAAGTTTAAAACATCACCATATAGTAACTATATCTAAGCAGGCTGTGCACTTTAGCAGGAAGCTACAGTCTTGCACTGCATAGTGAAGTTTCTGTCAATGAAGGACTGTGTATATGATAGTGATAAAATTATAAAGGATTATTGCAATATTGAAAGGAAAGGCTAGATGTCGAATTTACTGCTGGCTCTGTGTTATTTAAGTAGACGAGGAGGTTCAGCATGCTGTCCATCGGCTATGTGTGCACACATGTGTGCATGCATGCACACACAGGTACATGCACACATACACACACAAATTCACTTCCCTTCCCTCCATTTTTCTTTGTCTCTCTTTCCTCCCAGTCCTGTTCTTCTCCTGTCTCTCCTCCCCTTTTCCTTTTTATTATTTCTTGCCTCAAGCTTTATCTCTCTGGATCTCTTTTGATCTCTCATCTCCTTTCTTCTCTCCCTCTCTTCTTTTCTCCCTCCTTCCTCCTGAGGTGCCTCCCTCCACAGTCTTCCCCTTACCCCACCCAATGTGTGTGTCACACTTTTATACTGTATTTTTACTGTTCCTTTTCTATGTTTAGATTCACAAATACTTACCATTGTGTTACAGTTGCCTATAATATTTAGTACAGTAACATGCTGTACAGGTTTGTAGCCTAGGAGCACTAGGCTATACTATATAGCCTGGGTGTGTAGTAGGCCATACCATTTAGCTTTATGTAAGTGTACTCTATGGTGTTCACACAATGACAGAAATCACATGACTCATTTTTCAGAATGTATGGTCCTTGTGCAACACATGAATATAAATATTAAGGTAAATTATATCCAACTTTCTAGGGAACCTGTTCGTAACTAAAATGAAGAGATTCCTGTTATATGAGAAAGGGAACTCTACAATTAGCACTTCTTTAACTTTTAGTCTCATGATCCTTTTATACTCTTAAGAATTGTTGAGGACTTCAAAGAGCTTCTGTTTATATAGGTGATATTTATCTATCTATACTATATTAGAAATTAACACTCAAAATTTAATATTTATTCATTAAAAATAATAAATTCATTACATGTTAACATAAGTAACATTTACTGTAACCAGTTAGTATTTTTCTTAGAAAGGATGAAACAAAGCAGGAATATATAAAGATATGTGAAACAAATGTATGTGTATATATTTATTCATGTATATATAATGAATGGTTATGCAGATAGTGTTTAATAATGTTTGTGAATTATATGAATTAATGTATCACAGTTGATAGTCCACACTTTATTCATTGGTGTTATTTGAATTATATTTTAACAGAAAATTCAGCATAAAGAAAAATTCTTAGAATATGTAAATAAATTATATCTTTGCCTTTTTCCTATCATTTGGTGATTTTAATAGGTTTTTGAATCTGAAAATTCAAGAAGGTGAAGCTCACAACATTTTCTGTCCTGCATATGATTGCTTCCAACTTGTGCCTGTGGACATCATAGAAAGTGTCGTTTCTAAGGAGATGGACAAACGATACCTACAGTTTGATATTAAGGTATGGTGTCAATTATCTGTCTGATTTCCAAAACTTTGATTTTATGAAAACTATACAACAGATTTTATTATTTTTGTTTTATTTTTGAAAACATAAAATAATAGACTCTGACTTTTCTCTCAGAAAAATTTCATAAAGGATGGTGGTATTAATTAAAGTTAAACTAAAGCATTATTTTATAATCATGAAAAAAGTAAAAGTAAAAAGCTAAGTAATAGTTTACCCCCCAAAAATAGGACCATTGCTCAGAACTATTTATTGATTTGCCTGTTGTATTTTTAGAACTGATTGATCAAGATAATGTTCAAAATATATAGTACCTATTTTAAGTTTTCCGAAAGATATTATATTTAATACTCCTAAATATAAATATTTAGAAATGAAGATTATTATCTTAGAAATTGATTATCTTTTTTTAAGTTTCAAGTAATAGTTTCACATAATGAATTATACTGTTTATTTTATCTTTTTTTTATCTATTTTCATTCAGGAGTTATTCAGAACGGTATGCAAGTTACTTTCTATTGTGTGATTTAAAGTTATATTTTAAGTGCCTTGTGCAGATTTTTTGTAGTCTAAACCCTAACAAGCTTTTTTAAAAAATGTCCTGTTACTTTAATATAGAGAGCATCATAATATTGATTTTTATGTATTATTAGGATGCTGTTTAGAAATTTACTATTCTAGTGCAACTAATAATCACATACAAGTCTCTATTTATAACTATGTTCTATTAGAAAAGTGGCACATTGTATGAGAAGAAATTTTAAATTATACATTTTCAATGTGAATAATTGCATTTTTGCTTTACCATATCTACATGATTTTTAAAGAAAGCAAATTTTAAAAATCATGTCATTTCTGGGTTATAACCATTCTTTTCCTTCTTAGTAAGTTGTTTCATGACTTCACTTATATATGAAATCTAAAGGTCAAAGCCTATGAGCAAGCCAAACAAAGTAGAAATAGACTCATAGATACAGAGAACAAACTGATGATTGCCAGAGGGGAGGGAGGTGGGAGATAGGCAAAAAGTGAAGGACACGAAGAGTACAAATTTTCAATTACAAAATAATTAAGTCACAGGATGTAGTGTACAGCATAAGGAATATACTCAACATATTGTACAGTGACAGAAGGTTACTAGAATTGTTGTGATGATCACTTCTAAGGTATGTAGATGTCGAATCACCATGTTGTACATCTGCAACTAATAGTGTATACCAACTATGTTTTAAGAAAAAGTTTTGTACTTTCTGGTACTATTTTAAGTATTTCTTGAGGCCGATTACCCCTTATTTATTATTTCACCATTTTTTGTGGCTTTAAAGTAAATTGACATAGAGCACACTCTAAATTAGAGTTTAGAGTTAAAATATATTTTGTTGTGTCTTGTTATTGCTGTTTAAACAGGCCTTTGTTGAAAATAATCCTGCCATTAAATGGTGTCCTACTCCAGGCTGTGAAAGAGCAGTCAGACTAACAAAACAAGGGTCAAACACATCCGGGTCAGATGCACTCAGCTTCCCCTTGCTCCGAGCTCCTGCTGTGGACTGTGGGAAAGGACACCTCTTCTGCTGGTCAGTACAAGACAGGTTGGAATCAGCCTGGTCACCTTTCTGATAGTTTTTAAAGAGAATTTGTACCTTGAATTGGGCCTTTAAATAGTATGTTTGATATTCTTATTAATTTAAAAATGTGTAATGAGTAGTAATAGTTTACATTTAGTGTGTGCTAGATATGTGCCAAGCACTGTGCCAAATATTTTCATGTATTCAATTCTCCCAACAATGCTGAGTTTTGAGTACTATTATAATACTCATTTTACAGATAAAGAAACTTGAGCACAGAGAAGTTGCCCAGGGTTATGCAACTAGGAAATGTCAGAAATGGGATTAGAGCCCAGCTCTGTTTGATTTCAGAGCCCATGCACTTGAACCCTAATACCAAATTGCTGACTATAGATTAGAAAATGTTTAGTTTTACTTTTTTTCTTAAAATAGAAGTCTCTAGCAGTGATTCTTAACCAGAGATGTCCAGATTTACTCAGATAGCTTTTCCAAGTTTTCATCCCAGGCCCCAGCAAGTGAGGTTTTGATTTAGTAGGTTTTAGAGTGAGGCTCCAAAAAAAAAGCTTTTAGATAATTCTAATGGACAGTCTTAGTTAGGAACCACCTTGTACATCTTGTGTTTGTTTAATTTCCAGTGTCTGATAAGTATTCAGTAAGTATAAGCTGATGATAAATCAGTAATGGATAGGTTATGTAACTATAAATGTTTGTCTGACATCAGCATTCTACTTTATTCATAGTAGATTAAATGATAATTAACTGTTTTGTTTTAGTTAATTAAATGATCATAAAAAATAGTTTTTGTTCTGCTTTTTGCTCATTTACAGATTTATCACAAATTCAAGGATATACTTTAGATGAATGTAAAACTCTACACTTATCTGCTTATCAGAAACCAAAATAGAATTGTAGTACTGCTAGAAGTAAAAAGACACATTTATGGAAATATCCCTACCCTGAAAGGTCTATTTCTTGCCCTCATCATCATTATCATTAGCTAAAAATATTTCTTGAACTACCAATCTATATATAGCACAGAACTCTAGGTCAGGTGTTGTCAAACTACTGTCCATACCAATTTTTGAAAGTTTTATTGGAACACAGCCACATTCTTAATTTTATATTCTTAGCTTCCTATTCTTATTCCTGTAGTATAAGATCTTTGCCTATGATGAGAAATTCTAAAAATAAAAAAAAAAGAAAAAGAAATTCTAAGTAGAATTCTGCTGCCCTTATCTAGTGTTTTAAAGGGAAGCAAAATCTGCTTCATGCAAAAGGAAGCTTTACAAGAGAGATCTTGATAAAATAAAAGTATATGATTCTGTGTTTGCTTCTTTCTTTCCCCTAAAAAGCTCAGAAATATTCTCTAAAGATGATTGCAAAAACCACAAATGGCAATAGTAATTTCTTCTAAGAACTGCATGTGACAGAATCAGTTGAGAGTCACCCCAAGAGATGTCTGCTTTGATATAACTGAATTCATTGTTCGGAGGAAAGTAGGAGTAGGCATTTCCCTTCCCACCACAGGGTAGCCCTTTTTATTTTAACTTGTTCACCAACCAGTTCTGTGCCGATAATAACTCAACCTACAATGCTTTCTCTCCCTAGCCTGTATAATTGCAATTTGTTTGATCTTGACAATATGATCCTTAGACAGTGTTCAAAACCTAGATGGACTCTCAGTTGAGCCAGTGACCTCCTGTCTGTTTTTCTTTTTATTAAACAGAAAATGCTTTCTTCTCTGAAGCAACTCTTTAAAGATTTATTGTCAAAAATACTACTTGGTCACTAAAATCTTAATCTGTGAGAAGAATTCAAAATTAACTTGGTAGAGTAGTCATTTCTTTCCTGTATCACCTCAGCATGTCCCCTGGTCCCTTTATCACCAATATCTCCATTGGAAACAGAAGCTTACTTGGAATTTATCTTTTCTAAATCCACAGTCAAACATATGTTAGAGTTATTTACTAAAATTGACTGGCAAGAATATTCTAAATAATAATGTGGGATTTTTAATATCTCATCCAGCTGTGGAGCATTTATTTACTGAAATTATGCAAAGAAGCCTTTAAAAGTGTCACCACCACCATGAAACAAATTTGAACCCCTGATAGGAATGTTTGAATCATAGTGATGCACCTGGCAAGAAATCACAGTACAGGTTTCTAGTCCACTTAAGTTTCCTGTGAATTAAAGTACAATGAGCAGACTTGTCAAGTATTTGGGGAAACTTTGAAAGTGAATGTCTTTGCATTAAAATTGTCATCAACTCATTCTGCTTTCCTCTAATACCCAGGGTAAGAATTTTGAAAGTACACTTACTTCCTTATTAGGATCATGAATCTTGACTGAATTAAACCAACAGTTTCATGCTTCATCTCCTCCATAGATTTCACAGGCAAAGGGACTCTTTAAGAGTCCTCTGGGCAAAATAAGTGAAGTTGTCCTTGTTTGTGGACCTTAATAGTCAAGTCTCATCTTTTCTTGCAAAATCAGAGTCTCAAACCCTTAGGTTAATAGCTCTGATTCTGGGGCGGGGGGGTGGGGTTGGGGTCATGGATTTTCCCAGACTGGCAGTATTCAGCTATTTAAATATCAGAGCCTTCCAACTTATAGAACCTTCTCCAACTCTTTCTAGGCTAGAAATGAAAACGTGATGCTATTTATCTGATGGAGTCTATCATAAGACCCTGTTTAAATATCAAGTCTACTCTATACAAAGTAGCACATTAATCTAAATAAATATAGATTTCCCTCACTATCCTAAAGTAGAGCATGCTTATGAAACCTTTTATAAGCAAATTTTGTAAAGTGAAGAAGCAACTACCATTAACTTATATAGAAATTTTATTTTTAATTTTTAAAAATAACCTACCATATCATACTAAATAACACATAAAACTTAAAAAAACACTAACATATGCCCGCTCTTAGTAGTGCCACTCTTGCTGCTCCAGGAGCATAATGCCTCAACAAATGGCTCACTGCAAAACAAACGCTGAATGCTATTTGACTTTTCACGTTTTTTTGTTTTTCTGCCAGTGGTCGTGCATATTGACAAATTTTCAAGGGGAGAGCCATCCTTTGATCTCTTGTTATTAGTTAACCATCATATTTGGACAGGGTTAAGGATTTTAACTTAGACAACCATTTTTTTCCTTCATAATTTTTTACCAGGTACCTTTTTCTCTGAATGAAAACTCTATTAGTGTCTCTAAATTTCAGTTGACTATGCCAAAATTCTCATTTCCATTCACTTATTTTAAGTGACATTTTGAGGTACAGTCTCAACAACAAGTGCCAGGTCTGTCACCAGTCGTTGATGTCTTGGTTAAAACTTTATTCAGGAATTTAGCTTTTCAATTATCTGTAGAACATTTCGGTATCTTCATTACCTCTTTCAGAATAACCTCTCTCCCTGCACATGGCATAATCCAGATTGTCAATCACCTATTATGTCTGATAGCATTGTTCTTACCAAACTTTGAAGAAGTTCAGGCTTATTTTCTCAAATGCCTTAGTTTTCAGTGATACTAAATAATATTAAATAGCAACCTCTAGCTAGCTTTCTTTCTCATTTACAGTCTTTGCTCTAGCTTCTCCTTTACTTGTAAGCTTCCCCTTTTTACACCCACCCTTAGCATTGCATTGGAAGCTAATAGAAACTGTGCCAACCAGTTATAACACCCAGAAGTAATCCTACTGACTGGGCTAGCATCTGAGGAAGCAGCAGGTCTGGTCTTCTGTGAGGTTCTGGAAAGGAAACCTTCTGTCGCTGTCTAATGCAACACAGCCTCAGGGAATCAAGCACACTTATTCGCACTTGCAGCCTTTTGAAGATGTGGCATTTATTTTTTCAGACTCTATTTGAAAACATTTTTCCCCCATGATTATTTTTCTTATAGAAAATGTTCTAACAATAGAGCCTGTCATACTGGTATTGATTCTACTAGAGGAAAAAAAAATATTGAATATACTATTTAATTTCTGGAGGGAGGTAATCTTAAACTTAATGGAAATAATTTATTTTATTGACTTCATTTGTTTTGTTTTAGGTACTGCAGATCTATAAAGCTTTTACACCTTAATTTTTTTAAATGAGTCATGAGAAATGTAGATCCTTATTCCTGCATGTAGTCTCAAGCACCATATGGAAACACTGTTCCTAGATCTGCGGCCTGTTTCTAACTCTAGTGTATGGTAGTATATGTGCCAAATTAAATTAACAGATATTCCTTACATTTCTAGAAAACAGAGTTGATTATAATATGTACTAAAGTGAATCTAATATATCCACTTCCATTTTTATCAACCCAATATATTTTTTAAATGACTGTTAACTTACCACTAAGTTATTAAGGAACACTATAAAACTGCATTTATGAAAAAGATTTCCCAAATGCTGAATTGGATGATGTCAGGAATTTAAAGAAACTGAATTACTCTTTTAAAGCAACTGGTGCTTTTGTTTTTTCTTTAAACCATTTTTAAGTATATAATTCAGTGGTATAAAGTACATTCAGAATGTTGTGTAACCATCAGCCCTGGTCTATTTTCAGAACTCTTCATAATCCCAAACAGAAACTCTGTAACTGTTAAACAGTAACTCCCCATCTTCCCTCCCCTTCAGCCACTGATACCACCTTTCTACTTTCTGTCTCTATGAATTCCCCTATTCTAGATACTTAATGTAAGTGGAATCATACAGTATTTGTCCTTTCGTATATGGGTTATTTTACTTACCATAATATCTCAAGATTCATCCATGTTGTAGCATGTATCAGAATTTCATTCCTTTTTATGGCTAATATTCCATCATATGGGCACATACCACATTCTGTTTATTCATCTGTCTGTGGACACTTGAGTTACTCCCATCTTTTGGCTATTGTGAAAAACACTGTTATAAGCAGTGGTGTTAAAAATTTGAGTCCTTCCTTTCAATTCTTTTAGGTATATACCTAGGAGTGGAATTGCTAAATCATGTGATAATTCTGTGTTTAACATTTTGAGGAACCACCAGATTCCCAAAACTGTACCATTTTACATTCGTGCCAGCAGTGCACAAGGGTTCCTGTTTTTCCACGTGCTCCCCAATACTTGTTATCTTTCATTTTTTTAATAGTAGTCATCTTAATGGGTGTGAAGTAGAATTGATACATTCTTAATATAGTGAAATGTTACTTCTTAGTTTATAAGACTCTACCTGAGTCAGTAGGTTTGTCTTCTTAACAGACTTAAACTTTGCAAATGAGATCTTTGTTTAAAATAATGATGATGAGGATGAGGATGATTGCATCTGTAGATTGAGTTTTTCTCCCTCCAAAATGATATTTTGTAATACATTAGTAATTACCTTTGTACTACAGAATAAAGTATCATATTAAATTATAATAAGTAATTTGTAAAGACTTTAGGCCTTTTTTAATGTTTGATTTTTATGTAGCTAAAGAAAGAATATAAAATTAAGTTACAAATGATAAATTGATATATTTTAAATTATTTACATCAAAATTTGCCAAATTCTGATGAAACAAAAAATTGGGATTCATCAAATTCGAAGGTAAATTAGATTGTCCTAGCTGTTACTTGGGGATTTAGAGGTAAAAGTGATGACAAAATATGATATAAAACAGTATTTTTCAAACTTTAAAATGCAGAAGGCTCATATGACAAGTTTGGTAAAATGCAGATTCTAATCAATAGGTCTAGTAGGGCCTGCCCTTCTCATGTTTAACCAGCTCCTGAGTAAAGGCAATACTACTAGCTAGGGGAATACAGTTTGAGTTGCAAGAATTTGAAGTAATTAGTGGGGACAGAACCTAAATGGTAAAAATATTTTATAGCTATTTAAGGCCAACAAAACAAAATTATAAATATTAGGTAATCTATTTGGAATTTTTAAAAATGCGTAAATGAATATAATTTTTAAAAAGCCACCTTGGTGGTATCAAGCTTTAGAATTACATTTGCAATTTCTCTATTGAAATGTTTCATCTCTCAGTAGTCACTGTGCCTCACTTTTCTCCACTTTAAAATTGAAAGAGTACCTCCCACCTATTCTTTTACCTTGATGTTGATGAAGAATATTTTTAAATTGCTTTTTCTGTGTTTTCCTCTTTAGGGAGTGCCTTGGTGAAGCACATGAGCCTTGTGACTGCCAAACATGGAAAAATTGGCTGCAAAAAATAACTGAAATGAAACCAGAAGAACGTAAGAGAAATTTTTGATAGCTATGCTACATCTTTTCAAATAGCATTCAAAAGATAATATGGGCATATTTCTTAGAGTCTTCATTTAAGAAGTTTTCAAGGTTGTTAATGCTAGAGTTCCCTGTTTAACATTACCTTTTTAATCAACATCCTTTTGGATCACAGGTTTTTTGCAAGAGAGAATTACAGACAGAGTCCATGTTTCTAACTGATTTGTTTTCCAGCTTAGGACAAATAGGATAAAGGGGTCACATTTAAGGCCTCCTACAACCCCTCCCCCTTTATCCCAGGGTAGGCCAACTAACTTCTTTCTACTTTATGGGAAGAAATGTATGATCTATAATGAGAGGAAGCTTCTTATTTCCCTGGAAACTTCAGTGGAAGATAAGACAAGTTAATTTATTGCTAATATGTAGTTCTGTAGATTTACTTATATTAAAGGCCATGTCAGCTATTTTTATTGAGACTTCTATAAATGCATTATCTCTGCTAATCCTCACAGAAATGCTATCATGTTGATAATTAGTAATCCCATTTTACAAATGAGGAAATTAACACTTAGGTTGGATTGACACAGGGCACATTCCTGGTAAACAGATGGGTTTAAGTTAGCCTTCCCAATAGCAATTTCTATCTTTAACAAGTAAATATATCTGCTTTGTAATAATTTCTCATCTATTTATTTCTTTATTTGACTTTTTAGATAATGTAGTTAGTTTGAGGCATTGCTAATCAGGATTAAGAATTCACACAGTAACTCTATACTTACAAGCAAAGTACATAGTAAAGATGATGCCAGCCTTCACAAAGTGCAGAGGCTAGAAGGGAAGCAGTCAGATCATTACAGTATCATGATAACTAATATAGCTGGGTAAAGATGAGAGTACAAAAACAAGGACAACTAAATCAGGTTGGGAGGGAGTGTGTCAAAGAATCTTCTTAAGGCATTGAGATATCAGTTGGGTTTTAGCATATCTGCACAGGCAGAGATGTGGTAGTTATTCCTGTCAGCATCTGAAGTGACACTGAGAGAGACTGACTGATGCCCATGAGACTTTACAGGCTTGTATTATGTCGGGCAATATCCCATTGCCCGAGAGCTGGTCCTCAGCATTTCAGATTCATGAGATTCATTTTGTGCACTGACTTAGGATTACTCAGATCCATGGAGAAGAATACCAGTTTATTAACTGATGATGAGGGGGATCCTTTCACATGATAAGAAGGCTCATCCCTTATTGAGGAGCAAAGGGAAATAGATAATCTTAAGAAATTTATAGTGAAGTCTGATTAAATATTTCTGTCCTGCACATTCATCATTCAGTCAACAAAATTTTTTTGAGTGTCTACTATGTGCCAGGTACTTCCTAAATCAAGAACACCTATATAGATTAGGTTCATCATGTCTCTCTCGAGAGAGCCAGATATAGCTTGCCATTGCTCTCCTGAAACCCACTCATTTTCCCTATTCTGATATATATAGGGTCTGTATATGTGTGAGTTCCATAAATAGATTAATACTATTACCTATAACATCTTTAAACATGACAAAACAATTGGATTTTGCTTTCTTTTCCTGCTCTGACACCTAGAGACATCTGTGTTTCTATTAGAGATGGTTTGCTATTGCCCACATACTTACGTTTCTTTTTACATTTCTGGGGAGCTTAAAGTTAAGGTCTATGGAAGAAACTGTAAGAAATGAGGCTGGAAAGTTAGATGTTGCCACATTACAGGAGTTCTTGCCAGATTGTCCGAGTTTATCCTAGGAAGTGAATAAGCCATACAGTGCATTTTTTAAAGTAGTGAAGTGGCATTCTTAGAGATATTTTTATCAAGATGGACGACCAGAAGTAGAAAGGTGAATTTTTCGTTTGGGTCAGAGAGTGGATCATGATATCATTAGTCAACTTAGGAAATTCAGATAAAGGAGTAACTTTTAGGGGAAAATAGTGAGTTTTGTTGTGGATATTTTGAACTTGAGGTACTTACAGGACATATGTGTGTGGAGATGTTTAGTAGGGTTTAAGAAGTCTGCAACTCAGAAGAGATGCTGAAAAACCTTAAGAGTAACATTGCTTTTAACATTTTTTGAGAGCTATTTTATGTTAGAATACAGAAATAAGATGTGCTCTACAGTCTTGAAATGAATGTTTTAGAGGTGGAGACAGCTATATACAAAACTAAGAAAAAAATAATATTATATATGCTGTGAGAGAAGAGTGTACCTGTGGTACGTTGTGAGGGAGGGGAGGGACAGAGGGGAGAAGATCAGTTACCTCTAGAAGAGGGTTAGAAAAAGCTTTATAAAAGAATTGATGCATAAGCTGCATCTTGAAAGTTGATAGATGTTCTTCACAGAGACCAGAATAGGAAGAGCATTCCAGGCATAGGGTGAAGTAGGGCTGTGAAACAGCATGGCATATTCAAGAACTTCAAATAATTCAGTACATCTAATGCAAAGGAAAGTACACTGAGAGATGAGACTGTACAGGCAGGGACAGGGGTTATATGCAGTGCTGACAGGTCTGACATTATCCTGAGACACTAAAAAGAAGTTTTGAGTAGGAGTGATAACTGAAGATACTTACTAAGTAAGATCACTTGCATGGAAGTGTGGATGATGAATTAGGGACTCTTGAAACACTAGGTAAAAATGCTGTTTCTGAGACAACTTCAGAATGTTCACGTGAGAGGATATGAGGGCTTGAACAAGACAGAAGCAGTGCAGATGGGAGAGGAGAGATGTATACTGGAGTGTTAAGAAGTCATAATAAGTTGAAAATCCAGTGTACTTACTAGTTGCCTAAAAGAGTTAATGCACCACAAGAAGTAATTAGTACAGTATATAATTCTGTAGTAGAAAATGGCCAGAAGTGTCTGATTTTGAAATGGGTGATTATTTTTAGTTATTCTCACTATTGTAAAATTGGATCAATTGTTCCATACCCACTAATAAGTTTTTACTAGGGAGGAAGAGGGAAAATGACCTAGCCAGTAAGTACAGGTTATTGTTGGCACTGTGACACAATATCCTTACACATTATAGTGATTCTGATAAAGAGGAGGGAAAAGAAACAGATCTAGAAAATGGTATATGTGGAGTATACATGGTTACTTTTGGCGACCAGAGATAGGGAGACCTCAAATTAAAAACTGAAGATCATCCTCAAAATGTTCCAAATAGGGTTTTAATTCAGAAACATGGAGAAACTTTAGAAAACTGGACAGGAGGCAAGAGACTGAGGACACCTGAGAAGTGGTCTACCAGAATAGAAACCAAAGCCAAGACTGCAGAGAAAGTTCCCAGTTGCTGAGAAAAACCTAGGAGTTTTCTCACTGTCCTCCACACTGAAAGTTGTTAAGCAGTAGACTACTATTAATGGCCACTTAAGTTTATGAAATTTAGGGTGAGGCTTAAAGCAAATAATAATAGGCCAACTATAATAATTAAATAGAACATCATTAAATATACAAAAATGACATTCCAAAAAAGAACATGATTAAATGCCCCATCGAGTTTACATACTACTTTGGTTCATGGTCACGTAACTTTGGCATAAATATTTTCAACCAAACTTTTAGATTCATGAGAAAGATTTCTCCCTCGTGCCCAGTTTTCCAAAGTCTTTGAATTATGAGACTCAAAAGGAGCAACATAATCTAATTAACGAAAAGAGGTATTAGAATATATACTGAAATCAGTTCAAAGAATTAATTCTATATAAAGATTCAAATATGGTTTTCTAAGCACTGAAACTGCCTTTGTGTCTAATCAAAGCAAGAAGCAGAATGATTTTGTTTTCTGTGAAATGATGGTTTATTTATATAATTGTCAAATTGATTTTTTCACAATACATAATAAATGGTTATTGAATGGAATTTAAATACTCTTTTTAATAATTCAGTCTTTAAAAGCAACTTTGTTTTCACTTGCATACATATTGGCTCTAATAATAGGTCTTAGCTTCTGTTATACTCTAATACTTGATTAAGTGAAGTTAATATTTCTTACAAAGGGACCTAAGCACACTAGCTTATAAAGGAAAGAAGATCAAGATATAATAAACATGTAACTGAAGTGAATAGAAAAGTATAGAAGTCATTTGGAGTGAAGATCACTTACCAGTAGATTGAAGGGAGATAAGTTATTGCAGGTATAAAGAACAGTATGTACAAAGGGCAGATGTATGAAATGAGCATGTTCAGAGAGCTGGAGGTAAAGACATTTTTTCCAGCACAAGTTTTTGTTGTGAAAATAGTTATTTCCTGAACAACCCACTAGAATGCCTTAGGAACTAGCATTCTCTCCAAGAGTGGGACAAAAACACTGTTATGTTGCAGGCCACACAGCTGCTCTGTTTTACTGGCTTTGTGCTTTATTTATTATAACAATAGACAATAAAAGTCATAAGAATATGTGAGAGTCTCTGAGCTAAAAATAACATTGATGCTGAAGGCAGGAGAAAGGCCACCACTTTTAAACAAAAATTAGACATTTGTACGTGGTGCTTAGTGTTTATAAAAATGCCCTTTGTAAACAGTGTTACGTCCCCAGCTTAACATTGTTGGCCACGCCTGTTCTCTACCACTTATCTCAGAGTTTGCTGCACTGACACCCTAATCAAACCATCTTCTACCAAGTGGGTTTAGAACTAGAGTAGAGTCTGATCAGTTTATTGCTGCCCTTTTTTCCCTTTGCTATATGGAATTGAAAACCACTGCTTAACAGTACTGCAATAGTTGCTATACTGTTGTTGACACAGACGTAAGTAGGTAGGCACTTGGGATTCCTTATGGCAAGACAGCCCCACTCCTCCACTGCTAGGCTCCATCAAAGAGCTGTTCCTAGTCTCAGCTCTTCCAGTTCACACACAGCCACTTTGCAGGGATCAGTCAACTCAAACTTTTGTCCCCCGTCCCTCTTGAGGGATTTATATCTGGGGGATGGATAACTTTTCCTTTTAAACTTTAAACTCAAAGAGTCTGATTTCTCCCCTGTTTTCAACATTAAAAGTAACCCCTTAACCTACCCTTCTGAGAGTATCTATATAATTAGGGCCTTGATTGGATTGGCCACTTTCAATGATTCCAAAGTGATTTTTGGACATCTCTTTTCAGTAAAGAAAACATAGGGCTTCTCTGAGCACATAGAGCTAGAAAACAAAACAACCTTGAATACTGACACTCTTGCAGGAGAAAATAGTTTTTTAATTGTGCATCTAGAACTCTTTCCAGCCTTTAATTCTCTCCACTGGGTGGGGAAAGCTTATAGAATATAAAGTATAAAATTTAGAATCTTTAAAAATTGTGACATTCCTTAAGGTTGCAAATCTCAAATAGAGTAAATGGAGTTTATGATAATGAAGAGTGTAAGGTCAGTGTGAGAACAGAAGGTGGAGAAGCTTGCCAAGTACAGAGCGGCAACATCATGAAGGGTTTTGTATTCTTCGCTAAAGCAATTTGACTTTATTTTGTAGTAGGTAGTAGTCAGTGAGGAGCAACTAAAGGATTTACAGATTTATATTTTAAAGGGGTCACCGTTCAGGCTATATTGTGGGGAGTTGGGAGCAGGGAGAAGAAGCTGGGGAAATAGGTTGCTTTTCTATGTTTTAATTGTCCAGGTAAGAGATGTGGAAGACCCTAGCTAAAGCAATAAGAATTGGAAATGGGGAAGAAGCAGAGATTAAAAAGGTAGAATCGATGGGACATGGCAGGTGAGGGAAAGAGAAAGGTGCCTGAGATCATACTCTTCCTGGATTGACTCTGGGTAGATAATCGTCTCATTTACCAGAGCAGGAGCTAGAGAAAAAAGAGCAGGTTTCGGGGCAGTGATAAGTTTAGTTTTAGACATGTCACATTGTATTCATTTTTAGCTTCTCTGAAATAATCATGGATAAAAAAGATGATGTTTCAATATAATTTTCATATTTTTTACTATGATGAAGACTTTCTGTCAATTGGCCTATTTCAGAAAATATTTCAGTAAATATTGTCTAAAGTAATCATTCTATAATTTTCTTTGATGCTATAGGTATTTTAAACAGGAGAATAACATAATGCTTTTTTTTTAACTTTGGTTTTTTTCTTCCTCACAGTTGTATACTAAATCATTTATTTTTGTGTTTATGCTTAATATCCCACAGTTGTGGGAGTTAGTGAAGCTTATGAAGATGCTGCCAATTGTCTCTGGTTGTTAACTAACTCCAAGCCTTGTGCTAACTGTAAGTCTCCAATACAGAAGAATGAGGGATGCAATCACATGCAGTGTGCTAAGGTAAGAAGTTAAAGAGGATTTTGAGTGTTTTGCAGTTGGAATCTTAATTTGAATGTTAATTAATCCAAAGAAGAAATGTTCTAAGCATAAAAATCTTTTTGGGTTTCAGATGGATTCTAGGAGACCGCATTCTGCATTCTTTGTTGAATAAAATAAGTGTTAATTCATACACTAATAGTGAATGTTAAAAATAAGAATGGTGATTCAGTGGTATTTGGCCAGAAGATCAGAACTGCCTGAATCCTTCCCCGCAAGTTACCTCCCCCAGTGAAGATCCTGAGAGAGTTTTGTGTATATATAAATAATATTAAATGACAGAGTACTGCCTTATGTAGATCTCTTGCTAAGCTGGTTTTAGAGCACACAGCTTAGACTCAAGACACAGGCCAGGCACCAGGCAACCCCCCTAAGTCCAAATCTTAACCTTGATGTCTATATATAGGTGTCAGTATAATAAAAGGTACCTGAAGCAATGGGCAGACTTTAGGTCTGCTGGTGAAACTATAAATTAAATAAGTAATTCATTACTATATTAAAAATGAAAATGCCAGTTAAGATCTACTTGGCTGAAAAATAATTAATATACATAATTACTATTAGAAGGCTACCCTCCTGACTTAGTTGCATAGAAGGACATTACCATATTTAAAGCAAATATTCTGGAATTAGGTTAATATTTTATTAATACGTGCCTACATTTATAAACATTTTTTTTTAAGAGTTAGAGAAGGCTTCTTTAATTGAATATAATTTGCAAAGAAAAGTTAAAAAGCACTCCAATTTTTTGCTTACAATTAAAATTATTTTTTATATTATTATTAGTTTCAAGTATACAGTACATTGGTTAGACATTTATATAGCATTTTTATTTTAAAATTATAATGATTTTGAATTGTTTTCACTGGAAGTAACATGTATATAAAAAGAATTATTTAAAATTATTGAGAGGACAATGTAATTTTTGTAAGTTTAGGATGTGAAAGAAACCCAAATAGTTAAGATTATAATAAAATATATCAATGTCTTCTAAGTATTGCTTGATTTTTAAGCTTGAACTAACGGTCATTATTATTATGGCTTTAAAAATAATGACAGTTACCAGATGATTTTAACAATAAAATTAACATACATGAATTGGCTTAGCCAATAATAATGATTTCCTAAGAGGCAAGAAGAAAAACTGAGTATAGCATTCTGAGGAAAATGCTTGAAAGTGCTTATTCAGCTGATTAGGCCAAAATTATTTTATTTATTTGTGGTCTTATCTCCAACATCCATATAAGTTTTTTCTTAAAAAATCTGACATAGACTACATAGATGTGTAAAGAAATACAGATCGACCATAAAAATCAGCCATTGGGGCTACTAATAGCACCCACCAATAGTAAGTACTTGATAAATATGTATTTAGTGAGTGAACATTTTCATAAATTAACCAGACTAGTGATATAACATAATTATCTTTTTTTTTTTTAGGCGAGGCAACCCTTGGTTGACCTTACAGATTATAAGGATCTAGTCAGTTTACAATCCCTTATTTTTTAAATTTTTTACGCCTACAGCACCTGGTCTTCTAGGTGGTCTCCCATCCAAGCACTAACCAGGCCCAACCCTGCTTAGCTTCCAAAATCAGATGGGATCGAGTGTGTCCAGGGTAGCATTGCTGTAGACTATAATTTATCTTAAACGGATTTTGCTCAAGATTCTGTTGCATTTAAAAGAAACATTTGCTTACATACTATGTTAGTATAGTAGTCTTGTTTAACATACTATCTGAAGTATTTGCATAGAACAAAAACTGACAAGTAATTCTTTTTTATTTTTTTCTTTTACTTTTTTAAAAATTTTACTTATACAATTTAAGTATACTTTGCATACAATATTAGCTTTAGATGGACAAGATAGTGATTCAACATTTATATACTTTACAGTGTGATCACCACACTAAGTCTAGTAATCATCTGTCACTGTGCAAACATATCACAATATTATTGACTATATTCTCCTTGACAAATGATTCTTATGACACAGAAGAAGACATCTAGAAAGAAATGAACTTGCTACAGAAAAATTTTATACTTTAAGTGTTTTTTTTTAAATGTGACAGTGGAACAACAGGTTATGTGTAATTGAATTCATGCTCTTACACAGTGACTAAATCATAATATACTTTTATTAATGCCTCAGTGTTGGTTATGATTCAGAAGATAGTTTTTACTTTCTGGGATCAAATAGTTAAACATTTTTTTTTTAATGACAAATTTGGCCCTATAAAATAAGTTCATTTATTTTAAAAACACTCGTTATTCATTACCCTTTAAATAATTTTCATGAGACTTTAAATGTTGTATTCTTACACTTTTAAATTACTTAGTAATTTTCTTCATCTGACTGTATAAAACTATATGCTTCAACTAAAAAATAAAAATTATTCAAATTCTATATTTTCTTATCATAGAACGTAAAATTTGGCTTTTGTAAAACATTTTGCCACTAATTTTGAGTGATCAGTAAGGTTGTACTGAAGGATACTTGTATCAAATCAGGAACGGAGTTCCTTTACACCAGGCAACAAAAGAACTGTGGAAACCTTGAAACATATCCACAATTTATTATGTAAGTAACATGTTTGCGAGGAGACTGATGAGTACAGAAACTTTAATTCAGCTCTTTGTTCATGACATGTCATGTAGAGAAAAAATTAGTAAAGATATAGAAGACCTAACATGATCACTAGGTTTATCTGATTGCTATCTATATATTCAGACTTCGTATCCTGAAAATATGGTCTATGCATACATCTTTTCAAGTACCTCAAAAATTGATCATTGATCCTCAAAGAAAATCTCAGGTATTCCAGAAAATAGAAAATAATTTAAGCAACATTGTCTAGTCAAAATGAAATAAAAATAGAAATTAACAAGTTACAAAAGGCCTTTTCATTTAGAAAATAAAAAAGGAAGTTAAAGAATTTATAGGAAACTCAGGTAATGAAAATACTATTTATCAGAACCAAGGGCTATAACTAAAGCAATCCTCAGAAATGTACTTAGCCTTATTCACTTTAACAATACAAAATAAGGAATGAGTTAAGGATATGAGTTTAAAAATCATGAAAACAAAATAAACTTGAAGAAAACCAGGAGGAAAGATTTAAAAAGATAAAATTGGTGAATAAAAAATTGAAAATACAACCAATAAATAAATCCAAAAAGTGGTCTTCTGAAGAAAAAATAGATAAACCACTAAACTTACATAAGAAAAAGACACAATATAAGAAATAAGGGAAATAATAAAAAAAGCAATCTAAAATAAGAGATAACTTTGCTCAACTCTTGCAGATGAATTTGAACTTGGGTTTGAAATGGATTGATTTTCAAAGAAAATATAATTTATTAAAACTGACCCTAGGAGAGATATCCAAACAAACCTATTTCCGTAGAAGAAAGGGTGTTTCAGTGATCTCCGCCCTTTAAAGCAATAGATCCTGGCAGTTTCACAGTAGACTTTTATCAAACCTTTACAAGAACAGGTGATTCCAGTATCATTTAAACTGTTTCTGGGAGTTAAAAAAAAATAAAAAGAAACTTTCAAATTATTATTATACAGTGAGTAGAACCTTGATACCAGCCTTGACAAGATTATTAAAATTAAAAGAAAACTGTAGATCAATCTTCCTTATAACAATGCATAAGTTCTGTTAAGATGTTAGAAGGGGAAAACCTCACAAATATTAGCAAACATAATTCAGCAGAGTACATTAAAAGAGTAATTGACTGTCAATTATATATCAGTTAAAATTTTTTAATAAAAAGTAATTAACCATGTAGAGTTTATTCCAGGAATACAAAAATGGTTTGATATTTAAAAAGCTGTTGCTGTACCTCATCTTACTAGTAGATCCTTGGAGAAAAGTCTCATAATTTCTGTAGATGCTAAAAAGTCATTTGACAAAAAAAATCAACAACTATTCTTTATAAGACACTCAAAAAAATAGAAATAGATGAAATCTTCCCTACTGTGATAAAAAGAAATCTACGTCAGTCCAAAAGTTAGCATGATATTTAGTGGGGGAAACTAGAGGTACTCTCACTAAAATCAAGAACGAGATAAGGATGCTCTCCATCATAGATACATTGGACTGGAGATACCAGTCAATATAATTGAACAATAGAAAGAAATTGGAGATGTACAAATTAGAAACAAGATGATAAAATTATCATTTTTTGCAGACAGCATGATTGCATACCTAGAAAACCCACAGAATCAACTGGAAAACTACTACAAACAACAAAAGTTCAATTATCTAGCAGGTTACAAAATATGTAGAAAGCATTGGCCTTCATGTGTACCAACTACATCCAACTAGAATGTATACTGAAAGAGACCTTATTTATCTAGAAAGACACTTAGGTAATTTATAAGACTTACATGAAGAAAATTTTAAGACTCCTATCTATAGGACACAAAATATGACAAATGGAGAGGTAACAAAGTTCTAGGGTAGAAAGATTCCAACAAAAATACCAACAGGTTTTGTTTCTGCATCTAGATAAACTAACTCAAAAGTTTATATGGAAGAACAAAGCAGGAATAGCTAGGAAAACTCCAAAAAAGAACAGTGAGGAAGAACTAGCCTTTTATAATAACTTTTATTATAAAAGTGAAGTAATTAAAACAGCTTGGTGCTGACAGATCAGTTAAACAAAATAGAAAGAAAGCCCAGAAAATAGACACAGGTACATGGGAATTTAGTACATATGATAAAGGAGGCATCTCCAACCAGTGGATAAACCTGGACTGTGCAATAAATGGTATTGAGATGACTAAAGAGCTGTGTGGAAAAATATGAAGGTGAATTCATACTGTATATGGTATACCCAGATAAAATCTGAACAGCTCAAAGATTTAAAATTAAAAAAAAAAAAAAAAAACATAAAAATACCAGAAGAAAACATAGACTTAGAATGGGAAGATCTTTCTGGCTCAAAATCCATAAGCATCGGTTGGGGGTAGAGGGGGTGGGGGGGTAGCATTTTCATACTAGAATGCTCATTTTTTGGCATTGTTTGTTAACTATGGTAATTAAAAGTGAAAATTTCTAAAAAACTGAGAAAAATATTTTATGTCAGTTCTAAGAGACCTTTGAAACTTGTTCTCAGTTTCGGAACTATTTGTCAGTGTCACAGACATTTTAGAGACTGGTGGAGCCTTATAGACCAAAATAAGGTCGCCATGCACTTGAAAAATGAAACATTTATCAGTACCTGTTTTTATTATTTGGAAAGAATATCCTATTGATATTTTTAAAGATTTCTTGAGATCACTTCATAATATTATGATTTCCATCTTAATTTATGTAAGCAACAATTTTAAACTACCCCCACATCTTTCCATAGTGCAGATAAGGTCTCCAGAAAGTACGTGTAAAGGGGGTTTATCTTTAAGATTTGTTCCTGGTCACACAGGCAGGATTGTTTAATCTCTACAAATTAGTAGACTAGAAATCAGAAAATAATTTGCATATTAACATGGAGAGATGTTTGCATATATGTTTTCTTTTGAAGTGCAAGTATGACTTTTGCTGGATTTGCCTAGAAGAATGGAAAAAGCATAGTTCTTCCACAGGCGGTTATTATAGATGTACTCGCTATGAAGTCATTCAGCATGTGGAGGAGCAATCCAAGGAAATGACTGTGGAGGTAAAGAGAACTGTTTGGCTAAGCCACTTAATACCATTGGAAGTATTTTGCATTTCTTCTTTTCCTATCTTCATTCTAGTGAGGCATTAAATTGAATACACTTTAGAGTAGCCTTTAATTTAAACAAATAGTTCTATAAACTTGAGAGCTTTTTTTCCCTCCTTTTTAAATAGTAAGTATCTTATAATAAGTATATTAATCTAAGATATTTTGTTATAGCAGCCAAGCAGACTAAGATACTTATTATATGCTATCGCATTAATACTATATTATTGATATTATGTTTAAATTATTTTTAAGTTATTATAGAGGCAGGCTGGGATATATAAGACTTATCTTCATGAACAATAATTTCTCACAGTTCTGCAGACTAGGAAGTCCACAATCAAGATTCCTGCCATACAGATATTGGTGTTAAGTCTCTTCCTGGCTTGCAGATGGCTCTCTTTTTGCTCTGTCCTTACATGGTGGAGAGAGAGAGAGCTCTAGCATCTCTTCTTCTATTTATAAAGTCACCAGCTCTATGGAATTAGTGTCCCACCCTAATAACCTTTATCACCTCACAGCCTTCTCCAGATACAGTCTGGAGGTCACATTGGAATTTGAGGGAGACACAATTCAATCTGTAACAACAAACAACGTAATAAAACATTGAAGATCTGATAAACGTAGGCTTGAGAGGCCTTACACTTTGCCGTACACTCTGGGATTATGGATTCAGTTTATCACAGAGAATTCAAATGTTGGACTTTGTTCTGGGAGCCTTTAAAATGTGTTGGTTATTATTTTCTCTCAATAAAATAGTCAAAAAGTCTGTCTGCATTACTGCCTATTAGTAATAAAATTATTAAGTGACAAAAAACTATTAATAACTAGTACTTTTATATATAAAAGTCATTTATGGGTTTTTGTTTCCTAGGCTGAGAAGAAACACAAACGGTTTCAGGAACTTGACAGGTTTATGCACTATTACACAAGATTTAAAAATCATGAGCATAGCTATCAGGTATGTCCTACATCATTTCAAATACACTGAATTGCACTGTTGTGGATAAATAAAGAGAATGATATAAATTATTTATTTGTTCCTTTAGTTAGAACAACGCCTTCTTAAAACAGCCAAAGAAAAAATGGAGCAATTGAGTAGAGCTCTCAAAGAAAGTAAGTTATAAGTGGTATGTGTGATCATTAATATAAAATAAACTTCCATGCTAAGTCAGTCATTTCATTAGTAAGAGGTTAAGGCCCTTAAAGGAATACATTATATGTTCTCCCTCTGCTACTGTTTGGAGGTCTCTGAAGCCCAGAGAACAGCTGAACATTTTGAGGCCTCTGTGATTAGATTTTCCACCCGACTTACTGCGTCTCCTCCTCTTAATGCAGCCTGCGCTATTAGTAAACACTCATTACAATTTTGATTACTCTGTGCCACTGCTGATGCTCTAGGATGTTGGAAAAAGAGGTCATGCCTGACCTCATCAAAAGAGCAAGATTTGCATGCCACGCAATTCTTATGTTACTGAATTCCCAAAGATTCTTTAGAAAATTTAGCAGAGTGCCTAATGGAATGGAAGTCAAAGACAGTTTTGGGAGAACTCATCTCATTGGTAAGTAATGGACATTGGAGTTAAAAAGCAAAGACATGAGATAGGGCTAACTATATGGATCATAAAGGGAAATTTGAAAATTCCTAAAAATGGATTGAGTTGTATCATTAGAATATAATATCACAATGGCCACAACAGAGTACAGGTTCCAACATGTTTGTTTTAAAATCACAACTTTAAAATAATCAGTTTATATATAAAAGGGGTTAAGCCTAAAAATGCAATCAGTTGTAATTGTGTTTGCTCCAGTTTACAAAAGTAATGAATAATAACACTTTTTTCATGACAATAATTCCCTAATTAAGGCAGCAACTACAGTTAAATAAATAAGAGTGGGAGAAAAAATGTCAGTAGCAGCTTAGTCTCCTTATAATAAATCGTTCTTAGACTTTCTTAATGATGTAGCTATCTCATACCAATGTCAAATTCTTGAAGTCTTGTCCTTCGTGAAAATTGAAAAGAAAACACCCTCCCCGGTTCCACAGTTCTTCAGCAGGGATTTTCTTCTGTTTCATCACTGATGTATCCCTGATGCTTAGAACAGTGCCTGACAGTAAACATTCAATACATATTTGTAGCTGTGAATTACTGTTGCTGTTCAACCTTCTGGAGGTTCTAGACAATATAGGAAGATATAAAAAAGAAGTAAAATCTTATATCTATAAGTATTGGAAAGGAAGAAATAAAACTTTACACAATTCTCACACTTATAATGAGGAAGGTGGGGGTGTTTTGTTTATTTTCCTTTTTTTACATCTTAATTCAGATACTTATGCTAGATAGGTATTTTGGGATGGTCTGTATATTTGTATGCATGTACACATGTAATTTTCTGTGGGCATGCAGAATAATCTTATTTTCAAAAGTACTTATGAATTTAGATTCTACTGCTTAATTCCTATTTATTTGCAGTTAAGGAAAAAGCTAAAATGGTATAATGATATTTTGGAAAGAATAGTCTCAGATATTAAGGTAGTTTCTTCCCTCCTCACTCTTCCTCCCTTTCTCTCCATCTGAAGATTTTTATTTACTAGCATCAGTTATTCATTTATTCTCCAGAATGCTGTATCTTTTTCCTTAGAATTTTTTTTTGCAGAGGCATAATTATAATTAGGTTTTGTTTGTTTGCTTTGTTTTGTTTTTTAGCAGGTAGTTTAGCAAGGCATTTGTTCTAACTTTAATCAGCAAAGTTCTGCTAGGGATAACCTAAATAACTTAGTAAAGCATGGGACCTTTAAGTTGACCTGGGCTAGATTCATTTGTCAGCAGGGTCAAAACAGAATCCTGGATCAGTGTATGCATTTTTCAGGATTGCCATCAGTGCTCCTGGGCTTATGCAGTGTGCGCTTCATTTATAAATGTGTACAAGTCACACATGAATGTTTTATGTAGGTTTTCAGTATAGTTCAAATAAATACTCTTCAAACAGTTTCTTCATAGGGATCCTCATTCTTTTTTTTTAATTGTCTTATTAATTTTATAATGGCATATTTGCAAAATAATTTTTCACTGTGCCTGATCGTAGCTGAAGGAGGCTGTCCAGATACCACTTTCATTGAAGACGCAGTTCACGTGCTCTTAAAAACTCGACGTATTCTCAAGTGTTCTTACCCCTATGGATTTTTCTTAGAACCTAAAAGCACAAAGAAAGAAATTTTTGAACTCATGCAAGTAAGATATCCTTTTAAAATTAAATTTAAATTCAGTTATGAAAAACAGATTTTCTTCTTTTTCGACCACTTAAGTTTATCTTATTTGGGTATGATTAGTAAACAATTTTGTTTTCATTTTTAGAATGGTTTTTAAATAAAGGAAAAGTTACCAGTAATAAACTAAATTTTTCTTTATACTTAAGTTTGTTACTCTGCACATCTGAATGAGTACTGAGCTATGCAGACATTTCCTAACACATACATTTTTTTCTTTGAAACTAGTTGAGGTTGCAATCTGGCCTAATTCTGATTATGTAATTAGGAGTTTTATCTTCAGAGATGAAACAAACCACATTTCATACTAGATGGGAAAGTTACTATTTGCCAGTTTATTTTAAAAGTACAACTGAAGAAGTTACAATATTTAAAAAACAAAAACACCTAAGCCAACTGACATCTCTGTAGCCAGATCAGCTTCATTGTACGGTAATCTTTTTTTTTGAAGCCATCAAACTTTCTCCTCTTACTACAGTTTTCATGCCATCCCTTTGAATTACATTTATTTCAATGTTCAATATTCATATTCTCCATGAAGTCTTTTAGACCTAACCCCAAATTGCAGGTGTCTTGCCTTGCCTCAGATTCCGTCAGCATGGCATCTATACTACATGTCATGCATTTGCATGTACAATGCCTTGAAATTTATTAGTTTTTTTTTTCACATAGACAAATTATAAATCCCTTATAGACAGCTGGTATACTCAGTACTACTTTGTAATCTGTACCAACTACATTGCTAAGTGCCTATCGGAATGAATGCTATTTTCTTGTAATGTGCAAAATAGAAACATGTTAAATATGAAGTTATTTCAAAATTTAGATTAATTTCTGACTTCAAAGAGTTAGATTTAACTGAGAAACCAGATAGACACTGGATTTGCTTTTGAGTAGTCCACCAGCCTATGATTTTTTTTTTTCTCTTCTTACCATAGACAGACCTAGAAATGGTCACTGAAGACCTTGCCCAAAAAGTCAATAGGCCTTACCTTCGCACACCCCGCCACAAGATCATCAAGGCAGCATGCCTTGTACAACAGAAGAGGCAAGAATTCCTGGCATCTGTTGCTCGGGGAGTTGCTCCTGCAGACTCACCAGAAGCTCCAAGGCGCAGGTAAAAAGGATGTACACTGTGGAAATCATCCTAGTTCTAGCCACAAATGCTAACAGGTTTATATTTTGTCCAACTAGAGTTCATATTCCTGGAAGTTACTTATAAGAATATGTTACCCTCTTTTTTGGTGATTTTTTTCCCAGTTCTATTTCTTTTTTTTCTTGTTATTTTTGGTTATCATTGTGTAGTTTTTTGGACTAAATTAGGCTAGATTAATTTCACAATCAGTGAACTCATAATTCAAAGAGTATTCTAAAATGCCATTTCAAATAGGTAATATAAGTAGTGATATGATAGCCATAAAGATCTTATGTTATAGAATTTGGAAGCCTTGCCAACTTGTTATGGTCATATTTGTATTTTGCAATAAGAGGTTAGAAATGAAGAGGTGAAGAAATTAGAACTCTGTTATTAGTAATTATATAAGTGGTCCATATTTATCCATTAAAGAACAATTGAGTTTTGGTTGTTTTATTTTAGATACTTATACTACTCATGCCATTATAAACTGAAGTGTATTTTGTATTTATAATGATTACAAGCATTAGAAATTCCTTTGACCCTTTTTTATATAAATATAACAAAACTAGAAGCAATCATAAAATACTGTTATAATAGCATTGTAGCATTGTGATTTTTATTTTTCTACCATTATACACAAACAGAAAGTAACCTAGAATTTGAAAGATATAATGAAAGTATTGTCGTAATTATATTCTGTAGTTGATCTACTTTCATTAACCCATTTCCCGTTTAGAAAAAAAAAAAAGTGTAGCTGGCTGCCAGCATTAATTTAATCTTACATAAACACGCTCTTTGAGGCTGAAGCAAATCTGACAGGTTTTCAATGTGAAAATAAAATATAAAAACTGTTCTTAGAGTTATTTCTAAACAGAACTTGTCTCTAATCCTAATGTAACAGAAATGTATATGTAAATCAGATTCATCAAATGAATATTCAGTAATAACTGTTAGAGAACAATGTTGACATCACGCGTAGGAATGCTACATTTTCTAGGATTTGACATTTTCAGCGATTGAGAATTACTATATTTTATAAATGGAAATACTATTCCTAAAAACAGAATGCTATAAATAGAATGATGTCATTTGTTTCCTAAGACTATCAATATATCAGAGCGAAAATATAACAAAGGCGATGCAAAAATAACAAAAGCGAGATATTTCATGACAAACTTTGGGGGTAAGGTTAGGGCTGCAATCCACGAGCTATCTGGGACTGAACGATGCAGCCGCAAGTGCCATTGGCAAGGATTCTCAGGGCAAACAGGAAATGGGTTAAGCCAGTTCCAAGCAGAGGAATTAAAAGTAATGTTCAAAGAGCAAGGGTCTGATTGTTTGTACTTTGTAGTACTGATAATAAATCAAATGGTATGTCTAATTTCTTTGTAGCTTTGCTGGTGGAACATGGGATTGGGAATATTTAGGATTTGCATCACCTGAGGTAAATTGTTTTTCTGGGGATTTTGTTTTCTTTTGTTTTGTTTCATTAATTATATTTTTCCTTAGTGCAGTCCTGCTTGCACTTGCACCCTCATCTATTGTAAATCCTACTCAGATTGTCAGCATTGTTTCTCTTTTATAATAAAAATGCGACAGCAGAGCCTACATTTAGTTATTTATGGTATTGGATTATGATCACATTATTAATTGCATCTCCCCTTTTATAATTTTTAATTACTGAACAGTCAGAATTAAGGCCAATTTATAGCATATATTTTTGGAATATATCTTTAAATTGGTTAATAGAGATACAAATTTTATTTATTGGAACTTTTTCCAAGTTATTGCAACAACCTGAGAAATCGATTTATAATCAGTTGCTAAGTTGGAAACTTGACAATAATGTTCCTGCAGAAGAATGCTTTGCTTACTTTCTGCTTTTTAAGATTTTCGCACTCTTGTCTTTTCTTTGTTGTTATATACCATTTTAAAATACAGAAGTTCTGAAGTACCCTGCAAATAGTAGTTGCTGTAAATAAAAATAAGATAGAGTGAAAATTTTAATCACATTGCTATTTTCTGAGATTTAAATTGCCACTGTCAGTGTCTAATCTGATTTTAAATGGTTTTAGCAGTTCTCTCTACTTCTTTCTTCCTTGCTCTTTATAAAACAGTATACCATCTGATGCATATTTTGTAATAACCTTTTAACTTAATTCTTAGAAGGGACGGGACAAACAATGACTTTGTTGTTTACTTATAGCCCATTTGTTATCTGTAACTGAAAGACAGTGAAATTGATTATTATCCAGAAATGACTGTGGCTTATTTAAATCAGATACTTTCTCTTTTCAGCTGCTGAGGATACTTGCAATCACCTTGTGACCTTTTGTATTGGTAGATATATCTAAGAAAATATTGACTTGAAAAAACAACTTATGTTTAGAGCTCTAATATGGGAATTCTTAATTCACTTGAATTCCAAAAAATATTTTTTAATATATTAATGATTGAGGAAATTTTCTACATAAAAGGAAAATAAACAAACTTCAATTATCAAAAAAAATAATAAAGATTTCATAATTTCAAGGTAGAAACATGGTTTAGCAAAAATAAAACCTTTACCAGTGTATTTATTCAGTCATGTGTGCATCGTTTTATAGCTTCTGGCTTTGACAGTATCTTTAGGAATCGTGAAATATTTGTCCTTGACTATTGAGGGCCTGCTAATATGACTGGCATGGATTCATTTCATAAAAGATAGGAAGGCTTGCCACTTCACATGTGAATATTTATAAATAAAATTAGTGAGCTCTTGTTCTCCAGAGATTGAGAATGACAGTATAAATAACATTTCCTCTTTATGAGTTAAATTTACTTTTTATGAGTTAATCAATTTTGTGAGGATTATTTAACTTGCTTTCACTTTTCTCTTTTAAGTCTTTAGCACATTGAAATACCAAGATTTTATGTAAACCGTATTGCAAGTCTAAAGAATTACCACACAGTGTGAAACTTTAAAATTCTGCATGTGTGTGACTGTCAAGTAACTGCCAAAATTTTTTCTTTAAAAGTTAGCTTTTTGCCTATATATAGATTCTGAAAAAAAAAATAATGTTGCCAAACTCCAATAGACTTTTAGGTTGAATTTATATTTCTTCAGTAGAGTTAATTTCATCTTTTTCTTTTTAAATCAAACTTAATGAGTCACTGACAAGCCTAAGTATTTGTTTTGTGCCACTTTGAAGGCAGTGGAGTCCAGAGGAAAGAGCAAATCTTGAAATCTGAGTGACACCTGAATTCCAGGTCTAGCTCTTTAACTTAATAGATTGTAGGCTGTGTTCTTCCTTAATTTCTCACATGTGGTTGGTGATACCACATTTCTAGAAGGATTAAAGCATGTCATTAAGTCACTGACAACATTGGTGATCAGTAAATGGTATTATTATTTAAAACAAAAAAATCTCCTGGCAGCTTTTCCCCCTATAAATCCTAAAACTTCTCAATCTTCTCTGTAGCCATAACACTCTCCAACCGTTTGGAGTATCCCGACTAAAGCCTTTTCATATGCTTACTTGAAGATCTTAGGAATCCTTGGAAATTTTCAGATAAGTTTAATTTTATGAGAAAAATTCTTTTAAGCCTATTGCATCATGAGAGACTGCTATTTGAGTTTTCTATCAGAATAATTATAAACATAACATTTCTTTTATAGTTGTTTTTAAACTACTTAGTTTTCTTAAATTTGAAATATGTGTATTCTATGGTCAATAATAGTTTCTTTAACTCAGAATAACTTTGTATCATCATCAAATATACAAAGCAAATAAATTCTCCCTAAATATAAGTCTTGAACTGAGGTAAACACTTCATGTCATCTTTGTCTGAGAAATGTGGTGGTCCTCAGTGGTCTAGTGAGCCATGATGACAAATAACAGTCATCCTGTTTTGGCTCCTAGGCCTCCAGGAAAAGAGGAAATGATACCCCACCTCAGCAAGAAATTTTAAAACACCTAAGTAATCCCTCCAAGCACCTGTAGTACCTTTTATTCATTTGTTCCTAACCTGTTAAGATGCTTCCTGCCTCTTATTAGAGTCCATTTGCTTACATGGATGAAGGAATTTAAATAAATTTAACCAGAGGAGTATGACATGTTAAGTTTTATTTGTGATGTAAAACTTGTCTTCATTTATTTTAGTACTTTCACAATATAAGCATATTGGGTATCTAAGGTAACTAAAATAACCATAAACCTGAGTATCTTAGTGTTTATCACTGAAAGATTATATAACGATTCTCAAAATAAGCCTTCTGAATCTGGTCATGCACAATGACCTTTCTTCTAGTGTCTTGTGTCACTAAAATCTGGAAGAGTACTCGGGTAATAGCAGGTAGTCCCAGGTTCTGCCTCTGGTAATAATCCACTTTTAAACTGTTACCACAAATGTAAAATAAATTCAGGGACATCTGCACAAATTTGTGTTCTTCCATATGTTAAATAGAAAACACTTCTCCCTACCTGTGTTGTAGATAACCCCACATATTAACTACTATAGGAAGGAAGCCAATTAATATTTTAAAGCTAACCTCACACTTTTAATCTAGTCATTTGATTTGTATGGTATGTAATAGTCCCAAGAATACAATATCTAACAATCTGACAAGTGCTTAATGGTGTGTGCTTTTCTTTCATCCTTTTTTCTTTTTTTCTGTTGCATATATCACAGTCACTTTTTAAACCAGACTTCCAGGAAGAAACTTACTTATTTAATTAATAAAGTCATTACAGTATAGTTATAATATTAAATAACAAGACGAGGGCATATGAAATAAGGCTCAATTGTGATTTAGCATTGGAGCTTGCAAGTATTCCCAATTTATCCAGGCAATTATAGTAACCATTTAAATTTTTCTTTTTCTTCATTTTACTTCTGATTTCTTGGCATGGCAAAAGCTGAAGTTTATTTTACTAAAGCCAAGTGATTTTATAATATATATAAAATCACACATTTTTTTCCTGGAAAAAAGTGTGTTGTTTATTTTATTTGCATTTTTAAAAATTGCATGCTCTCCTGTATTTTATAACCTTTGGTTTATGCAGGAATATGCTGAATTTCAGTATCGGAGGAGACACAGACAGCAGCGCCGCCGGGGAGACGTGCACAGTCTGCTCAGCAACCCGCCGGACCCCGACGAGCCCAGCGAAAGCACTTTAGGTAAGCTCTTGTGTTGGGTATGTTTTAATCCCTTAGTTCTCTTGAATTTATTCTTAAAACTGGCGAATCTAAATGGTTGTGAAAGACTTTGTGATTTAGATGTACAATCAATAATATGTAGCTGTTTCTCATGTCACAGGATAGAGAACCTGTGGCAGTAGAATCAGAGACCTGGGTCTGCTCAGTATCCGGGTGACACCTTAGTTAAGTCGTTTAACCTCTCCAAGCTGTAGTCTCGTCACTCTAAAGGAATATTAATAGTGCCATTTTGAGGCTTATTGCGAGCACTGAATGTGATAATGCATGTAAATTCCTTAAGCACAAGCAGCATCTAGTGACCACTCAATAAATTGTAGCTATTGATTACTGTTACTGTGTTCATGGAATGTTTTTCTCCTAACCTCAGTTCTATAAGCATTCTTCAAAAGAGAAAATTTCAGGTGTTATAAATGACTAATTATCAACCTTTAAATGTTAAATCGTAATGGAAAATATTGAAACTATAATGTCAGCAGATTATCTTTAATTGGGATCAACAGGCCTAAAGATTTGCTCTTTAGGCTATTATAATTCCCAAATTCTTTAGTTTTAAGAACTCTGAAAACTAAAACACCTCTATTTGTTGTTACTTAAGGGAAAAAAAAGAGGAATGGATAGTAGCATTTGCATTTCTGAATAGAACCATATGTAGTGCAAGCAAAAATGCAAAGAACAATCATGAAATTGAAGTAAATAGTATGAGATATGTATTATTGCTTATGGTGAGACAAATAAGGATAAAGAATCTCTAGAAAATTAAGTGAACGTGTGAACACGGGTTTTCACCCGCATGTCAAAGAGAAATTGCCTATTTAAATAAAAAGATGTATAAAGTCTTGATGACTAATGTCCCTGATGCCACTTGCTTCAAACAGGTACTCCAGAAGGTGGCAGTGGCCGCAGGCCTGGCACGTCCGTGGTAAGTTCCGCATCTGTGAGCGTGCTGCACAGCTCCTCCCTGCGCGACCACACCCCTGCAGGTCGCTCTGAGAACCAAGACTCTCTCCAGGTAGCCTTCCTGGGCAGCCTGCTGCCCCTGCTTTTGCTCTTTCTCTCTTCAGCCTGGTTTTCATTTTCACTTTGTTGCTTTCCTTTTTCTTCCTACCATTCTAAAAATCTTTGTTTCAGAGGTATACTACAGCAAAGGGCTCTATATTTCAGAGTTATCTTAAGGAATTTCTTTTTCCCTAAAACAAAGACGGAGAAAATTAAAATAATATTTGAGTAGGTAAAATAATTTTGTATAAATAGAGGTAATATTAATTATCTGTTAAGTAAAAGAACAGTAGCAAACCTCATTGGGTTAAATCATTTTCCTTTTAAATTTAAAGTGATTTTATTTTCTGTTGCCCTCAGGCTCTGAGTTCCTTAGATGAAGATGATCCCAATATACTTCTCGCAATACAGTTATCACTGCAAGAATCTGGGCTGGCCATGGACGAGGAAAATAGAGACTTCCTCAGTAACGAAGCATCCTTAGGAGCAATAGGCACTTCTTTACCTTCCAGGCTGGACTCTGTCCCCGGGAACACAGATAGCCCTCAGGCGGCGTTAAGCAGCACTGAGCTGTTGGAACTTGGCGATAGCCTCTTGAGACTAGGAGCAGAAAGTGACCCCTTTTCAAGTGACACCCCAAGTTCACACCCTCTCAGTGAGGCAAGAAGTGAATTCTATCCCTCATCCAGTGACCTTGACTCAGCTGGCCAGGACGCCAGTGCCAGTGACAATCTTCTTGGCAATATCATGGCTTGGTTTCACGACATGAACCCTCAGAGTATTGCCCTGATTCCTCCAGCGGCTACAGAAATCAGTTCAGATTCCCAGCTCCCCTATGTTAGAGATGGGTCGGAAGAGGTCAGGGATGTGGGGCCAGCACCGCCAGAGGAAGATTCAGTGTTTGAAGATGCCGTGATCAGTGAATGTAGAGGAACCCAAAGAGAAGAAGAAAATTCTTTGGAAGAGAATATTCTGGCTGAGGAGGAAGTGCCTCAGGCTGGTGAAAGTGGTAATGAGGCAGCCAACCAGGAGGATGCTTCAGATGTTTCAAGTCAAACACCTCAGACCTCAGGCGACTGGCTTGAACAAGTACATTTAGTGTGAGCTGCACACTTCAGGATTCCAAATGAATCGCAGGTACAGATGGTGGAGTGTGCTTTATAGAAACTTGTGCCGCTTAATTCCAACTCAATTCTAAACCACTGACATTAGGATTGAATACGAAGGTGCCCCCTTGAATGGTAGCTTCATTTCTGAGTTTAACCTTACAGGGAATTTCCTTTGTATTTAACTTAATAGCCTTTCCCATTTTTGCTGACAAAAAGAGTGGGAGAGGAGAAACAAATGGAATAAGAAAGTTAGATTCCACAGTCTAAGAAGATACAGTCCTCTGTTTAGCCTGAGGTCAGCAATACTTAAATTGAACATTTAAATTAAAAGCTTACTCCCTAATCTTTGGGTGGTTTTCCTCTTTAAAAAAAAAAAAAAAAAAAAAAAGTTTTCATCATTTTAGAAGTTATTTTGGACAGATCAAGGAATGTTTAGTTCCTCAGTCTCTTTGTGCTCTTCCATAGCTTCTTCTGCCTTTTTGTCCAAGCCGTGTGAATTGAGGCATCCAAGCCTTCTCTTTAGTGCTGCATCGACCGCAGTGTAATTAGTTTTCATTTTCACATGAATCGAAAATTTCTTTTCATGTCTACTTACAGTCCACTTGTGCCAAACGCTGACTAAGAAAGTGTTCAGGTGTGCGGTGCCCAGGCTCCAGGGCAGTTTCAGCCTCTCCAGAGCGAAAGGTGCCACTTGGTAGCAATGAAATTCCAGAGTTTAATGGGCTTTTGTTGCCATGGAGACTGCATTTAAATAAATGTAGCCTGTAGCTTAAGTTAACTAAACCTAATGCTGCTGTTAAAAACAGTTTATTTTATTATTAAAATACAGTTGATTAGCAACAGCGGTGCTGTATTTTAAGAGACACTTTATTGGAAGTGCAATCATAGTTCTTTGTTTTCACAATTTTACAGTGCATTCTAATTACTAATGGGTGCAATTACTTTTAATGGTAAGTGTTTTATAAAATAGAAAAAGTGGAGTTTTCATGAGTTATAGTAAATCCCACAATTATTAAAAAATTCAATAAAACATCCTGCGCAACATGTTACTGTGCCTTTGCCTAACCTAAATGGATAGTTGCCAGTTAAATAAGTGAGTAATTCAAATTTCAATGTCTCTTCTGAAGTTACTATGCTATGAATTGCAAAGACCTCCATAAAACCACCCATGGCCTTGCCTTTACAGTAAATATAACAACTAAATGTTTAATCAGTTTGTTTGCCTAAATAGCAAATGCTGATATGTGTTTGTTCTATTGCACAATACTCATTTGCTGTGTGATTACTGTTTAGTGTTGAAAAAAATCAACTTCCTAGTTATCAGTGTCTTACTGTGAAGAAAATACTGGTCTTAGTTGTAATTAAGATAAAATGGTACAGTGTGTAATTAAAACTAGAGTAAACTGTTGGAATGGCTGTTTTACTTACATATTATCAAAACTAGCATAACATAAGCAAAATTGATATGCAACACTCCATTTAATGTTTTGCCAGATTCTTACCAGAAACCTACCTACAGGTACCAAAATTTCAGTACCGAGTTTATACAGGCAAGTCCTGGGCTGGGCAAAAGGTTATATTAGTATTGATATCCAGTGAGTTTATAATTACGGTTATTTTGATTACTTTTTCCCCAAAAAACCTGCTTTTCAAATATTCTTGTATTTTGAATTCATATGACATTATATTAGAGTATTTAATATTCCTTGGGTTCCCCTAGAATAAAAAACTGTGTGGGAATTGTTCCTATGCTAGGGATATCAAAAGTCCACATTAGTTTTTATTTCCTCAATTATCAGAAATGTTGATATAAATCTCTATTAAAATTGGTCAGGGGAAAATATTAACTTTATCTGCAGTGTATTACTGTACATTAAACAGAAATAGTCCATTAAAGGATTTTTTTTTACAAATTTATTTTGGATTAAAAATACCAACACCAATCAGTTTTTAGACCAAGTTGTAAGTTTTTAGACCAAGTTGTAAGTTTTCAATAAAAAGTCTTTGTATCATATATTGAGGCGTCTTGCAAAGCTGCAATAAGGCGAGAAAGCGCTGCGTGAAGATAGTGGCGAAGCTGGTGTTTGTGGTGAGCTCTGGTTCCTTGCACCTCGTGCGGTACCCTTTGTTTCTGTGGTGTTCTCTCCTGAGCATGAAAAACGATCATTATCCAATTTGTATTTCCTTGGTACATATTTTAAAAACAACACAGTCATTGACTTTACAATTCAGAGATGAAGTTTGGCAAATCCTATTTTGTAAACAGGTTAATTTTATAATGTAAAAAAAAAAATTACTCTAACCTTGACTTGTTATTTGCACTTTCATAGTCTATACTTGATACATTCCCACTTTATATACAGTAGGATTCTACAAACGTGTAGATGTTTGGCCAAATGAATGCTGTTAATAATATGTAAAATTCTTTGATTAAACATTTATTACTTAAACTACTTCACTTTTGTCTTGTTACATTATAGATTTTGTTTTAACCAAGTCAAGAAGCTGATTTCCTTCAAATTAAATTCCCTTGAATATGATGGGATTAATTTGTTTCTTACATGTAATGAATTAGTGCCTAATATTTTTTACACTGGCCTACTTACTCAGCATTTTGTACCCCCAAAATAAACCCAAAGCACTGTATGACAATGTGTTAAAACATCATGACTTCAAACTCATTTTATTTTTATCACACTAGCTTTCAGGAGAAAAGTGATATGATTTTTCCTTGAAATCTCTAATAGAAACACATAGGAAAAGATAGAATTTTAAGATATTTTGTGAAATTGCTTAGGATAGGAAGATATTTTTATGCAATAGGAATAGAAACACCTGCTTCCCCATCATTTTATTATTCTGTCCTTCCTGAGTTACCAAAACAGCCCTTGGCATCTAAACTTCATTGCAGATACACAAATTCCCAGGCCACCAGCCGGTGCTTCATCGGGTCTCCAAGTGGTAACCACTCAAAGTCGTGTCATTTTATTTATGCCTTTCATTGTGTGGATCTGAACTTAACCACTAGCATCCACATGCTGAGTTATTCTTTAATGTTCTTGATTATTCACTGTTCTCACTTTCTATCTCCTTTTTGTCGTTTACCTGTTATGAACTAAAATCTGAGACTTGCTAAAGTTTGGTTGTAATTTAAAAACAGTTATAGTTAGTGTATCGCTGAAGAGTAAAATCTTGGAATCTAAATATTACATAATAATACAAATTTGGGTGTTTCTTTTTTCTTTTAAGGCTGAAATAAAAACTCCATAGGAAAAAAGATGTTCACGTGCTCAGCTCTTGGGCTGAGTGGTAGTTTTATCTTAGCACCGCCTGTGGACATAATTACTAGGCCTTCTCCTTAGCAACAGTGTATTACTGCCTTGTCAGTTGTTTGCTAACAACTTTCTCCCTAGAATAGTAGAATTCTTTCTAGAAAGATAATTCTTTCTAGACTATTACATTTAGAAAATGGCAGTCATCATACTTCTTAAAAATGGACCAGAAAAGTTTCTCTTTGTTTTCTGTTCCAATTAGGGCTGACAGCTGGCTGAGTGGTAGCCATATTTTTGAAGGAATTTTTCTTCTTCATTCTTTAAAACTGTAATTTGAAAATATTCTTCTTTATCAGGCTGTATATCTTCTCTTAGCCAGCTATTGCAAAGGGGCCTAACCAGCATGAGGCAGCAGTTTACAGATAGGCTGAGAGAAATATTCATGAAAGAGCAAATAAAACAGAATTATAGAAAAGGATAATTATTGGACAAGACACTCCAGTTCTCTTGTACCTACACATCTCACTGTGTGTGCCAAGACTGCAAAGCCTGACCACAGTTTTGCCTGGGCCATTTCTCAGTATTTATATAGCTAGTGACCTTGAGGACAAGCTGTGAAGTCATTGGATTCCCAACACTCAGGAGTTCCACGGCTGCAACACCAACCCACTACATGTTTGGCATTTATCCGGGCCCATAGTGCTGCCCCTGTGGAACTGGGGACAAGGGGACCTGACACAAATTGCTGATATTCAATTTGTGTGCTGTGCTGTAAGTGATGAAGTCCTTTGCCTTTGACCCAGGAGTCTTGTTACTTCTGTCTGCATCCATGAAACTGATAGGCTAACTTACTGCTTTATAAACAAGGTAAAATCAAATCCCAAACCCAACAGTTTTGGCAACAAGGATGGACTGCTGACAGACATGGTCTGGAAGAGGAATCGTAGGTCAGACTCCCTGAAATCTATGGTAGTGAATACTCTCACCGAAGCAGTAGATAAGGGATGGGGAGGGAGTAAGAGTTCCCACTGTCCTGCCTATTACTGAACAGGAGTCGAGCTAATATTTAGAGGTTTAACGATAGGAGGTAGAATTGAAACAAGCGGTACTTCGATTGTTGCTAACTCCTGCAGGCAGGTGGAAGAGGAATGTTTTCATGACAAGGAGTCAGCAATTTCTGTGGCCCTACCTTAACAGCAGTATAGCTGCAGCTGCTGAGTCAGGGAATCCCCAAACAAAATAAATGGTGTCAGCAATAAGAAGCTTGCTGTTTAAAGTTTTGAGTGAACTGAGAACATTAGAAGTTCATTGGTTGGGTTGCAAGCAGTCCCAACATTGTCCGAATGTAAAAGTGAATGCAAAGCCTCATCTAAAGGTGCAGACCCAGCCGCGCTCACAGCCCCAGCAGTCCCAGTCCCCGACTTAGCCAGTGGTGAGGATGAGGTGCTGGACGCAGGAGTGACAGAAGATGCCAAAGCCTGCAGGGTAACCCACAGCAATGTGCACGATGAAGAGAGAGGGCCCTGGGCTCTAGTTCTCTCTCCGTGCTGACAGGCATCACCACTGCCATGGGAGGGTAGTTGGGCCAGTGCCCAGCCACTGACCCCAGAGCAAGGAACTAAAAGAGAAAAAGGGCCCATGATTATGTTTTCTCCCCCACAGACTGGCCCACACACACCTCCCAGGCTCCTCAGCCTCTTGGGTGATCTGGCACCCACTTGCCACCTGCTGTATCTCCTGATTTGCACACATTTAGACTCCTGCGCCTGGAAAAAGGCATTTGGACACTGTAGTGGGGAACGGGGCTTCCCTTGTGGGTGTGGCCCTTTGGGTGATACAGCGTGATGTGGCTTCCAAACCCAAGTATCTAATCAATGTGTCACGTGCCCACAAGGCCCCGCCTCAATTGTCAGGGGCTCTCCCTTTCAGGGGCTGCCATATGTAGAGAGGTGATGATGGGGCATGAACCGCTCCCCAGCATGCCTCCCTGTCCCCACTCTGGTGGTCCAGCAGAAACACCAGAGGAGAAATCCCGGGAGGGGAAAGTGAAATCACTCCTTTCACTAGATGTAATGGTAGCCCAAGTACTGAGGTTATTTCCCGGCACAACATCGCCACCTTCCGGACGCAGCCGTCAAGTGCACCCATTTCAGAGAAGCGGCTATTAACCTGCTCCTAGGCTCTTGGTGAAACTGAATGCCTGACCCATGGAGACTTTGTGTGTCATCTGGTGTGACATCTCCACTTTGGGATGGGTGAACAAGAACTGAAGAATTAACATGGGCCCAGCAGGCGTTGCACGTCAAACAAATGGTACATGTGGGGGTAGAGTTAGCCTGACCATAGTAGTATCTTACTAGTTTTACTTGAAAAATTAGTAGCTACTCCTTTGGGGGATATTTTATGCCTAACTTCACTGCCTGACGCGTCACTGGCTTAGCGAGGGTCTTGGTTCACAGAATGCCTGGGCTCAGTTCAACCTCTTGGCAGCAACTTCTCCCAAATGCCAGCAACCTTTTCTCGTAGCTATAGGTAAGAAAATTCTAAAATTCATATGGGAATTCAAAGGAACTAAAATAGCTAAAACCATTGTGAAGAAGAAAAATAAAGGTGGATGAGTCATTCTACCCAATTTCAAGACTACAGTAATGATATTGGTGGCGAGATAGACATAGATGGATAGAACAGACTAGAGAACCAAAAATAGCCCTCATGCAGATGTCATCAACTGATTCTGACAAAGGTGCAAAAGCAATACAATGAAGGAAGGATAGTCTTTCTAAATTGTACTGGAACAATTGGTTATAAGATAAGCAAAAATAGAAACCTCTACCTAAACCTTAAGCTTCATGTAAAACTTAAAATGGATCATAGATTTAAATGTATGCTATAAAACTTTTAGAAAAAAATAATAGAAAGTCTTTATGAGCTAGGTTAAGCAAAGAATTCTTACCAAATTCTTACCAAAAGCAAGATCCATAAAAGAAAAAACTGATAAATTAGACTTCATCAAAATCTAAAACTTTGCTCTGCAAAAGACCTTAAGAAGATGAAAAGACAAGCTACAAACTAGGAGAAAATATTTGACAGCTATGTATCTAGAATATATAAAGAACTCTCAAAACTCAACAGTAAAAAGACAATCCAAGATAAAATAGACAAAAGACATGAGACATTTTACCAAAGAAGATACATAGCTAACAAATAAGCACAGGAAAAGACGTTCAACATCACTATCCATCAGGAAATGCAAATTTAAATCGCAATAAAACACACTACACACATCAGAATGGCTAAAATAAATAGTATCAACACCAAATGCTGATGCTGATGCAGACAAACGGGATCACTCATACACTGCTGGTGGGAATGTAAAATGGTACAGCCACTCTGGGAAATAGTTGCATAGCTTCTTTAAAAACTAAGCATATACTTGCCATATGACCCAGCATTTGCACTCCTGGGCATTTGTCACAGAGAAGTAAGTGAAATATGCCCATATAAAAACCTGTACACGTTTATTCATAACAGCTGTATTTGTAATAGTGAAAAACTGGAATCCACCAAAATGTCAGTAGGTTAATGACTAACTGGTACATCCATGTGATGGAACCCAACTCAGCAATAAAAGAGAACAAACTATCGACTCAACTTGGCAGCAGCTTGGATGGATCTCAAGGGCATTATACTGAGTGAAAAAATGCCAATCCTATAATGATGTCCCAGATGGTATGATTCTATTTATGTAACATTTTGAAATGACAAAATAATAGAGATGGAAACAAATTAGTAGTCATCAGGGGTTAGGGATGCTGGGGACCAGGGAGATATGTGTGTGACTGTAAAGAGGAAGCATAAGGGACATCTCTGTGATGATGGACTAGTCTGTATCTTGGTTACAGTGGTGGTTACATGAATCTATACATGTGATAAAATAACATAGAACCATACATACATATTATACCAATGTCAGTTTTCTGGTTTTGTTATTGTACATTTTGTAAGATAACCTTGGGGAGTGGGGAAACTGGGTAAAGAATACCCAGAGCTTCTCTGTATTATCTTTGCAACTTCCTGTGAATCTATATTTCAAAATAAAAATTTTTTTTAAAAAAGCAGACCAAATTTGGCATGCAAGCTGTGGTTCACTGACCCCTGTTTTAGAGCAACAGTCAAATAAATGTTATTGTAGTACATTGTGAGCTGTCAGCAGTGCTAGTACTTGGTGACCATTGAAGATATCTTCAGCAGTTGATTCATTTGTTTCAAAGACTTTGAGTGATCAAATGATACGGAAACCACCAACATTCATTCTTGACAGTAATGTCAGATATATGCCACAACATTTTGGCCATTGACATTCTTTGAGCCTGTGAGTGCGGTGTGGCATACTGATTTTAAAAAGAATCTGAATAACTGTGTACTAGCCTTGAATGAGTGGTTTCACCTAAGTGCACTTGTATATAGATAGATGCACTCACCAAACCATACCTAGAGCTAGATGAGAGAATACCCATTTGGGATAATATAAAAACAAAAGTTAAAAGTAAATGATAGGCCCAGAGTTTGTGGGCATTATAGAGAGTATAAACTGAATTCTTCTATGGATTTTCCTCTCTTTTCCTGTAAGCTTCCATTACCTGCTGTGGAGATCTTGAGTCGATTCACAAATATGCTACATATCTTTGGATCTGGGACCACTCCTGACAGATTTTCCATTTGTGGACTCTCTTCTCAAAAGATGAATTTCTAATATTGAAAACAAATTAATCTACTCAGTTGATTGGCTGACCCTAACAAGCGTGTCTTGTTCAGAGTCCTCACTAAATGCCAAAATCGAAAGATTGTCATAGAAGCGTTAGAATTTCTTTTAATCGAGTCGTCACCACTACGTAATGGCACATACAATAGACTCACACAACAGGCTGTGAGTGGTGGGGAACATTGCCAAGACAACGGAAATGCCTAATGTGGTGCTAGGAGAGCAGAAACTTAAGTGAAGGAGCAAATTGGCCAGCGCATCCCTATTATACGCAGGAAGATTTTCTTGATGCCAGGAGAATATGCAAAACCTCAGGCTTTCCAGCTGATCTTGCTTTCTTGTGTGGAATTAATTCACCATGACTTTGGGACCAAAGCCTTTGGCAGGTATACACACAGGAATATTTGCTAAGACATCCAGACACAGGAGCTTTAGAGGGTCCTCCCAGATTTTTTGCTGGATAAGGTCTTTAGTCTCTTTCTCTTCTACTTGCTCACATTTCAGAAGTTACTCCCATCTTCAGGACTTTGCTGTAGTAATGACAGATTATAAACACAAAAAGTAACTACTGAAGTAGTGGAGATAGGGCTAATCTGAAACAGCAGGTAATCACATAGGTGAATGTGACTATAGTGCTTACACTTAAATTCAAAAGATTTATTTGAGATCTGTAAATTTAGTTAAATCTAGAAATGAAACTCTGCGATAAAGAATTCCAGAGGGACGAGAAGAGTCCATCTAATTGCCCCATCCTTCTCCCTGCACGGTTCATCCATGCTGGAGATGACCCCTGACCTTCATGCCAGACACTGAAGTGGTTCAGACTTGAAAGGCTTCCCTGGGAGCAAATAGATTGATTAAGATAGATCTTACTCTACATGAGTAATTACGTAAATTCTGTAGAACTTAAAGGCAAAATATGCTAGAGTTGCCAAGTGTAATTATAAAAGAAGATGGACAGACAGATGTATGTACTCCCCACATCTATGTTTTATGCATAGCAGAATTCTCAGTTAACAGTGCTTATCTGGCAGTTACCAAAAACCAGTTTCCTGAAGCAATTTATAATAGCTTTTATACTTCAATAACAATCAGTTCAAACATGTTGTGCTTGTCAATTCCACTATTAGGATCTTAACATTTTAATTATATAAATCAGGGGTTGGCAAAGTTCTCTGTAAAAGGCCAGATAATAATTATGTTAGACTTCGTGGGCCACACAGTCTCTCACTACTGTCCCGTTCTGTTGCTGTGGCACAGAAGCATCCATAGCTAATAAATGAATGGCTGTGGCTCAGTTCCAATAAAACTTCGTTTGTAAAAACAGACTGGATTTGGCCCAGGAGCCTTAGTTTTCTGACCCCTGATGTAAATGAACTGTTCATATACATAATGTTTGTATTAGGAGAATTAGTACCAAGCCATGTAATACCTTGATAATATTTTCGCTGTAAGCACTTTCTCCAAATCAGGCTTGCTGCTTTTTCTCCCCTATCTCTGTTAAGATTCTCTCAAAGGGTATGGCCTTAGGATTCCATAATCTTCATTTTGCTCAAGGGCCAGTTCTAAGTTGTTCTGCATTTGCTGTATGTACATTGTAAATTGTAATTTCGGTTCTGGGTTCAGTCTGTCTTTCCTCCAGCAAAGTTCTTCCACACTTTGACGTCTCTAACGTCTGTGGAACGAACACGTTAATCTCATGTCAAGAATCTCCTTTGTAGAAGTGGTAACCCTTTGAGTCCTGAAAGGCAGAGGTATTTGTCTCGGGAAACCCTGGGAGATTTTACTGACTTCAAGTCTGCTATGATCTGTCAGCTCCTCTCAGTTCTACATCTCTCCAATTGGCTGCAATTTGGATAATAAATGGGAGGGCAAGAAGTGTCTGGCTATCCAGGGGCTCAGCTTGCACCAATTTTAGAGATTTACACTACCATTAACAGTTTCAGAATTGCACTTTGCATGTTTAGTTAACTCAAAATTTTGCCTCTATTGGCACCTGGTTTCCTTTAGGGGACCAAGGAAATGGCAGAAGCATTCTAAAGCAATTGCTGGGATAAAAAGGAATCACAGAAAAGCTGTAACACAAATATCTGGCCCCAGCAAAAAAAAAGAAAAAGAAAAAATGGGAGTTGCAAATTATTTTGCCTGGTCAGTATTCACCTGAGTTCCACGTCGTACTACCTTACGATTAACTCTGAACCTCTGGAGAACCAGAACTGAACTCTGCATTGGAAGGACTCAAACATTTTGCCCTAACAATTAGCCTTTTATTTCCACAGTCTTTATTTTACAATCTAAGTTTTAATTAGAGTCTACCTAATTTGCATTACCATAGCATCACAGACTGTGCCGACAAGGCTAGCCCAAGTCTAAATCTCTGGCCAATCAATCCATTTCAGATTGATGATAAAGGAATTACGCTGTCATGTCCATAGTCATCACAGAATTATTATAATCTGCGATTCGAATGATTTCCAAAGTGGAACTCTTCGCTCTCGACTGTGGCCATTTTGAGCAGCTCTTTTGCTTTACTCACTTGTTTCCTCTTATATTTTTGATAAATGAGGAAGGATTATCCCAGCCTTCTCTGGCCGACTCCTGCATGCACAGCTGTGGACAGGCAGATCTGTGTTCTCCAGACTCCAGTCCCCCAACACGGGCTCTGCAGGCCTCCTTCCTCCCTGCTTTCTCTGCTCAAAGTCTCCTCTCTTCCACCTCAAAAGAGGCTGACACAAGTGAACGTCTCAGTCTTTCTCTCTAGTTTTGGAAGAAAAGGGCCCTCGGCCTGCCCAAGGTCATCTCCTCTACCTACTCTGTGTTTTCCCTGTTCCTAGTACCTTCATTTTGTTGTGGCGTGATCAAATCTAAGACCCACGGAGCCAATTAAGATTAATTATGAGCCTTTATTAGCCAGCCAGCGACTGACTCTCCCCATTAGAGAATCAGCTCCGAGCCTCTATAGGGGTCAGTTTATATAGCCTCAAACTATGCCTTGGTGGGCTTTGATTGCGCAAGCAAGCAGATTACAGAAGCAGAGGTTGGCTGTTAGCGTCTAAGTGGGCAGTTTGGTTATCTGTAATGCGGTGGCAACATTGTTTTTCTCTTCTTGAGAGCCTTGGAAGCTATTTTCTCCCAGGCAGCTGGCGCCTGAAGATATCACTCTCTGTCCTGTCCTTGGGACTAGCTTACTGAGGAATTGATATTATTAACCCATAACAACCATTGACCCATAACAACACATTTTCCAAAGTAGTCACGGCCGAAGAAAAAGGGGAAATGTGAACAAGGAAGATATTACTGAAATGTACTTTACACTTTTACAATTTCCTTCTGCCTTCAAACGTATCTAAAATCTCCCCTATCCTGGAAGTGGGGAAAGGGGGCGCAAAAATACACAGGTTTTGCCTGTCCCTAAGTTTCCTTCCAGAGGTAGAAGAGCCAGACTTGCGTCTCTCAGGGTCTGGCCTCTCCTTCCACGACATCCACTCCTGCCTCCAAAACTCTGCCAGGTTAGCACTCCTACTGTTTCTACATATTCAAAGTATCTAAACTTAGGTTTATCACTTTATCTTATAACTCCCCAAGCCATCTCCTCCTTTCTTAAGATGGGCTTATTTTAGTGACAGTTATCCACAGTGAATTCTGGGACATCCCTAATTCTCCCTATCCCTACAGATTCATCCAATTGCACATCAACTCTCATCAAGTCTTTTTGTCCATTATCTTGATCACATATGATTGATTCATTCTACCTCATTTAACGTCCTAGTTTGTCCTTTGTGCTTTAAGTGTACGTTATTGCATTAGCCTCAAACAACCTCCCTCTCTCTAATACCTTTCTTCTCCACACTAACCCACTCACCATGACCAGACTAATTCTCCTAAAGCAGTGTCTTTGCCGTGATACTGCAACCAAAACCTTATGCCTACAAGATAGTCTGATAACCTGAGCCTGAAAGTTAATGTCCTCCAACACCTGGCACAACCATCCCTCCACATAAATCTTTTTTTCTAGCACCTCCCTGGACCACTCGAAGCATAACAGCAGTGAGTCTGTTCTGTACCTTTGTTTACCCTGCAGACATTCTTCCTGGGCAAGCACCAGAGACTGGGTGGACCAACCCCTGGAACTAGAAACAAATGAGGCAGGGATGTGACGTAGGTTCATTTGGATGGGTTTGACGGTGTGAGCTTTTACATCTCTGGAAAATTTTTCATCAACAAGGTGTGAGATTCCAGGAGGGCTGTAAAAATCTGCCTAGTCTGTGTCCTTTAGGAACATAATCAAACCAGTTATGTAAAATATATGTAAACACATAAGTCAGTACAAAATGTGTGGGACGTCCTGTTAACTAATAGATATGGAGTTTCAGTTCTGCAAGATGAAAAACTTCTGGAGATTGGTTGCACAATAATGTGAGTGTACTTAATGCTACTGGACTGTACACTCAAAAACGGTTAAGATGATAAATTTTGTTATGTGTATTTTATCACAATTAAAGTTAAAATAATTTTTTTTTAATGTTATGAAGCTTCAAAGGAGGCCAGTCATCCCAGACCATCAGAAGATGTGGTTAAGCCCAGAAGTATAGGTGGGACGGTGACAACAGCAGATAATGCTCCATCGTGATCCCTTCACGTATACTAGCTTCATTAATCCTCTCTGAGCCCTACCAGGGAGATATGATCATTCTCTCCAGTCTGACTCTGGAATCCAATAGAAAGGCAAGATTCTCTGGTTTACCATACTCTTAAAAAAAAAAAAAAAAGTCGGACTGTGCCATAGTATTTCCGCAGAATGTCTAAATCAAGAGAATGGAATAAATATAGGTTTCTGTAATCAATTTTATTCACACAGAGAAATGTTGTTTACGGCTTTAAATAGTGCCTGGAAAACTTCAACAAAGTAATGCGCATCTTACGAATGTTTGTAAGTATATAATTTTGATCTCTTTTGAATTAATAAAAATCAGAAATGTCCCCCCAGAAAGTTTAGCAATGTGACAATAGAATTAAAAATATAACAGCTGCAGCTACCATCTACTGAATACTTGCTTTCATCTGAAAAAAAAATAAGTATTTAAAAATATTTTTTTTTAATAAAAGAGCTTATGAAGTGGTAAACTCTGCACGTCTGAGCCTGGCGACACTCCTCAGATGTCCTTGTTTCCTTCCTTTCAACACAAGCCAGCCTTGGCCAAATGACTACCGTAGCAGTCCCGTCAGTTGTAAAATAAAAAAGAAAATTTCGATTATATCCAAGTAGATGTTCAGAGCAGCAAAAACATACTCTTCGGGGTCCATGTCAGAATGATGATGGCGCCCTCCCACCATCAGCTGCACATCCATCACCAAGTACTTAAAGAAAAAAAAAAAAAAGAATTAGCTATTTAAGTTGTACATTTCTATCAACTAAGTGTCCTAAACTATCTGGAAAAAAATATGTTAGCATCAATAAATATATTACAAAAAGTTGATTTGTGGTTATATATGTTATTCTTACAGCCTCAACCATTCACAATGCCCTCAGGTTTGTGTTCTGTTAGAGCAAGTGTTTTGTCCTCCTGAAGCTTAATGAGACCAGATCTGTGAGCTTTCTTTACTTTCCAAGTCCAGAAACCTTTGCACCATTAGTCACGATGTGGACCAGTTGGACAGACTGGACACAAAAATAAACTACAAAAATGCTCTGTGTTTGCTATTTGCCCACATGTTCTCACTGAATGGAGAATGAAAATAAAGATGGTTCCCCAATATTTAGATTCACACACAGCAATAATACTGAATTCTTAGAGCTTTGGTCGATAGCATTTTTAAACCTTGATATTGAGGATGGCATTCTGATGATGTCAGTATTTTCAAAATAGAATGAGGAGAAAAGGAGATTAGTATATGATTAAATAACCCCTCAAATAATCGTTTTGGCTTAGCTGCAGTAGGTAAAATTATGAGTTCTTAAACCAACAAGAAAAAAGTCAGTGAACCCTCTCATCCTTGTATTTGTTGCAAAGTGAGCAGAACCGGGCAGTGTGAATACATTAGAGCAGGGGATCCCCAAACCCCGGGCTGCGGACCAGTACCAGTCCAAGGCTTCTTAGGAACTGGGCCACACAGGAGGAGATGAGTAGTGGTGGAGCGAGTGAAGCTTCTTCATCTGTATTTGCAGCTGCTCCCCAGCGTTAGCATCACTGCCTCAGCCCCACCTCAGATCATCAGGCATTAGATTATCATGGGGGCACCGGTCCTGTTGCCACAAAGGTTGGAGACCACTGGTAGAGGGAGGAAAAGCAAGCGAGCAGCTCCTCACTTCTCCTATCCAGACTCTAGTCTAAGAGTTCAGTGTTCTGAGGCAGAGCCCCATCAGACAGATCATAGATAAATTGGGGCTAGGGGTCAGGGGGTTAAAGATTCCTTAAAATAATCTATTTTAGAAAAATATTTCTTTCAGTGAAACCTATCCCAAGTGACCCAGGTATTGGCTGTCCCTTGGTTCTGATTCCCATCTGGGCTTTTATAAGAATGAACAGGAAGGGAGGAAAGAAGCAGGAAGAAAGGAATCGGGTAGCCTCACACCAATCCATTACTGACACTGTGCCACGTAACACGGGAACAACCTGGTTGAGGCAGGTGAGCAACTGAGCCTCCGAGAAGGGGAGGTCGTGTGAGTAAGCAGAGAAGGCAGCCAAAAAGCCGAGGCTGGGAGATACCAAAGCAGGGACCTCGCCTGGACCACTGAGTCCCTTCTCTCCATTTTCTCTCCCCGCTCCCCGATTCCAGCAATTTGGGGTAAAGGTTTTTACTTTTACCTATGATCCAGCAATCATGCTCGTGGTATTTACTCAAAGGAGTTGAAAACATGTTCACACAAAATGTTTAGAGCAGCTTTACTCAAAACTGCCAAAACTTGGGAGCAACCAAGATGTCCTTCGGGAACTGTGGTACATCCAGAGCATGGAAAATCATTCAGCACTAAAACAAAATGTGCCATCAAGCTATGAATCTTAAGTGCATATTACTAAGTGAAAGAAGCCAATCTAAAAAGGCTACATAGTGTATGATTCCAACTATATGACATTCCAGAAAAGGCAAGATTTGAAGACAGTAAAAAGGTCAGTGATTGCCAGGGGTTGGGAATAGAAGAGGGATCAATAGACAGAGAGTACAGAGGATTTTTAGAGCAGTGAAAATACTCCATATGATACCATAATGCTGGAATATATCATTCATTATACATTTATCCAAACCCATAAAATATACAACACCATGAGTGAACCCGAATGTAAACTATGGACTTTGGGTGATACTGACATGTCAATGCAGCTTCATCCATGTAATAAATGTACCCCTGTGGTGGGCAATATTAAAAATAAGGGAGGCCACACAGGTGTAGGGCAGGAGTATACAGGAAATCTGTATACCTTTCTCTAGATTTCACTGTGAACTTAAAAATCATCTAAAAAAATTATCTTTATAAAAGAAGGAGGAGGAAGAGGCTGCCTGGAGGGCTTTCCAGTGAATTACTGATTCTGTTTGACTCCAAGCTTAGTACAGGGCTTAAAGGGGTATGTCAATGCATATACCATATTCTTTGTCAAAGAGATGGAGAAATGGACTTACAAGTGAGAAGACCACAGTTCCAAGTCCTGCATACATTAGATGCAACCACTGCATAAAGAAAAGAAACAATCGTATATTAAGAAGATTGGGAATAACGAAAGGGCTCACTTAAGCCACTGCTGTTAGATAAGGACCTAATATTTCCTAAGAAAGTCTGTGGGGGGATTCATCTTTCTAGAACATAGCATGTTAACAGCATCGCCTCAATTCCATTCAGTAAGCAAATGAAGACTAGCCCTTGCATGTGCTAAAGAAGGTTCACCAAGTAAATGCTCATGTATGCATCCCGTGCATGACAGGGCAAGCAGAATGTACTAGATATGTTTCACTTTTTTCCCCATCCACATAGCCCTTCTAGAGAATCTGCCTTATCTTCAGTTCTCAGAACAGGTGCCCTGGGAACATGGCGACCCTCACACACCATGCTAGAGGTGACTGAAGCGAACTGGAAGACATTCACTCCAACAGCAGTGAAATTTGTCACTGACTAAGAACCTCTTGTATGTGACTTGTATCCAACAGATGTGCCAGGCCAGTCAGAAATCAATTCTCAGGACAGAGGGATCCAAGTGGCAAAGGCTGCTGTATCATCAGCCAGTGTGAGAGCTATTACTGTACAAGCAGAGGTGACCGATCAACTCAGCCCGAGAGAGAATTTCTATTCTCATGAATCCTGGCTCTTCTCCACACCTAGAAGCTCCACGACCTTCTCTGGGTCTTTGCCTCGAGCTAGTCTGAGCAGAATCTATTCCTTGCAACCCAAACAGCCCTCATCAGAATTTTGAGACTGGTCTAAATGCTAAGGGGTTTGGCTCTGTATGGGGAGAGGAAAAGGAAGTGGTCTATAACAACTGAGAGAAACGATTGCATTCACTTTTCAGGGTGAAAAAGCTGGTCTTAGAGGGATGGACAGAGTACTCTGCTAAGAAGGGAAGGGTCTTGGTGAAGTACGGAACCAAGAGCCAGTGACACAGTGTGGGAGGCACAGTGTTTCCACACTGAGCTAATGGTAAGAAAACACCTGACTGCTTGAGTCTGAAGAATTCGAAATTGCCAAACTCAAACAAGCATACTTAGGATGGGTTCTGTCAAAGTCTTCCACTTAAACGCAAGTGTAAGATTATATTTGGTAGACATGTATGAAAAGAAATTTAGAATGGAAACCGGGGCTCTTCTATCTAGGAGGAAACAGTTTCTAACTGCACCTATTGTAAAGACCTACAGAACCCACCTAATAAATATTTGTATTATTACTACCAATATCTGTGCTACCATCGACAATAATAAATGGAGCGCTGTGGCCCATTAAGGCACATCTTTGACATGGCTTTGGACCTAGCTCTAAAATGCAGATGCTACATCCCAAGCCATAAGCCTACATGGTCATTCATAAAGATAAACCAATTCAGGCAGAAATGTTGGTTATATGTCTGAAGATCATATAATGTAGTAAGTCCACTTGTTACCAAAGAAGTTCTTTGATTCAGCAACTGGACCAAGTTGGCCTTGGGCCATTAGTCAAACAGCCACAGGCCCCAGGCCAGTCCTCAGTGGGCCAGGCCTCCAGTCGGATCTCTACACAGGGGCCACTGGCAGCCAGTCCACAAGGCCAGGTCCCATGCCTCTACTTCTCCACCCCTCCGGCCTCAGTCCATGATGACACAATGTGGTGGGAAGAGTGTGGGCACCAGGCCACGCAGAACTGGCTTTGACCCCATTTGCTATTGGTGTGAATTCAGATGAATTATTTAATTTCTTGAGCCTGTTTTTTTAAATCTAGAAAATATATGAGATAGGTACTTTTCAGGAATGTTGTAAGAATTAAATTTTATGCCTACATGAAAAACACATGGGCCTATGTCTGGTATTTAGTAAAAAAAATCAATGAATGTATTTAAGTAAAAACAACAACAACAACAACAAACTGGAATTGAAAATAAGGAGCCTCTTCTAAGGTGCTGCTGGAAAAGTCCCAACGAGCCCATCTCCCCACTTCCATCACTTTAAACAAGCAGCCCCTGCATATAAGAGAAGGCATCTGACTCTGTGGGTGGCTTCACCCCAAGATCCTCTTAGAGAACAGCAGTAGTCTAGGGTCCAAGCTCCATCTTCATGCCCCAGACCTCCTGTCCATGCGACCCTCCAACCACGCCACAGCAGGGGGCCGCACGGGCGGGCCTCACAGACCTCCAGCTACCCGGAGGGAGTGTAACTGACCAAGGGCCCCCGTGGCTGTGCGTGCAACGTGCCCCCGGACCACCTTACACTTCTCAGGCGTTGGCAGGAGCAGAGGACCCTTCCTGGGAACACAAGACTACTATACCGTGATGGTTGACTTTAGCTCAAGGATCCCCTGCTGGCCATGCTGACCCTCCTGAGACAGCACCATGTCTAGAATGTTCCCGCCCGATGTCCTTCCCTCTCCGTCACGTGGGGTCACATTTGCCATCGTGGTCTGACAGCTCTTCCAGCCTTTGTTACCTCCCTCCACCCCTTTGCTCTCACAGACATTTCTCCTATGAAAGTCCTCCCGTTTTTCACCCATCTCAGTGTTTGCCTCGCAGAGGATTCAGGCTAACGCAACCAGCACGCACTCTAGATTTCTGACAATTCTCTGAGATTTCCCAATGAGATCCCACTTACATATGATCGTATGAAGAGTAAGAGGATTCCGTAGATAATAAGTATGAAGAGTAAAACGAATAGAATTCCATTTAGCAAAGTGAAATCCCACTGAAGGAACACAAACAACACAAATACAATTCAATTATCACCTATAAGGAATTTCAGGATGTTTAGAGATGAATCTTATACCCCACAGATAGAAACTGGCCCATATGCCAATAATTTACTCTGCTCAGTTCCAAGAACCATAGAACTCCATTAGCCCTAACCCCTGAAAATGCTACATAAAAAGTGTCATAGTGACTGGGACTTGCTTCAGGAGGGGAAGAGAGCAGGAGTATGAAAGAAGTAACAGGAGCATGAGTTGATAATTTTTAAAACTTGGTAATGGGTACATGGAGATTCATTATGTTATTCTATTTTTGTATTTAAATGAAATTTTCTATGTTAAAAAAGCTACATTAAATAAGTTGTATGTAAATGTGTATGTAAGTATGATCATAATTATTCATATTTTTAAAAGCATGTGCATAGAATACATTAGAATACATTAATGAAATAGACCAATATGTTAACTGGGTACCTTTTTCACATTTGTATGCATATATTTTAATAACAAATATATACTAAGCTTTTGAAAATTACTATTAGTTATTTTTTGTAATTTTGAAGTTAATATGCTTTCTGGTTTTGCCTTTATAAATCAGTGACCAAATCAGCTTGGGGTAGATTAAGATTTTTTAAAGAAAATTCATCTTTTGGCCTGGAAAATTTTGGATTGTGGAGCAAAAGAAGACCTTTGGATCCCAGTCATTTTCTTGCAAGAACATTTTCCTAATTCCTTTATTTCCCTCTTCACTCTCTACACTTAACACACCAAAAGACTAATCTGAAGTCCTACATCACCAAGTGTGGTTCTCAGACCAGTGGCATCAGTGCTACCTGGGAAATGCAAACTGTTGGGCCCCACAGGCCACATGAAGCCTCAGGTCCAGGGGTGCAGCCCAGCAGTCTGGTTTAACGAGCTTTCCAGGTGATTCTGGTCCTGCTAAAAGTTTGTCCCCAGCTGCACTTTCAGTACATGTGGCTACTGAGCACTTGAAACGTGGCTAGTCTGAATTGAGATGTGCTATCAATATAAAATACACACTGGATTTGAAATTTTTTTTGAAAAAAAGAATGTAAACTATCTCATTGACATTTTTGTTATACTGACTATTCGTTGAAATGATAATACTTTGCATGTATTGGATTAAGTAAAATATGTTATTAAAAATAATTTCACCTATTTCTTTTTTCTTTTTAAATGTGGTTATTAAGAAAGCTGGAAGATGAAGAGGCTGTGCAGGTGAGTCCCATGGGACAGCAGAGAACAGGAAGGAGGAGGGAGGAGACTGGGTCAGGAGGGGCAAAGGACCCTGTCCCCACACTCCCTTATGACAGAAATCTGTTTCAATAACACTTACTTTTGTTTGAAGAGCAAATAAAGTGAGCGATAATGTCACCAGAGCAGTTGCTGCCGTTGCCCATAACACTTCCTCAGCTTTATAGAAACTAAAAACAGAGACTGTGATTATCATTCATATACATTCGAAGAAAAGAACACACACAAAAAGAAAATGTGTATCAGAGACTTACACTGTTATGGCTCCCAGTAGCAGACCTTGAAGTATTGTCTAAAAACAAAATTCACAGTAAATCAGAAGCCTGATTATTCCTGAGGCTCAGAATCTGAAGGAGATGATTTGAAGTGTGTGTGTTTTGGCAGAGTCTGAGAGGCAGGTGAGAATATACACAACCCTAGCACACAAGCTACAGGGCCATTAATTATTTAAAAACAGTAGATTTTTTATATTCTCACTTAATATTCTCCCTAAGACTGACAAGAGAAAACTCTTTTATTAGTAAATTTTCTTAGGACACAATAGTAACTTTCAATATATCAAGTGAATTAAATATGTGTTCATTGGGAATATGGAAATCAATGTAAAAAGTTTATCTGTAGACCATAGAGTCATTAATCAAATGAGGCCATCCACACGGAATCATAACATTTTTTCAGAGCAGGACATGCTATTTCTACTAATGCTTCACCAGCAGTTTCAGTATTGACCCTTCCCATGGTGCTTAAGTGAGAATAAAATAGTTCTTCGAATGAGACGAGGATTGAGACAGTCCCAGAACCAGGAGGGGGCTGGAGGGCACTCATTTGCAGAGCGTGAGCTGCACCTGTAGTTGCTGATCCAGGCTCGGAAAAGGGCTGTGTTGAGGCTGCAGTGTTTCCATGGGCCAAATGGAGCTAGGTATGGGGCAGCGTGGAGAGTGGCAACTGCTGAGAGCCAGCAGGCAGTCACCCAAAGGATGAGACCAAGAAAGGCAACGAGGATGTGCCCAGGCCGGCAATCAGGCCACAAGGCAGCCACAGGACACGTGAGAACTGCAGTGAGCAGTGGCTGCAGGGTCTGGGGGCATTCCCCAGCTGCTAGGATGCTTTGTCAGAGGCGAATCTGGAGACTCTGCTGACAGGCAAGAGCCAGAAAGAATCTACCAGTCTCAAGGAATAAAAATGAGGCCACATCCTAACTGCAGTGCTAGGACTGCTACAGGGACTTTGAACTTCTCCAGCTGGCCAACGACGTACAGGATCAGAGATTGGAAAAGAACTCAGGTCCCGAGAGTCCTGGACTGCCTCTCAATTTTCCAAACCCCATAAGTGCCTGATTCTCTACTTTGTTACACGTGCCAAGTAAGCTGTCTTTATTTCCATTATAGGTTTTTTAAAAAAGCATATCTATTCCCCATACACATGATATTTTAATAATGTTCTTGCTTCCGACCTTCCTCTCAAGATTTACTTCTTCTACTTGCTCAGTTGCTTCACATTTCTCCATCTTCAGCAGTACATGAAAGAAGTGTGTGTGTGTGTGTGTGTGTGTGTGTGTGTGTGTGTGTGTAACTGACAGACAGAATGAAGAGAGAAGGGGGATGGAAGGGAGAGGGAGAAGGAATGATCTCAAATAGGCAGCCACCCTTCGGTTTTCCAAAGAGTGAGAGTGAGTAACAAGAGGCCTTAGCAGTCAAATCTGCCTAACGGCTTCAAGAGCTCAGAATGTGAGCTCCAGGTGCCAAAATTCTATGGGACAAAAGCTGTCTTCAGTGCACATTTTCCATTTTCCCTCAACTCCTTTTCTGAAATGGTTTTCTCCCTATGTTTTCTAACGTAAAGTCTAGAAAATATAACTAATTCTTTGCCCCTTGATAATATTTCTTCTCTTGAGCTGTTATCCGCTTTTAGACAAACAGCAAAACCTGAGGTGAGAGCTTCATTTGAGACCAATAACTTTGATATCTTCTTGTAATATGCATTAAAACCATTGAAAATTTTAAAATAAAAAATTCAAAAATTCCTGGAAAAATCCCCTCCACCCCCAGCCCCACCAGCTTTGCTCCAGGAGTCCCAGTATCTCTGTGTTTGCTTTTAGCCCTATCCCTTCCTGAGTGTGGTCTGAGCCAGAAGTGGGAGACTCTACTTGCTCACCTGGTCAATGAGCAGGGTCCCCACGCCAGCTAAGAAAGGCCCCTCAATGCTCTGGCAGCTGAAAAAATGCCAAAATGTGGGCATCAGAGAGCCAGTCTCCTCCAGCCTCAGGAGGAAACTATTCTCCCTGACATAGAAATCACACTGGACACTGCGATGGTGTGGATGCAATGAGTCCTTGCTCGCTTTGACCAGCAGGCGGCGCAGATCCTAATCCAGGCTCATCCCTCTCAAGTAAATGCACAGGACTATGCGTTTTGTGCACTAATCTAACAACTGGCTTTAATTTCCTACTCTTATTTTTTCCTGCATCATATTTCCTCGCCAATTCATCTTATATTGTGGGTATAAGCTATTTCAAGTCTGATATGAAACCAGATGATAAATAAATCAAGAAATCATCATATTGGAAGGGTGGTCAACAGTGCTTGGGAGGAAATGCAAACTCTTCTAGAAATAATCATTTGCCGACACACTGACTCACGCTGAGACTGTTATGGATTTTTCCAAAAGGAGCAAACACTTACTATCAGTGAGTTTCGGGGAGACCACTACTTGCAGGCGGAAGTGGAAAGAGGAGGAAGGGAACGGGGGAGTGATGCTTCGATGCTGCTGAGCCCGTAAGGAGGGGCCCTGAGACCTTCCAGGGAGTTAACCACTGGGTCGGGATGGGGTAAGTGGTAGAAATTCAGATTTTATTCAAGTTTTTAAAATCTAGGAGCTCCAGGTACCTGCTGAGAGTTGGTGAGATTCTACAGTCCCCTTGGGCAGCTCAGAAAGGAACTTGCTACAAGAAAGGAAGCCACACAGGTTTCTGTGGCCCAGAGCCGCACCTATCCACAGAGAATAGGGCCGATGTGGTGAGACCTTGTGAGTGGAAGCTCCACAAGGAGGCGTTGATGAACCAGGAACCGGGCCATGGATAACCGAGAAGAGTCAAAGACCAGAAGCCTACTCAAACCCCCAACTCCCCAGCACCAGAAAAGCCCTCCTGGACTGAAATGCAAGGTGAGGAAATAAGGAGAAACTGAGCTGAGATGGTTTCTACTCCCAGCGAGACTTGAAATATAAATAAAATAAATTTTACAAAAATAAAGTTTTGAGTTTGTCAACTAAATGTGGAATCCACTCCATAACAAAATGTTGTTGTGTCTGACCCGGTCCAGCAATAGTTGGGCTAAGGGTTATGAAATGTAGCCCAGATATGGGAGTGAGTTCCCCGTGTTGCCTCTCAGAGGCAAGTTCGCCTGCACAAAGCAGTAGCCCAGGGTCCCCAAATTCTCCAGCTACTAAAAGGGTGCTGATACTATCTCCTAAGTAAGTTTATGGCTTTGTTACAATCAGAATTCGGCCAAGAGACTGTAATTTCACAAACGATTTCCATCTGTATTATTCCACAGGAAGATATTCTACAATAAAAGAAATGAATTTAATAATGTGACAAAAAATGTATTTCAAAGGTGAGCTACAATGGGTGCTCACAAGGTTTACTTACAAATATTCCCAGGAGAATGTAATTTGCAGGCACCTGACGGCGGAGTTTCCCACAGCAAGCAAGTACAATAAGTAGAATGAAAAATATTGGCCTGAGGATAATTTAAAACCATGTGTTATTTGCTTCCAATGATTCTATCATCTGATATAAGTAGATAGAGACATAGATCTCATTATATATTATCTAATAGTAAGTATTATAAAGTAAACAAAAATGTGAATTATCACCTTTACCTCTTTTTTTCAGCTTCTAAAACTAACTTTTCTCATTGCCATCCACAGACAGCTTGTCGGTTCTTTTTATTTAATTTTTATTTTGAAACAATTACAGATTCACAGGAAGTTGCAAAAGGACAGAGAAGTACCCTGTACCCTTTAATCAGTTTCCCCCAGTGGTTATATCTTTTACATTTATAGTATAATACCAAAACCAATAATTTAATATTATTACCACAATGTATAAATATATATATATATGAAACAATATCATAGGATTATGACAAAAATCTATAGGTAGATACATGTAACCAGCATCACAATCAAAATTTGAAACTATCCCATCATTAAAACTTCAACAAAGATCTTCCTCCTGCCATCCTTTTATGGTAACATACACACATGTGCGCGCACGCGCGCACACACACACACACACACACACACAACTCCTGGCAACCACTAATTTGCTTGTTTTCCATCTCTATAATTTTGTCATTTCAAGAATGTTCTATCTTTACCTAGTTTTTAATGAACTTTGATCAATAGCTAGTAGAACCACTTTTTATTAAATCCAGTAATACTTACAATATTGCATAGGTGAACCAAGCATTCGCAAGCACCCAAGCTTTTAAATCCATCCTAGTTTTTAAAAAAATAATAGTTTTAAACAATAAGGAGTTAATTTTGCTAACTAATATTTAAGTAAAAGTAAAACAATCTCATGAGAAGGGGAAACTCTAAATGACTGACAATGACAGAGAATGAAACAATGAAACATACAACTGTATCTTTCTTCTTAAAATAGATTCATAAAAAGATGTAGTCATAAGTTATAAGTCAAATTTGGATAAATTCAAATGTCCTAGTGAAGATTTTATTTTAAAAAAATACTGGGAATGCCGTGTTCAAAGCAAAAGAAATCAACGTCTCATATATTTGTTTATAAATATTTTCATAGGATGGTTTTAACCAGTGATGGATCAGATAGTCCCTGAAATAATTTCTACATTTAACAGGATTCCAGCCTCAAAGACTTCCATAATTTCACCTTTTTTCCTTTATTCAGTTTTATTTGTGGAAGTAGCTCAAGGGAAATAAAAAAGGAAAGTGCCCAAAATAAGAGTAAGAAAAATTTTTTCTTGGCTTAGGAAGTTGAAATAAAACTTTAGAAACCCACCAGTACACCTTGGTCTAGGAGTTGCCTCAGAAAAACAAAGCTATAGAAATAGTGTATCCTATGAATGATTAAGAAAGAATAATTTTTTAATGATCAAAATTAAATCAAACTGATTCAATAAGAATTAATGTGCACAACTTAATATTTAATTTCCATCAGTAATAAAGACCTACCAGAAAAGAAACACGCTAATAATTGCCCCAGTGACCACCAGCTGAGCTGACAGGAGCAGGAACACTTTTGCAATGAAAGCTGAGGAGACAGAAACATTATTTTTGTGACACAATGTTCAAAAGTAAAAATATAAATATAATTACCTATTTTTGGCACTTAACAAAAGAAATTTTTCCTATGATTTTTTGAGGACTGGAAAGAGGGTGCTAGGTTAGAGTTATCCAATTAAATGACAACAGAAATAGAACTTATAGGAAATAGTCTGAATTGTTTGAGATCTTTTTTTTTTTTTTTTTTGAAATCTGAGGGTTTATTCATGGAAGTCGCCCAACTGTAAAGACGAATTCAGGGCTTAATTTCTTATGATGCACACCCTGTCCTCCTTAGGCCCAAAAGTGATATGAAAGTCGTGGAATGTCACAGGCACATCATCAGGGATGCAGCCACACCTGTGCACAGAATGGAGCAGACCGAAGCCTCGGGGACAGCTGGTAGAGAGGGCGTTTGCCCCTTGGGTGTGGAGGGAGTTAGCAGAGCTTTTCTACTGGTTTTCTCTCCAGCTCACCTGCCATTAGCGACCGACTTCCCTCCTACTTATGCAGAGACTAGATAAGCTGAGGAATTATTAGTAAGACCAAGGAGTTCCCTGTGAACAGTATGCCAAGGCAGAGCGCAGAGTATGCTGGAGCCTCTTTCTGCTTACTTCCTACTGCACAGATTTTCCTGGGCCCTCTAAATACGGTGCTGGTAATGACAGTTACTTTTTTGTGGCTTTATGACAATTTTAAAAGAAAAAAAATGAAATAGTGCTGCATAAGATTGATGTATAGAATCATAACTGTGTCCTGGGTGGTTTCTGTGCATAGAAAGTGTGACAACAGAGAAATAGGACTGATCTATGTTAATGAAAACACAAAAACATATATACCCGAATGTGTGCTTTCTACATTAAAATACTCATTTAGTTAACATTAATTTCACATCTACTACATATAGGGACTGTGAGAGAATAAGTATTAAATGTGGTCCAGCCTCATAAAACTAGACATGTACATCAATGGAATAGAATTGAAAGTCCAGAAATAATTTCTTACGTTATGGTCAATTGATTTTTAACAAATATGCTAGAACAATGCAGTGAGAAAGAGTAGTCTTTTCAACAAATGTTGCTGATACAACTGGATATGCACATACAAAAGGATGAATCTGGACCCCTTTCTCATGTCATACATACACAAAAATTAATTTGTTAAAAACGAAACATAGATATATACATAAGTAAAACTCTTGGAAGGATGCACAGGTATAAATCATTGTGAGCATGGATCAAGCAATGATTTTTTTTTAAGGTATGGCACCTAAAACACCAGCGAAGAAAGAAATAAACAGATAAATTGAATTTCATCAACAGCAAAAGCTTTGCGCTTTAAATGATATCATCAAGAAAATAAAACAAAGCCCTAAAACTGGAAAAAAAAATTTGCAAATCATGTACCTGATAAGGACTTGTATCTAGAAGATATGAAGAATTCTTACAATTCAATAACAAGAAGACAAATACCAATTAAAAATGGGCAAAGCTTGGGTGGTTGGTGCCTGCCACACTGACACTGACACTGGGCTTGGCCACATGATATGAGTTGCCCAATGAGAAGTTAACATGTGGGATTCAACAGAGGTTTGATAAATGGCTCGCACATCGGGGCTTGTCCACCTGGTATGCTTCTTGGGATCCAGCTGCCATTTGATGAGAAGCTCAAGTCACAAGATGAGATCTAAAAACCAACACCAACTGCCAGCCATGCCAAGGAGTCATAATGGCCGTTGCAGTGTCAGCCACTATCTCATTAAAACTACATACAAGCCTCCAATCAGGACTAGCACAAGAACTGCCCAACTAAGCCCAGTCAACCCACAGAATCATGAGAGCTTATATAATGATTGGTGTTTTTTTTTTAAGTGGGCAAAGGGTTCAAATAGATAGGCAAATGGCCAATAAGCATGTGAAAGGATGCTCAGTATCATTAGTCATTAAGGAAATGCAAATCAAAACTACAGTGAGATATCACTTCACACACACTATAATGGCTACAACAAAAAAGACAGATGATAACAAGTCTTGATGAGGATGTGGAGAAACTGAAATCCTCATACATTGCTGGTTGGAATGAAAAATGGTGCAGCCACTTTGGAAAAATTTGGCAGTTCCTCCAAACATTAAACATAAAGTTACCACATAGCTCAGAAATTTCTAGGTACTTACAAAAGAGAAATGAAGACATATGTCCATACAAAAATTCATATAGGAATGTTGATCACAGCATTATTCATAATAACAAAATAATGGGAACAACCCAAATGTCTGTCAACTGAGGAACAAATAAACAAAATGCTTTCTATCCAGGCAATGGAATATTATACAGCCATAAAGAAGGAATGAAGTACTGACACATACTACAATGTGGGTAAACCTTGAAAACATTATGCTGGTGAAAGAAGACAATCACAAAAGACCACATATAAATGATTCCATTTATATGAAATATCTAGAATAGGCAAATTCATAGAGACAAACAGTAGATTAGTGGTTGGCAGAAACAAGGAAAAGGAAGGAATGGGGAGTGGTAAAGTTTGTACAACTGGGTAAATATACTAAAAACTATCAAACTGTATACTTAAAAGGGGTAAATTTTATGATATGTGAATTATGTCTCTATAAAGCTGTTTTTAAAAAATAAAGTTCCCTAGCCCCATAACTCTTAATCCATTACTTGCTATACTTGTGTTTCCATAACACTTTCCTCTTTTCATATACTCTATAATTTTTAACTGCAGGGGAGGCAGATACAAACAACTAACTCTAATAGTGGTAAGGAGGCTTTACATGTTTTAATTACAGCCTCTTAAGCCTCAGTTCCTCATCTGTGAAATGGCATTACAATGGCTTCATTTATAGGGTTGTTGTAGGGACTAAATGTAGCAATGCTCCCCTTGTGCTAAAAGATTGGCACCTGTGGCAGAGGTGGCTAGTTGTGTAGTGACTTCCATTCTCCTTGACTTCCTCACTATCTAACCCAGATCTTATTAAAAGGTGGCAATGGGACTAACTGAAAAACTACAGATGGGGGTGGCCATGTGGTCCAGGTAGGGTCAATGACATGTAATAGGAAACTCTTAGGTGTGGTTGCGGGGAAAGCCTCTGAAAAGAGGTCAGATTTGGAGGATTCTCAGGACATCTATCCATGAATGGCGCCCCTTGGTTTTATCAGGGCAGCACACCAGACTTGGCCTTTTCCTACCTGGAAGGCTAAAGCTCCAGAAGGCATCTTTCTAGCCACAAGATGGAGGATGAGGGCCACAGGGAGACAGCAATGGGATTCAAAGCTCATAGTCCACCTTCAAGTTGTCTAAGCCCTAAGAAGGCCTAATCATGGCAGAGTGGTCATGGGAACCTGTGGCATTGCTTTGAATTGCCTACCTTTGAACTTCATATTTCATCAAAGAAAAAAGTTTATTTATTTAAGGCACGGTTTTTTAGGTTTCTGTTATTCACAGCTGAATGTATTTCCTATACTGAATTAATATCTAGGGAATGAATTAATATTCTTTAAAACTAAGTCGATATTATGGAATTACAATATATGTAGGTAAAAACATTCTACAATCAATGACTAATTCATATTGCCTAATAAAACCACAAGTTTTTCACTATAATGTGTTTATTTTGAACTTCTGAATGCCCTGGACAACATCTATTATAGCAGCCCTACCCCATGTTTCATGGTAAAGCATGACTGTGAAAAACTAAAAGCAAATCCAATCTTTCTGACAATCTACTCTGTGGAAACATTTTAAGAGAACATTTGCTTTTCTCTCCCAAAAGGTAATTTCTTTATTCTCACCTCTGCGAATAGATGCTTCTGAGAATGGGTTGGCTAAATTACTGCTGTCATTGGGAGTGGTCTCATCTGAAATTTGTACCACAAAGGTATCCTCTTGCTTACTAGCCTTTGAATGTGGTTCCCCATGAGTTTGCTGTTGCCCAAATGAAGGTGAAGTATTGTAGGATCTTTTAGATTTGGTCTGGACGTTACCATCTGCTGCTTTCCGGATCAGATGTTGATGATCTCCAGCACTAAGGTCTATTGGTTCACTGACCCCCAAGTCCATTTTCCTGGAGGGGGAAAATTGTTATTCAGGTCCTTATGATCATACTACTACAACTGTAGCAACCTCATAACATTTCAATGATTTTTCCTTAATTTTAATTCCCTTGGTGCAGTAGTCACCGAGTCAGTGGTTAATAAATTTTTGTCTAATGAATGATGAACAAATACTTTTAAGATGAGGCCTATAGAGTAAAATTACTTGAATTCTATCATGAAATTAATATGTTTATAAATTCATTCAGCAAGGAATTATGTGCCAAGTATGGAGCTGCCCTCACCACCTCCCCTCTCAAAAAGCTTACATTTTGAAAGAGAAGATAACTAAACAAATAATAATATAATCAGGGCCAGAAACAATGGAGGATGATAAGTGAGTCCCTAAGAAAGTCTGGAGGAAGATGCAAGGTGTAGAAGAGGTTACCAAAAGCTTCCAGAAAAAGTGGGATTTAAGCCAAGGCTGCAAGATGAGTACGAGTTAGTCAGGTGAAGAGGTGGGGAAAGGTTTTCCCAGGCAGAGGAATCAGCCTGGGTCAGGACTTGATGAAGCAGAGATGGCAGGTTCCAGAAACTAAAAGAAGTTCATGTGGTGAGAGCAGGGACTTCAAAGGGGAAAGCAGAATGACGTTAAGCAGAGGAGTAGGGGGGCAGGTCACCGATGGCCTGGCACGCCAAGCTCATCCTGAAGGCCATGGCTGTGGTAGGCAGGATAATGGTCTCCCAAAGATCCACATTCTAATTTCTGGAAACTGTGAAGATGTTACCTTGCATGGTGAAAGGAAAGTTGCAGGTGTGATTAAGTTAAGGACTTTGAGGTGGGAAAGAATCCTGGATTATCTGGGTAAGCCCAATAGAATCGCAAGTGTCTTTATGATTATACTTAAAAGGGGGAGGCAGGAAGATCAGAGTCTGAGCTGGAGATGTGACAACAGAAGCCGAGGTCAGAGTAATACAGTTATTGTCTTTCAAGATGGAGGAAGGGACCATGAGCCGAGAAATGCAGGAGGTTCTCGAAATTGTAAAAGGCAAGGAAATATTCTCCCCTTGAGCCTCCAGAAAGCAATGCAGCCCTGCTGACACCTTGATTTTAGCACAGTGAATCTGATTTGGGATTTCTGACTTCCAGATAGTAAATGTGTGCCGTTTTAAGGCATTATGTTCATAGTAATTTGTTCCAGCAGCAGTAAGTAACTATTAGAACCGGGAATCACTGAAGGTTTTCCAGCAAGGACCACAGTGATCTGACTAGAAAGATCTCACAGTGTGGATAATGAGCTAGAGTAAGGAATAGTGGAAGCAAAGGGACCAGAAACCCAAAGAAGAGACTGTGGTGGGCTCTGCCACAGTGCTTTGCAGCAGAATGCAGTTCTTAGAAAACTAGTACTCAACGGACCAAAAATGGCAAAAGAAGGGCCCCCATTAACCTTGTGGGGACAAAAAGACTCAGCAAGCCACTGCTGCTGGCCTCCTGTCCCACAAAGAGAGCCATGGAAGAGTTCGGAAAGGAGATTGCTGAGATGGCAAGGGCTTAGATAAACTGAAGGCCAACTGAGAATGTTTGTAAAAAGATCTGAACAAAGTATCATAACCTCATTTGTAAAGATATTCCTTCTCCTCAAACTAATTTCTAAATGTTTACAAAATTCATTGGGATTTTTTTAAGTACTTAAAAACGTAACTCGAAAGTTCATCAGAAAGAGTAAATGTGTGAAAGTAATCAAGAAAAAATTGAAGGAGAAGGATTATGCTATATCATTAAAAGTGTGGTGCTAGCATAGCAATAGACAAATGGATCAAAGTGATGGAAGAGTTTCGAGAAACAGACTTGTGTATATATGAGAATTTAATATTTGATAAAAATGGTACTTTAAATTATTGTCCCATGGTGTTGGAACAATTAGCTATGATCAGAAAACAAAATTTAATAGCTATTTTTACATCTTTTACAAAATATAATCCAGATGATTTAAAGATATTATCAGAAATAATAATAGCCATAGATATTCTACAAGAAAGTATCAATGAAGTATCAATGAAAGTATCAATGTAAGCCTTTGTAAGAATGATATCTAAAAAGAAAAGCTTGACAGATTTGGGGCACAGGAACACTTTAAATATTATTATAAAAAGATACTAGTAAATTTGAAATGCAAAATTGTGAAAATAAAATTTGCAATATGTACTATACTGTAAAAGAAACTTTTTGACAAAGATGAGCAACTCAATTAAAAGATGAGCAACGAACCTAAATAGACAATACACAAAGGAAATTTAAATGGTCAATAAACTTAGGAGATGATACCTACTCACAAATAACCAAAAAAGTACAAGTAAAAAACAATTGTGAAATGTCCTTTTGTTTGTTTATTTGCATAAAAGACAGCAAAAACTAAAAAGATTATTAATAGAGTTGCAAAGGTGCAGGGAAATGGACAACCGGGGCCATGTTGGACTTGTGGGGGCCCCCCACACATTTCCTTCATGGGACCCCTCTCCATAAAAACATAAGGCATATTTTATGGCTACATTGGTATAAAAATATATATAATCTGAGATGGATTCATTGTATATTGTATATTCATTATTATTATAAAACTTTCTCTTAATTTTAAAAGAAGTTAAAATATTTTTATGGCCACTAAAAATACCCATACAAATAGGTAACCATACGTGTATAGAGATGTTCATTACCTTATTCATTGTTTGTAACTGCAAAAAATTTAAAACAGGCTACATACCCAAAATGAGGACATGGTTAAATTAATTTTGGCAAGGAAAAGTCTGATATATATAGATTGATGTGGTAAGTTCACTTTGATGTACTTTTGAATTTAAAAAGTCAGATTAGAGAATAATATTTAGTAAGATCACATTAATGTTTTATACATACACACATTTCCAATGACTGAAAGATATACTATAAACAATGAATGTGGTTCTCTCTAACACAACAGAGTTGGGGAGTACAGTCTGAATTGTATAATTTTTTATAATGAGCATTTATTATCTATATGAAAAATATTTACATTTTGAAGAGAAGAAGAAATATTTCTCTTTTTGATAAAGTCTGGAACTCCTCTGAAGAAAGCAATCTTCACGCACAGCTGAGAAGCCTTAAAAGACACTCAAATAACCAAGTTGCTTTCTTCCCCAGCCTTCCTGCAAATCAGAAGTGGGGAAATGCAGTAACATTTTCGAAGCACCGAAAACCAAAACCAAACAAACAAAAATCAAAGGCAGCTTAGTTTTCCTCATGAAACTACAGTTGGCTTGTGCCTGAATCACAAAGTGAAGCTTTCACCTGGTCCTCCAAAAGTTCCCCCGGCTCCTAAGCCACCGCTCACCCAAAGGACAGGCAGGCTGGGACTGAGAAGCAAAGTTCTGAGCGACAGTTAGGGGAGTGGCAGTTGGAGTGTGGGGTGGTCCAGGGACCCCACTACCTAGGAGAGGGGCTCTAAGCCCATCTGCCGGGCCTCATAATGGCCAAATAGTCACGGCCAATGTACCTTATGCTGTCTCAGGAGGCCTACACCTGAATATCCAAAACTGATTCCATGTCAGGGACTGTCCTGAAGCCTTGGCAAAAGGCTTCTGGAGGACAGGGCATCTTCCCCAGCACGTCATCACTTCTCCCAAGCAGAAGGATGCTTATGAAACTCTGCCAGGGATTCTGTTCAACTCTTTCAAATAAGTAAGACTTGTTTATGATAAAGCAGGCGTTAGTTTTTCTGATGGATGATGACAACGCTGCTGCTTCCCATGGTACAGGGAGATGTCCACTCCGGGCTGCAGGCCAATGAGGAGACAGGGAGGCCCGATTCAGGCAGTTTGGTGAGAGAAGTCAGATGACGAGGTGGGGGGTAGCAAGGAGGGGAATGGGAGCAGACACTTGTCCTGAATGGAGACTGTTGCTGAGAAAAGACTCACTGATACATTAACCACTTATTAAACTGCTAATTTAGTGTGTGCCTGCTTTGTGCAAGGCATGGAAAAGTAGAAGAGACAAAAGAGAAACAAGGCAAACTTCCCTTCCTCCACACACTCATAGTCCAGTGAAGAAGATACAGGTGCAAAGGTGTATCCTAGGCAGCAGTCCCCAATCTTTCTGGAACAAGGTCTGGTGCTCCTCTGAGAATCTAATGCCTGAAAATCTGAGGTGGGGCTGAGGCAGTGATGCTAACAATGGGAAGTGGCTGCCAGTGCAGATGTACAGCCTGGTTCCTAATAGGCCATGGACCAGGTACCGGTCCACGGTCCTGTGGTTGGGGACCCCTGCCCTGGGGTAGAAGAAAGGATAAATCATAGCAAGAAATAGCTATTTGAATCAGGGGCTTGGAGAAAGGAGGTGTGGCTTCTGGACCAGAGGCTTCCTGAAGGAAGTGATGCATGAGCTGATTCGTGAAGGTGGGTAGGGTCAGTTGTGAAGTGTTGGAAGGAAGCCTATCCCAAGCAAAGAGAACACCCAGAGCCAAGGGAACCATGGGACGCATATGTAAAACAGGAAGGAGTTCTTTTAGCTTATAACATTTAAGGTATGAGTACAGTGGGAGTGATGCCCCTCCTGAGGATATAAGAGGAAAAAGGTAAGCAAGAACATCTGCCTGGGCTCTCTTGCCTCGCACCCCCTTACAGTTTCATAGGTCTCACTCATTCTCTCAGTCTCTCTTTAGTTTTCAATGTTAATAGGCAACTTGCCTTAATTATGTTTTTTTCTGGCATTAACTAATTTCCAACATTAACAGTGTTAACTAATGACCTGACCAGTTTGGTCAAAAGAAACAGTGCTCCCTCTTCCTCCTGTCTTCCCAGCCTTGGGGGTGACATTAATCAGGCACTTACCAGATGTAAAATTTGGTTACGATCTCACATGTACTAACTCATTGAACCCTTGCATCAACCTCGTGAGATGTGTTATGACAGGTAAGTAAACTGAGACTCGGTGGCAGAATGTCCCTGAGATATTCAGGACAAGGGTAGGAGTGGTCAAGGAATCCTGTACTCACCAAGACACAGAATGTGGTGAATTGTATCTCTTTGAAACCAGCTTGATATATTTTCTGCATCTGCTGTTTTTTATTTATTTTGAGTTTTAATTAACTAACTATGCAACACCTAAATCATACAAATTAGCCTACACGTTGATACTGATAATCCCCTGGGGAACTCTGCTTTATTTCTTAGTGTTAACTTTAAGACCTTGGGAGGTATTTATTTGTCTTCACGGCTTGCACGCATGCGCGCTGTCTCTTTCTCTGTCTCTCTGTCTCTGTCTCTCTCTCTCTCTCTCTCTGTTGGTCTGAGGTCTCTCTCCAGGGACCTGTCCACTGTAGCTCATGCACTTCCTGAAGCACCAAGGAGGGAACAGGAGATTGGGTCAGAGTCATCATTAGCAATGGCTTCCTGAGCTTTTTTCTCCTGCCTGTTTCCCTCACCTCCCATCCTGACCTCCCCCACCCCCCGTCACCTTCCCAGCCTAGTAGTCCTGTTTGTCCTCACAGCACAGTTCTCTAGTTCACTCGAGTACATCTGCACAAGAGTTTTGTGATGCCACTTTCCTGCTTGGAGGAGAAGCTCCATTTATTGACTTAGATCTATGTGCCAAGAGCAATGACACACTGATTGAATCTTCACACAGCCCTGATGCAGGCAATACCATCCTCGCTTTACCGAAAAAACTGAGCTGCAGTGAAAAGGTTCAGTTGCCAGTCCTTGAACCAGGTACTGTCCACTCTACACCACTACCGCCAGCTGGTAGAGGGTTTTGAGGGCCAGAAAAACTACCTTTATTTCTTTTTAATACTTTCCTTTATTTAATACTTTCTCCTCTCTTCCTCCTTCTTTTTCTTTCATTTCTCTTCCTCCTTCACGTCCTCCTTCTTCTAATTAAAAAGGTTGCATCCAATGAAAAAATTATTAACAGTACAAAAGGGTGCAAAACGAAAAGTGAAAGTCTTTCTTCCTCATCACCTCTGTTGGCATCAATTTTCAACAGTTTCTTGTCTAAATGACTAAAAAAATGTATGCATCACACACTATAGCTTCTAAACTTACACAAAGTAATCTCTTTTTTAAAAAATTTATATTGAAGTATAATCGACACATAATATTATATAAGTTCAGGTGTACAACATAATGATTTAATGTGTTATAGATTGTGAAATGATCACACAGTAAATCCTGTTAACATCCAACACCATATATAGTTACAAAAAGTTTTTTTTTGTGATGAGAACTTATAAGGTCTATTCTTTTAGCAACTTTCAAATATGCAATACAGTATTATTAACTATAATCACTATGCTGTACATTACATTCCCTTGACTTATTTATTTTATAACTGAAAATGTATATATTTGACCCCCTCTGCCTATTTCGCCTACCCCTACCTCTGGCAACCATCAATCTGTTTCTGCATCTATGAGTTGTTTCTTTCTTCTTTCTTTCCTTCCTTTCTTTCTTTTCTTTCTTTTTCTTCCTTTCTCTCTCTTTTTAGATTCCACATATACATGAGATCACATAGTATATATGTCTTTCTCCTGACTTATTTTACTTAGTATAATGCCTTCAAGATCCATCCATGTTCTTGCAAACGGTAAAATTTCCTTCTTTTTTTATCACATTGTGTGTATATGATATGTGTGTATGTGTGTGTGTATATATATTCCTTTTTCTTTATTCATTAATCTATTGATAAACACTTAAGTTGATCCATATACGGGCTATTGTAAATAATGCTGTAATGAACATGAGGGTGCACATATCTTTTCAAGTTAGTATTTTCCTTTTCTTTAGATAAATACCCAGAAGTGGAATAGCTGGAACATGTGGTAGTTATACTTTTAATTTTTTTGAGGAAACTCCATACTGTTTTCCATAGTGGCTGCACTAATTTACATTCTTATCAACGGTGTACAAGGGTTTCCTTTTCTTCACATCCTTGCCAACGCTTATTTCTTGTCTTTGTAATAATAGCCATTCTAACAAGTATGAGATGATATGATATCTCATTGTAGTTTTGATTTGCATTTCCCTGATAAGCAATGATATTGAGCATCTTTTCAGGTTATCTGTTGGCCATCTGTATATCTTCTTTAGGAAGATATTTATTCAGATCCTCTGCCCATTTCTAAAACTCAGATTGTTTTTTTGCTATTCAGTCATAAGAATTCTTTATATATTCTGGATAGTAATCCCTTATCACATATATAATTTGCAAAATATTGTCTTGCATTTGGTAGGTAATCTTTCCATTTTGTTGATGGTTTCCTTTGCTGTGCAGAAGCTTTTTTAGTTTGATATATTCCATTTATTTACATTTGCTTTCAGTGTTTCAAAAAAAAAATCATTGTCAAGATTAATGTCAATGAGCTTACCACCTTTATTTTCTTCTAGGAGTTTTATGGTTTCAGGTCTTAACATTCAAATCTTTAGTCCATTCTCAGTTGATTTCTGTGTATGATAGAAAATAGTGGTCCAGTTTCATTCTTTTGCATGTGGCTGTCCAATTTACCCAGCACCATTTATTGAAGGGATTGTCCTTTGATCATTATATATTCTTGGCTCTTTTGCTGTAAATTAACTAACCATATATGTATGAATTTATTTCCAGGCTATTCTGTTCCATTAATCTATGTGTCTGTTTTTATGCCAATACCATATTGTTTTGATTCCTATAGTTTTGTAATAGAATTCGAAATCAAGAAGTTTGACACCTCCAGCTTTGTTCTTTCTCAAGATTGCTTTGGCTATTTGGAATATTTGGTGGTTCCATACAAATTTTAGGATTATTTGTTCTATTTCTATGGAAAGTGCCATTGGAATTTTGATAGGTTTTACACAAGTCTAGATTGATTTGGGTAGCATGGACACTTTACTAATATTAACTCTTTCAAGCCATGAACACAGAATAGTTTTCCATTTACTGTGTCTTCCTCAGTTTCTTTCATTAATGTCTGATAGTTTTCAGCATACAGGTCTTTCACTTCCTTGGTTAAATTTATGGCTTTTTTCCCTCTTAATTATATCTGAGACCTTTTCATATCAGCACATGTCAGAACTTTGAAAAATTTCCCTATCACTTAGAATAAAATACAAAGTCCTTACTTTAGTGGATATGACCTTGAGGCCAAAGCATAACAAAGATACTACAAGAAAAAAAAATTATAAGCCCACATCACTCATGGCTATAGATGCAAAAATCTTAAAATATTAGTAAATCAAATCTATCAATATATTAAAAGAAAGTGCATCACGACCAAGTTGGATTCATTCCAGGAGTTTCGATGTTAATTTAACATTCAGAAATCTGTGTAACCCATATATTAATAGATAAAGAAGAAAAAACATTATGATTATCTCATAGAGAAAACTATTTGATAAAATTCTACACATTTGTAATGGAAATAGGAATAGAAGAGAACTTCCTTAACCTGACAAAGGGACTCTATAAATAATATATGGTGTTAGAAGTCGGTATAGTGGTTATCTCTGCATAAAGGATAAGCGGGGGTGGGGTGGGCCCATTTGGTAGTAATGATGTATTTCATGATTTGGTTGCCCATTTGTGGTTACTTTGTGATATCAAGCTGTGCAGGAATGATTTGGATGCTTTAGAGTACAAGTATTATGCTTCATTTAAAAATGTTGCAAAAAATTTTTCAAGGAAAAAAAACATAGTCCTTCCTAATTATCTCAAAAGGGTAGAGGGTGTGACCAGGAATTGTGGGAGCTGTCAAGGACAGGAGATGGAGATTGATGGAATGAGAAGAAATGAAGAAAACAAGGTGTACATATGCTGTACAAAGTTTTCAGTGAAAAGAAGGAGTAACCTGGAAATGAAGTGCAGAGGGGAATACATTACCAGAAGGCGAAAGAAATTAGGGAGTATGGAATTTAATACCTAGATGCCCCTCACAGAGTGAATTTTTCTAAGATGAGGAGACTACACATTTTACCTATTCTCCTCAATCACTTTTACAGTCTGTCTTAATCCCCATAACGGCCCGGGAAAGTAGTTAATATTATTTTGTTTTACTATTGGGGAAACGTAGATTCAGAGCGAGGATGTCTGAGCCACAGCCCAGGCCCCAGAGCTGCTCAGAGGCCTGTCTGGATGTAATGCCAAGAGCAGCCACCATGTTGGTAGCCAGTACGAATTATGGTCCCTCTGTTGATCATCAGTTAACAGTAAAATAGGAATAATAGTATCTCTTTCCAAGGTTATAAGCACTAAATGAGATTTTGTGACATCATAGGCATTCATTTTTCTTTCCCATGCCAACACATTCATCAAGCTCTCTCCAAAGATATCACCTCAAAAAATCCAGGATCATGAAGACAGTTATGCAACCACCACTCTACCAAGTGGGGCTAAGGAGAACCTCATTTTCCTGGTGAGGCCTGTACTGACTAGACATTAATAGAGGAGGGGGCTGGCTTTTCATAATAAGCTTATCCTAGGCCAGCCGTTCTCAGTATGGTCCAAGGAGGTTCCCAAGAGACTTTCAGGGGGTTCTTGGGGTAAAAACTGTTTCCCAACAATGTCAAGCCATTTATTTGCCTTCTCCTCTCTCATTCTTACTGGCATACTACTCAGAGACTAGAGGACATATGACATCATGCAACGGCTAATGACGTGTGCTTGAACGTGTGCTTGACATCTTAGGCTTTAAACGTGTTTCAACTCCTAATACATATATGTCCATAGGTATGTGCCAGAATTAGGAAATAAAAATACAGGAGCCAGTTAAATTTGAATTCCAGATAAACATGGATATTGGATGGGATACAATCATATTAAAATATTATTTATTGCTTATCTGAAATTCAAATTTAATTGTTCGTCCTGTAACTTCCCCGCCACTCCCAGGCATATAGCCAAAAAGTTTGCAAGCCGCTCTGCTAGGAGACAGCAGGATGATGCGCAGCGCACTCCTAGTACTTCCGGATGCGGCACTTCCGGTCAGGCGGCGGGCCAGCGCGGCGGGGCCCCGCCCACCGCCGGAAGCCTCTGCCAGGCTTTCCTCCCAGGCCAGGCCCCGCCCCGACCCACGTCCCGGTGCCACCGGGTGCCTCCCGTGGCCCCGGGCTAGTGTGGGGCGCGGAGGCGGTGGGATCGGCTTCCTGCCTCCAGGGGGCAGCGACCGCGGCCCGATCCCTGCGTGACCAGCTTGGCGCCCGCGCCGCTCTTCCTGTCGCTGGACGTGGCGGGCCGACCAGCGGGCGGCCACGGTCGGCGGTCGCCATTCCCGTGTCGCTGCGCCCGCGAGGGCCGCCCGAGCCGGCCACGATGCCACTGGGCCTGAAGCCCACCTGCAGCGTCTGCAAGACCACGTCGTCTTCCATGTGGAAGAAAGGCCCTCAGGGGGAGATCCTCTGCCACCATTGCACGGGCCGGGGCGGCGCGGGCGGCGGGGGCGCCGGCTCGGGGGCCGCCGGCGGGACGGGGGGCAGCAGCGGCGGTGGCGGCTTCGGCGCGGCGACCTTCGCCAGCACCTCGGCCGCCCCTCCGCAGAGCAACGGGGGCGGGGGCGGCAAGCAGGTGAGCTCTTCCGGCCCCTTCCGCCGGCGCAGGTCGACCCGGGGTGAGGTGGACGGGGGCCTAGCGGGCCTGGAGGGGCCGGGCCTCCGGGATCGCCGTGCCCCTGCTGGACAGGGCCGCCACTCCTCATTTCTTGATGAGAGGTTAACTGGTTTGGCCCATTCTAAGCACTTTTTTCTTGTGAGAAATTGAAAGTCTAAAGAAGTAAGGCAATTAAAAACACTTCAGAAATCCCCCCATTGTAATAACATTTTGGGTAGCAACCAGACATCTTACACATTACACATCTCATTACATACACAGACATAAACAGGATCATGCTACTAGACTTCTTCCTGGTAATAAAGGCTTTTTTGTCATGTTATTCATATAATGTCATTATTTAAAACGGCAGTGTAAGTATCTATTGTAGGAGACGGATACTGACCCATTGTCCGGCGTTGGAGAGTTGAGTTGTTAAGGGTTTTTCTGTTATAAATACAAATAGGTAGTTCTTTACTTAGCCTAGGCTTCCTCCTGTCTTTTGCCCTCACAGTTAGAGGCTCTGAAGATGCTGGTCTAGGGCCCTCACTGTAGTTAGCCCAGTTCATGTGATTACCCAGCATGAAAAGAAAATGCGCACTCTAACTTTTTATATGTCCATATACTCTGAGATCCTTGTAAGATGGTTGTATCGGGACAACAGCCTTTCTACACTTTTTATTTCTTTCTCTTTTTTTGTTTTTTAATTGTTCTGTGTAACAGAGTAAGCAGGAAATTCACAGGAGGTCTGCTCGGCTCAGAAACACTAAATACAAATCGGCTCCAGCTGCTGAAAAGAAAGTTTCCACTAAAGGAAAAGGGAGAAGACATATTTTTAAATTAAAAAATGTAAGATGATCGTGGACAGCGTCTTTTACTGTAATGGCATTGTGTGTGTAGTGTGTCTTGCCACTGCCTTCATCTCTCACCTTTGAACTTGGACTTTCCTGGGAGCTCTTCTGTAGCATTCTAAGGAGTAATCTAGACTTTCTGAAGAGGCTGAGCTCTGTTGCAGGAGGCTTACTGTTTATAAAGTTAATAATACCCTTTCTCTTTTTTTAGCTTTTATTTTTCTTCTGAAAAATATAAAATATGAGTCTGAAAGAAACGTAAACCATGAGGGCATTGTATTGGGGTTTTAGGCAAAGCATTATGGTTCTTGGTATGGCCAGTTACACTAGGAAAAGTTTTTTTTCATTTTTTAAAGATCTAAGTAAATAATACTGGAACTCACTCATTTCCATATTTGCTTTATAGCCCTAGAAAATATATCTTACTGACTTATGATCAATTTGATGAATATGAATTAAAAATTTTACTAAATATCTCCTGCTGTAAGAAAATCGATTGTTGAAAGACTTGTGCTGGGGACGGTCGAAAGCACATTTTTGGTGCAGTAGATTCTCATTATCTTTGTAAATACAAGGGGCACTGGTCAAACACTATGCATTCTAGACTAGACTATTTTTTTAAACCTCAGTATGGTATTCATTCTTTTCAGAACAGGAATGGTTGACTTACCAGTAAAGGCATTTCTGAAGTTGGACATATTTGTAAAACACAAAATGGCCCTCCAGTATATTGTGCAGATTGTGGATTCTTATCGAGAGTAGTTGTCTCTAATTTTTTAAGATTTTAATAAATTAATTTTCTAAAAATCAGGCATATGTTGACTAGATAAAACATGTTAAGTAAATATTCATTTGATTATTGTTATTTCACTTAAACATATGTTTTCGTCAAGTATCTGGTAATATGTTGTCTGCAATTTTTTCAATATCAATTTCTCCCTCCAAGACATGTCTGGGAGGCCTCTTTTTTTTTTTTTTTTTAGGCAAGGCAACCCTTGGTTTACCTCACAGATTGAAAGGACTTTGTACAATCCCTCATTTTTTTAATTTTTTATGCCTACAGCACCTGGTCTTCCTAGATGGTCTCCCATCCAAGTACTAACCAGGCCCAACCCTGCTTAGCTTCCAAGATCAGACTGGATCAGGCTTGTTCAGGGCGGCATGGCCATAGATAAGGCCTCCTTTCTGTGTTGTAGTGTGAAAGTACGTATTGCAGCTTAAGAACAATTTCAGTGATGGGTGGGTGGTGGCAGATCACTAAGAACTCTGAAGGAAGTTTCTTTTAGTTCAGGCTTGCTAGAAAATTAGTTCCAATGGTATTGAGTATCATAGCCACTTGCAGTTAATTTGAGATGGAAAATGTCTTCTAGGAGAGACACTTTCATTTTTTGTTCAGCTACCCATTTTTTATTCCACTTCTGTCACACTCAGGCCAGTATATTTTTATAACTAAAATGTTAATGTGTAATAAATCTGAGAGGGCTTGTGTTAGCTCTCAGCAGCATAATCAGAAGAAGCTTTTCTTCTGGTTCTCAGCAATTTTTAAGCTAATGGTAGCAGAAATAACAGTAGAAATATTCAGACTGCTTTGCCACAACATCCAGAAAATCATTTATCTTTTTATTGCAGTTTTGTCACCAAACAACAAATTTAGTATTTCTCAAATTACAGAACTCTGATATATGGCTGGGAAAGTGCCTATACACACAAGCACACATACACAGTATGTCTGTTTAATATTTTTACTTTTGTTTTTTCATAGCCCATCAAAGCTCCTGAGTCAGTTTCCACAATAATCACTGCAGAATCAATCTTCTACAAGGTAAATATCTGTAGAATTACTGAAAGACAATTTGGGCCTACTGTATAATGTGCTGCTAAAATGTTGGTTTAGTCTGAAGGTCTCTACTTTTCTGTAAAAAGTGATTGTGTGTGTGCTTTCCTAAGCTATTTCCCCTAGAGGTAGCTGTTAACAAAACATCTCTTCCAGCGCTGAAGTGGGAGGGGAAGTTGCCTATTGAAATATGAAATGAGGATCTTAAGAATTTTTAATGCAGATTATGGGAATAGTCTGTAAAATGCTAATGTGTGGTATGCAACTGTGCAAGACTGAGCCATCCTAGTCAATATCATGGCAGGGAAGGGTGAGGACAGAGGCAGGATTTAGACTAGTAGAGCATGTGGACTCTGATGTCTAATGGGCAGAGTAGGTACAGAGGTTCTAAAGTGCTCTTAATTAGAAGTGGCAGAATAAGGGCAGAGGGGATTAGCACTTAACTACAAGTCCATAGAGAGAGTCCAAGATGTTTCGGTAAAACAGGTTAGGTTTTTAGGGACAAAGGTCAGGTTCGCTGTGGACATTTGATACATTAGTGAGAGGTGACATTTTGTTATTTTTGAACCAGAAAACTGGGAAAGCAATCAGAACATAGAAAAGGTCTCTAAGGCATGGGAGGCATGGCAGAAGCAATAACCATTAAATACTGTCACTGAGGGGCAGCGGTGTGAGTTAGCGCTTCATACCTGGCCTCAGTGCGCCAGACATTGGGAAAAACAAGCCTTCGTACTCCTTGAGTGTACTTTGTTTTTGGTAGCCCAGAATCCAAAAGTCTTTGCACAGGCAAACATCTCCTATATTGCCAGCTTTTCATAAAACTGTTAATAATACATGGCTAAAGTTTAGTATGCACTTGCTATTTATCAGGCTTTGAGGTGAGCATTTCACATGCTTTATTTTATTCAAGCTTTTCCATGAAGTGGTTACTGTTATTCCCATTTTATGGTGAGGACGTGGAGGTACAAAGAGGTTAGTTAACTAGTCCAAAATCGCATAGCTGACAAGTCATGGAGTGAAGCAGTCTGATGCCAGAGCCCAAGCCCAGAGCTCAGCTCCTGGCTCTTCTGCTTGGCAGGTGGTTGTGTGACTGGGCTGAGGTCTGCCTCTCTAACGTTTCCTCATCTATAAAATTATTTTATAATTTTAAAATATATTGTATGTAGAAACTACCTCATTGGGTCAAATGAGATTATGTTTGTTGAGCACGTAGCAAACACTCAATGAATAGTAAAAATGATCACATCTTCAGATTTGTGTATTACCTGCATAGCTGAACATACAGTTTATAGATTAAGTCCAGAAGCAACTGGTTGAGCTGAGGACTTAGTGTGATTTCTAGGCATGTCTCAATGGAAAGGCATGTGAGACCTATTATCGCAAGTATCAGTAATTTATCACTGTTTACCACCCTTGTTTATTAAATAATAAAGGCAAAATGCAACAAAATACTCCAGTAATGCTGCAAGTACCCAGTATTGCAGAAGCTGTCACAGCAGTGCCACTACAGGTAGCACCATGGTGGGCAAATTTAAGTCATTGCCAGCTGCTAAACTAGAGCCCAGATAAGGCATGCAAGAGGGAGCTGAGTGGGAGCCATTGGGTATGAGGGCCAAGAGTGTGGACACCAAAGACCCAAAATGGTTAAGTGACCTCCCCAGAGCACTTCAGTGGCAGAATAGCCCATGAACTCAGGTTACTCCTAATCCAGTGTTTTTCTTGAAATTGTGTGGACCTTTTTTATCTCTGCCAGAAACTGAAACCTCCCTGCAAATGAGGGAGACTCTTTAGATCAAGTGTCTTAGTCTTGTTTTGTGTGTTTTTTATACATACATACTCACATATGTGTGTGGGGGGGGAATTAGCACCTACTGGAATGAGATCTTTTTGGAATCTCACTAAGACAATGTCTTTGCCTTGCAGTTCTGCTTTCACACTATTATGTATTTTGAATTAATATTCATTCAGCATATATTTGAGTGCCTATGATAAGCAAGGGCCCATTTTTTATGTGTGTGAGAAATATAATCATTTATAATTTTGGAAAAATGATTATACATACAGACAAAAAGAAGGCACAAATGCAAACCATTTATATGATAAATAATTTAGAACTTTGGCGTAGTGGCAGGAAGGACCAGCTGATGATGGATATGAACTAGCAAGGAGCGGATTGTGGCCTACAATGACTATGCCCATCCATAGTGATCCAGATGCAACAGTCACCCTTAGACATGTTGATGAAGGGTCCACCTGGAGAAACTCCTGGCCTGTCACTCGTGTCACAGCTTAATTACTGGAAATATTTTCTCAGAACCATGTTTATGGTTGCGGTGCATACCCCAGCTGCTTTACCTGCTGTCAGGGCCCTGTTTTGAGGAAAGTAATGATGAATCACACCTGCAGATTGGGTTCTACAGGTGAGGAGAGTATGGCCTGCTGAGATTTACACCCACCTAAGGAGGTTCTGAGTGTCATAAATATTTGGATCAGCCATTATGAATGTTCAAAGGAGAGATTATTTCTAGTTCAAGATCCAGGAAACAGGACGTGGACAGAGAGCAGAAGCTTAAACGCAAGATGTATACATATTAGTTAGCTGGGTATGAAATAGAGCAGGGATAAGACATGAAGTCTTGAACTCCAGAAATACCAGGCATTGTCTTGGGGGAGGAAATCAAAGTGAACAGGAGAGGAAGAGACAGGTGCCAATGAGACTGGGGAAAGGTATGGTAAATTGAGGGTAAACTTATTCTGAAGACTGATTATAATCAAAAGAGTCTTTCATTTCTTTGGTTTGAATTTGTGCTATTTCTTTTCCTTAATGTATGGTTGAGGAGGAAGATGCATAGTGTATATTCTCTCCAGATAAGCACTGATTTTCATGACGTACAGGGATAGACTGCTGAGCTAGTGTAGACACTTCGGCAGCCTCTCTGCCTTATGTGGCTTTCAGGGAGTCACTTAACCTTTCTGCAGCTTAATGGCTCTAGCCAAAAAAAGTAGGGATAGTACTGTTGTGATAGAAAATCAAAATATTTTTATAAACAAATGTTTTTCCAGATGCAAGTTTGTGTGTATGTGTAATTTTTTCATCCAAAAGTGAAACAACTTTAGAATTGACATCAACCATTACTCCATCTTTAAGACCTTTTATTGGCCACTTTGTAAGCTCTTGCTTTTACATTAGGGAAGTTTCAGTTCATAGCTGTGGTGCTGATCTATTTATTCTAAATATGGCATTATCTTCTATTTCCCCTAGGGAGTCTATTACCAAATTGGAGATGTTGTTTCTGTGATTGATGAACAAGATGGAAAACCCTACTATGCTCAGATCAGGGGTTTTATCCAGGACCAGTATTGTGAGAAGAGCGCAGCACTGACGTGGCTAATTCCCACTCTTTCTAGCCCCAGGGACCAGTTTGATCCTGCATCCTACATCATAGGTGAGTTTGACAAGTAGTACAGGTTCTTGAACCCAGTTAAGTCTGTTATTATGTATAAGAATGCATTAGTCTGCTTGGGCTCCCATAACAAAATACCCCAGACTGAATGGCTTACACAGCAGAAATTTATTTTCTCATGGTTCTGGAGGCCAGATGTCTAAGATCAGTGTACTGTCAGGGTTAGTTTCTGGTGAGAGCTCTCTTCCTGGCTTGTGGACCCCCGCCTTCTTGGTGTGTATGTTCCTGGAGTCTCTCATAAGAATGCCAATCCGATGGGATTAGGGTGCCACTCTTACAACCTCATTTAACCTTAATTACCTCCCTAAATGCTTTGTCTCCAAATACCATCATATTGAAGATTAGACCTTCAACATATGAACTTCGGAGGGATACAATTCAGTACATAACAAAGAAGCATAAGTATCATTAAGTACAATAGAGAACTTTATAGGAAATATGAAAGCTGTTTTATATAGCTAGGATTTTGAGTTAGGGCGGTATGCACCTCCTAAAATGTGATATACATAAGATTTTTCTGAGTGACTCAGGATTAAATTCTTTTTTTTTTTTAACTCGGTTAAATTCTATTAAAAGAATTTATTTGCTCAGAAACTAGGTTATTTAGGTTACTTATCAAAACCTACTCAAAAATTATCTCTGAAGGAACAATCATAGTTATTTCTAGAATCTTACAAATTCTCAATATGTGTCCTTCTACCTGTTACACAGATCAGTCTAGACCTTTTATAACATATCATTGATGGCAATTGAAATGGCAGCCACTATACTGATTAATTTCAACGCTGCCAAAAAAATGGCACAGACCGTTCTTTACATAGACTCACAAGAAGTTACTGATTAATACAATTTTGAAAGTGTTCAGAGTTGTTAAGTTACTCTGGACTTTTCAACCTTTCTGCAATGGGCATGTATTACTTTTGCATTCTGAGGAAAAAACATATAAATTTTTTCAGAGAGAACTCAGGGACAATTAACATATCACTGTTATTCTCACCTGCATGTCAAGTTCGATACATGACCAAACAGTTTTAATTTTCTGCTTGTAAGTACATAGGAGGGTGGACTTTCACTTCTCTGATCTACTGGATAGGATTCTCAGCAGAGGCAGTAATGTGACAGAATCACCTCTGGGTCTTCTCTGCCACCTCCTCTTCCTAATCCTCTTGATTCCAAAGCACAGACTCTGGAGCCAGCCTATCTGGGTTCATAGCCCATACGCTTACTAGCTGTGTGATCTTGGGCAAGTTCCTTAATCTTTCTTGCCTCATTTTCTCATATGTAAAATGGGAATGATAACAGTGCCTACCGCAAAGGGCTTTTATGAGGGTTCAAAGTAATGATATGTACAGTACTAAGAACAGTACAGGCATATAATAAACACTATATAGGCTAAATATTATTTTCAGAATCCTTTCTGCATTGAGTCACTGTTTTGGGGAGAATGCTATATTCCTTAAGCAGTTAAGGTGGAAAAAATGATAGAGTAACTTCAGAGTAATAAATGTTCCAAAGGCTAATGTCAGGTCACCAACAGAGTTGTTTCCCCTAGTGTCTAGGAATTTTAACATTTTATGATAATGATACATATGTTTGAAAATATGTTTAACCTTTCCATTTGGCTGCCTTTAGGACCAGAGGAGGATCTTCCAAGGAAGATGGAATACTTGGAATTTGTTTGTCATGCACCCTCTGAATATTTCAAGTCACGTTCATCACCATTTCCCACAGTTCCTACCAGACCAGAGAAGGGCTATATATGGACTCATGTTGGACCTACTCCTGCAATAACTATTAAAGAAACAGTTGCCAACCATTTATAGTTTAAAAAGTAAAACTGGATTTCCAGTTATCTTCTATTCATACCACTATAAGATATGCCCATGTTTCTTTAACGTAATTCTTAGATGGAAAAACTAAAAAGTTTTTTCCCTACTACCCAGGAGTCATTTTACTAGTCACTTGGAAAACTGAAAGGGATAGAAAAGAATTAAATATATTTTTAAGTTAAATGTTACATCCTGTAGGTATATTTTCCCATACAAGGGCTGTAATGTCCAGGGAGACCATAAAGAATGTAGTGTCTATTTTTCTCCATAATTTATTTCTAGAAACTTATAAAATTGAGTCCATTTTATATTTTTTTATAAGAACAAAGTATTAATTAAAGTTTGGATTTCTGGCCAAGAATTGAACCAAATGTAGCTATGACCAAGAAAATGCTATAACAGACTATGGACTTCTTTAACCTTAAGGAAAGTGATTGGTGGATAATTTTATTAGCCCAGGCCTTTTAAATCTTTCATCTAAAAAATAAGTAATTTAAAATTTTTTTCCTCTAATTCTTCTGTAGCAAACAGATTCAGAATCATTTTGTTGATCTTAATATCACTGTTCTCATCTACCTTCTCAGTCAAAACAAGGCTTCCAATCAAACCATAAAATTTTATAGTGTAGTCAGTCAACTTCACTAAAACATATACTGTTCATGTTTTAAAAAGGATTCCATTTGGTGGTTTCTTGGCTGCTGTTAGAACAACCACTGGGCAGTCATAAAAATGATTATTAGGTCAACTATAATTAAAAAATAAATGTAAAAAAATTATTTTAAAAAATTTTAAGTGGTTAATATATTATTAGCATTGACACAGTTTAAAAAGTCTGTCCCAAAGTTAAACTACCTGCTGTGAATTCACAATAATAGACCTGAAACAGTGCCTTGCACTTGGAAGGCCTGTTGCATATGAAATTGTCCAGAATTCAGGTATAGGTTTACTTCAAGTACAAGTCAGCCAAGTAAGGGAGCAACATTGTGAAAACAGGAAGAAGTGTAGATTGCACACACTTGCCTCCTCTCCTGTCTTAACCAGTATTTTCAACCCCAGGAACATTGTCAGAATCTAATTTAATCATAATGATTTTGTGTTGTAGCACCTTTAACTGTTACCCTTTTCTACACAGTTATGGTTCGTGTGTTGAAAATAAGCAACTATTGATAGTTCTATGTACATAGTTAGTTCTCTGTATATAGTTATCTTTCTGTTCACAGTAATGACAGTAAAATTGATTGTAAATACCATTGTAAATAATTGTCTAAATGCTAATGATCAAACTTTTGGATTAAATGTATTTTTCACAATGTATTTCCTTTGGATTTATTTCATTTAAACAAATAGGGTTGTCTATCAAAAAATGGTATGAATAGAAAAACGCGATGTTGTATTATTCATAAGTTGGAGTGACAGGTTCATCATCAGTATATGTAATAGATTTTAGGAAAATCAAAGAATGGCTGATTGAAAAAAAAATGAATACTTAAGATATTTATTAAAATGAGGAAATATTTAAAAATTAGAATAGTACTGACCATTTGTTTATAAATTGGTAGATACTTGTGTAGTATCTTTTAAAATAAACATTGAATTTTCACTTTCTTCTTCATTAAATACCAAAGGCTCCCATTGCTTACAGGGTAGATTCATACCTTTTTCCCTGTTATAGAAGGCCTGCCCTGATAAGGCCCCAGTCTGTATTCCCAGCCTTGTCCCCCCCTTCTCAGCAACACTGAGATGTTTCCCCCTGACACCCTCCTCGTTTTTATTGACTGAGGCCTTATTCATCCTATTCTCTCCAACTCACCAAAGGTTTTTCCTAAGGCCCTCAAATTCTCTCTCATGAGACATTTCCTGATTCCCATGATTCCTTGAAATCAATTTCTCTCCTGTTCTGTTAATTGCATTTAAGTTTCTACTTTTGTTGCTCCCACCCCACCCTGTGTTCCCTGGAAGACGGAGATGGTATATTTTATTTACCCATCTTTGTAACTCCCACAGCACTTAATCCGGGTCCTTGCTTATGGGAAGTGCTTAGTATAGAGTCAGGTTAGATACTTGTAATTCAAATGCCTGTTGATATTTTAACACTAATTCATACTTACTTTGGCTTAAACGTCAAATTCTCTTGTGAATAACCAACTCAAGTAGAACTTCCAAATGTTATATTCTAAATTAGTATTAAGTTATTTTTTAAGTTTTAACAGGATGTTTTTAAGTTGATCTTTAAGTAGTTCTCTTACAGAAATATAAACATTATAGCTGGAAAAATTTTCCCAGACCATTCAAGTTCTTGGCTGTGAAAAGCATTTCCAGGACTAAAATGTTCTGTCGAGAAGTTTGAATCACAATTATGTTTCAGCCATAAGTAAAATCATAAGAACAATGGATTGAAATATATATAATGCTTTTACATATGTATGTGTGTATACAAATATACATCGATACACATACTCAGTGATGTTCTGTCATGGACCAGAAAAGGGAGGGCACCTTTGTGGATTTTGTTTTGCCACCCTGGGCATGTTTTAGGAATCGTGTGTTTTTTATTTCATACCAGATGTGTGACTCACACCTTTTGTAGGATGGTATACCTCCTATATCAAAAAAAATTAAGCCAAGAAGTCAGGGAGAAGTCAGGGAGAAACAAGAAGGAACCTGAATGACAAGAGGGAAATACCTAAGTAAGTCATAGTGCATTTTTCTTTATACTTTTCAGTATTTTCCAACTTTGCTGCAATGAGCATACATATACAGACAAATATTTGTCTGAGACTGTCCAACCAGTGGCAAACAGACTAGCAATTTTAAGTCCATACGTAGATAGAACATTTGATAAATAGTGCTTAAAGCCTTATAAGGGAGATGAATGAATACTGAGGAAATAAATTCAGGGATTTAGTCAGTGTCCTCTATTTACTTAGTGAATCTAGGAAAGAACTCAGATGTGACCTTCAGCTTCATCTACTCCTGGGCCAGACACAAGTTTAGCTCTGTGATGAAGGACCACCTGCATCATCCAAGTTAGAGGCTTGATAAGGGCAAGTGACTGATGCAGATTTAAGCTTGTCCTTACTCTCCTCTACTTTGTCCATCTTCCCTTCCAGACTGCCTGCATGCTGACATAGGCCCCAGCACCAGATGCAAAAAAGTAAAAGCTTTACACAGACTGTGTAACAGGCTCTCACAATTGTGTCAGGTAAAATCTTTATCACAGCCTTTATTGAACATTCCTAATCTTCTATTTATCTGATAATTCCTGATACAGTTACTGAGGCTCTGAAGGATAAAGAAAAGGAACTGATGTTTTTCATTATAAGCTATTTAGAATTATCTGGCCTTTTAAAAAAAATGTGTTACTTTGATAAAAATTTTTAGTTGAAAAGTAATGGAGGAGACCATGTAGGGAAAGATGAACAGATTGGATTATTTAAAATTTTAATCTCTATTAAAAAAATGTGTATACAGAATTAAAAACCAAACAACTCTCCCTTCCTTCTTTTTCTTTTTTCTGTTAAAGAAGTGGAAATTATTAACCAGTATTTCTTATTCAACATGACAGATTGGCATGAAATAATTACTCAACTACAAGCAGAAAAGCTACAATGATAACCTCAACTTCTTGTAACATCATCACTATTTCGAATTACTCTTCACTTCTTTGTTCCACCTGTTTTACAGAAGCTGAATAGAAAGGAGAAGGTTTATAACAAAAACACCTATCCCTATGGATAGAGAAGGTGTGAGTAAAAAAGACAGTAACCTTAGAATAAAGGGCGAGGGTGTGTTAGGGAAATGTAATTAAAACTCTCTGTCTCTCTGTCTCTCTCTGTCTCTCTCTGTCTCTCTCTCTCTCTCTCAATCTCTCTCTCTCTCTGCCCCAGAAATCCTCTCCATAGGTAGATATAGAAAAACACTTTTATTATTGACTGAGCATTAAACCAGAATGTGATGCTCACTGAAGGCAATTGGCCAAGAAATTGCAAAGACAGAAAGAAACCTGACCCTTTTATCTAGCCAAGCAGATGCATTCCATTACATACATATTCTTAAGATAAACAATAACCAGTTGTCAACTAAGAGAACTTGACAGCACTATTAGTCACATGCATTTCTTCCTATCTTTACCTAGTAATTCAGGTGACCACCTATGTTAGCTAATTGACTTTATCTAGAGGGGTTTGGGGAAACAAACTCATCTTTATGACAGGAGCTACTGTTAAAACCTGCCTCCCACAGAAACTGGGAAGAGTGGTGCTATCTCCTGGTGTTTATATTTCAAAGAGATGGATTCCATGTCTTTGAGAAAGACATTTCTAGGTCAAAATGCTTTCAAAGAGACTGAGACAATACTTATATTTACAAGTTTTCTAAGATAAATATCCTGAAAAAATGGGAGGGGAGGGAAATCCCTTCCCTTGTTTTAAACAGGGTAATTACGCCTCTTATTTTAAATTTGTATTTGTCGCTACAGTGCCCTCCCTAAATTTGGAAGAGGGAGCTTTTGACTCAGGCCCTTACATCAGGGCTGCTTATTAGTACACATTGCTGTCTTTGTGAGAGTTTCAATATGCAGCCACTTCAGGATTTGACTAGAGACAGAGGGCTGGGTTCCATTCTGAACTCACCCAGGAACCTTTGGGCAGGGCAAAACCTGCACAGCCATACACAGTAATCCTCATCATTGTGACTTCGTTAACAGGTCTAAGAGGTTCTGAACTTACAAAGGCCAAACACAAAATCCTGTGCCAGAAGAAAACTCATTTTCTATTCACTCTCCTCCATGAGCACTTGTTAGTGCTTTGCACCTAGTAGGGTCAGAAACATTATCTCATTTAATTATCCTCATTTTATATTTCAATATTTAATCATGGATTTTCAACATGTTTTTAGATTCCACTACCCTCCCCCCACCTATACCAGTGAATTATAAACACATTAGAATGGAACTTTGAAAAACAGCAGAAATATCTGCTGTCTGAGGGTTCCACAGCAACCAATTAAATCAGAATCTCTAAGGGTGAGACTGGGGCCTCACTAGGTTCCAAAGAATCTAGCAAAACTTAAAATATATAAAAAAAGTTTAAAGTTTCAGAGGTAATTGTAATGTGCAGCCGGAAATGAGACCTACTGCTTAGGCTAGTTCTCTTTTAGTATATAAAATTGAGCTGATAAAGTCTTCAATTTCTACAAAGGGAGAAGGAGATCTGGTAGTATCCCGCTTTGGGGCAATTTAGGAAGATAATCAAAGGCCTATTTATACCACGTAGCCCTAATAAAGGTATTTTGTATATGGGGGCCCACAAAATGGAGGTTCACCACAAATCTAAACCTGCTCCAAGTTAGGCTACACTTACAGGAAGCACCTGTCAGAGAAACCCACTGTGCATCAATCACAAGCTCGTTCATCTTACCCTAGGAACCGGGACCTGCTAACCCTCCGGGGGACCCGACCTCGCCTGCAGCCCGGCTGCTTTCCCCTCGCCTCCTCTCGCGCTCCAGCGACGAACTGCTCTTGCTGGCTGCTCGTGAGGCACGGTGCCCCGCCAACCCGTGGCTAGTTTCCCCTGATAAAAGGACGTCAAACTTGTTACAAAATTGTTTTAGTTTTGTAGTTTGAAAGTTTTGGCGACTAGATGGTACGCGAAGCCAGCTGCTGAGGACGCCTGGGCCTGCGCCTAGACGCGCGTGAGGGAACCACCAGCCCTCGTGTTCCCTGCCGGCGGGCCGCTCACCGGGACCCCTGGTTAGCTTCTCTCTCGGATTGGGCTCCGCTTGTTGTGCGTTGGGCATTCTCAGCTCTTTGAGTTAGTTTGTCCAAATCCTTCCAGGTGGGAGATCGGGGTGTGGAAGACCTTACATTTTTCATGGCGAGACCTAGTGGGCCACAACTTTTGAGTTTGTGGTGGACCTCATCTACAAGGTAAGCAAGCACCTTGGGGAGGTCCTGACAGGTCACAGGAACTGTGCACAGGCCGGTAGAAAGAGCTAACCCAGTTGAATTAGGATTATTTCAACAAGAGAAATAATGGGTACTCCTCATTCTACAAAGCGAGATGGCAGCTCTTAGGGTACTCACTAAAACCTCAAGTCTACAGCATAAATCGCTGGGGGACTAGGGGAAATAAGACAAGAAATGCAACTGTTTTGACCAATGGCACATCGAAATCTAAGTAGGCACAATTCAGACCATTAAAAGCTATTAGGTCCACAAAAACATGGCCAACACTAAAACCAGTGTCAAGGAACTTACAGCCTATGTTTTCCTCTAGGAATTTTATGGTTTCAGGTCTTGGTTTCAGGTCTTAGATTCAAGTCTTTAATCCATTTTAAGTTAATTTTTGTGTATGGTATAAGATAGTGGTCCTGTTTCATTCTTCTGCATGTGGCTGTCCAGTTTTCCCAGCACTGTTTATTGGAGAGATAATCCTTGCTCCATTGTATGTTCTTGGTTCTTTTGTCCTAAATTGTCAGTATATGTGTGGGTTTATTTCTGGGATTTCATTCTGTTCAATTGATCTAATGTGTCTGTTTTTATGTCAATACCATACTGTTTTGATTAATATAGCTTTGTAATATAGTTTGAAATCAGAGTGTGTGATGCCTTCAGCTTTATTCTTTTTTCTCAAGATTGTTTTGGTTGTTTGGGATCTTTTGTGGTTCCATACAAATATTAGGATTGTTTGCTGTATGTTAAAAATGTCATTGGAATTTTGACAGGGATTACATTGAATCTGCAGATTGCTTTGGGTATATAGATATTTTAACAACATTCTTCCAACCCCTGAGCACGAAATAGCTTTCCATTTATTTGTGTCTTCCCAAGGTACTATCTTAACTGAGTTTAATACAATGGAGAGCTTCAGAAATCTTGCACATAAAGTTGGTCATAGAGTGTTCTCCTTGACCAATGCAGAAATAGAGCTAAGTGGACAAGGTAGAATGCTGTAAGGCCATAGGTTTTGGACTCTGATGGCCAAGGTTAAATACAAGGACATTGAAATAATCTTGGACAGGTTTCATTCTCAGGCTATTGAGGGGATTAAATGTGATAATACAATGTCAGGCACAATGCCTAACACACGGTAAATGCTCAATAATGTTCCTGTTTACATTTTAGAAAGTCCAGTTAAGTGTAACATATAGAATGAATTTTAAACAGAGAGTGGAATATCTGGTGATGCCATTCAATTCAGTTGGTGACCATTCATTCTGGTTAGGCTGGCTCTGTGCTTATTACTCACAGGTGAAAAAAAAAGTATAATAGGAAACTCTGCTACTCTCCATGGGTGTGTTTTGAAGGTTTTTTTCCCTAGTAGTAGTGGTGAGTTGCAACATCAATTCCATTTTCTCCCCTCTCTCCCTTAGGATCCATATGCATTGATTATATCATTAGTTATAGGAGGGTGTCCTCATAGCTGCGCGCCTCCCTCTTCATCAGATGCTGAGAGGGCCCCAGAGAGGAAGGATTCCAACCCCTGGGCTCATCCCCTTTGAAACCAAGGCTCTCTGGCACTGCCAGTTGCTGCCACAAATGTTTCTGAGCTGCCAGGAGGAGGCTATGATCAGAAGCCATAGTGCAGGTTGCCCTAAAACTTTAGAAATGTGGTTAAGATTTTCACCATCCTCAAATCATAATGAAACTTATTTAATGCTTTACTCATCAGTTGAACTGACTTGACTGATACATGTTCAGATGTTGTCACCTGACAGTACTTACATGGTTTGTCACAGTTTACTTGGATGGAAAAAGGCAACTCAAAAGGTTAAGGACTGTGTTTAATTTACATGTAGGATGATTTTAAAGTTCTGTAATCTCTTCAAAATTGGGAAAGGTGAGCTAATTAGATAATTGATGCAAATAATTTTATGGTTTGATTTAATTGATTTAATGGTGAATCTACTTATCCAAATTTATTGAAGATTATGAAAGCTTTCCAGATGCTACAGAATAAAAATTGCATCAAAGACAAAAAAAATATGAATTGTAGATTTTATAATACCTTCGAAATTCTAGGGCATGCTTCTACTTAGATGGATTGTACTTTGTTGAGAAAATAATAGGTTTAAAGTGGGATTTTGTGTGTGTGTGTATGTGTGTGTATCTATAAATGATCAGAAACTATAAAGCGATTCTGTATTCTAGTACTTTCTTCCTCTTTAGGCCAATGTTTTTCAATTTGTGGATCTCAACCCATATATGGGTCAAAACTAGCATTAATAATATGAAATGAATAGAATTAGAGAGAATAGAAAATATCGAGAACATCACGTATGGGTATTGTTTTGTGAAACGTATTTCAGCAGTGTGCATATGTGTATCGGATCGTGATGTAAAATGTATTACATTGGGTTGTGGTTAAAGTATTTTGAAAATTAGTGGTTTAGAGCACAGCATTTTTACTTTTGTGAAGAAGCTATAGCATTCCCTTTAACTGACACTGATTCCTACAAAGTATTTTGAGTAATATTAGAACAAATGTCTAAGCCAAAATTCCTCATTTCAATTTTCTATCTAAAACCCTGGGCAAAATTTCTGTGTCAGTTTGTGGTTGCTGGTATTTAGTATCCTGGAATCCTCTTTTGCTTTTAGGTGTTAATTTGTCTGATTCTTGGAAACTTCTTGGGAGGTTGAGACCTATACCAGTTTTGTAAAAAATGTCAGGTTGCCTAGGAAATGAATAAACTCTATGGCATAATGCCATTGTCCAATGTTTCACATTTTATATTTTTACTTTTTCATTATACTTATGAGCATTGAGTATTTCACTGTAGGAATGTAAAATTCCCATTTATTTTAATAATCCATGCTTTACTATCTCCTGAAACTACTGTACATAGCCAATTTCTATTGCTTTTACAATCAAAACTGATTCCTAATCAATCATATCTTCTCTGATCTAAAAAAAAAAGTTGAGGGCAAAAATATTAAACATTTTTTTCTTTCCCACTTCTTTATTTATTCAGAAGAGGCTTATTCCAATTTCCACTGAGAAATAACAATTCATTCACAAATATTTATTTTATTTATCAAATGACCAGTACAAGGCCATGTTCTATATTACAGCAGTGAACAATGTGTACAAAAACCTGGCCCTTTGTGGAATTTTCAATATTGCACAGAGACAACTGGATATGGTTTTAACAAAAGTTCACATTAATAGTTTGTGCTCACACTAAGTGGTCTCCCCATCAGATTTTTTTTTTAAAGAGGTTCCTGCCATTTTAATTAGGTTTGCCATAAAAAGCAATAACCTCGGCTAACTGCTCTGGCCTCCTTCTCTACCTAACCTTCATATGCATGCAGCTCAGGAACCCAAAGGCCATCCTCCGCACGATCCTCCACACTCCTCTTTGTGGGAGGAAATGTCACTAAATGGACTTGGCCTCCTGCATACAGTGTGAAACAGAATTAATAAAAATATTTTTATGAAGAGTTGTGTTGCTTTTATCTTAGGGTAGAGTAAGCGGTGAACATAGAAGTAAAGGCTGGGCGAGGTCTGGGATCACTTAGAGATCAGAATTTGCCTGAGGGGCACAGAGTCCCTAGTTCACGGAGAACAGGGGCTGTGTCTAAGAGAAGGGGATAGGATGGGCTGCGCTGAGGTTGCGTCGGTGGTTCCCAGAGATGTGGGCAGGCGGTGAATGGGCATGTCTCCCCGGTGCCGCCGCGCCCCTCCCCTGCGCTCAGGGCGTCTCCCCGCCTGCGGGCACCAGGGCCTGCGGGGTGTCGGACGGTGATACCTGAGGTATCTTGGTTGCTGCATCTCCAGACATTGTGCCCTCATTCCAGGAACTTCTGCCAACCTACACTCGTCTAGATGGAGATGATGTGACTCAGTAATTTACTTTCTAGGGGGCATAGGAAGGCAAGGGAGAGGGTGTTGGAATGATGTAGAATCTGCAACAATAGATGGGGATGCGAGTGGGAGATGTTGCACTAGAAATGGGCTCTGTGATTTCAGTAGGGGTGGGTGGATCCTGGGATAGCAGAGGTCAGGTAGCTGCAACATGGGAGGCCAGGTGAATGTGGCTACCGTATTCAGCAGCAAAGCCAGCACATTAATTACAATGGTCTGACCTGCAGGGATCTTTGGTGCTGCCTATTTGTGGGGCTCTTAAGACCAAAATGGATGGTCAAAGATCCTACTTGATTCCTATAATTTAAAAATCTCCCTGTTAGTAAACAGAAGGCCTGATTTATCACAATAATCATGGCCCCTGACCCAGTTCTCAGGTTTAGGTCAGCCCAAGAACGAAGGAGAAGCCAGTTGTCTGGGGCAAGGGCCCCGTGGTAACGTCATGAGTACTCGCTATGGACCTTCCTTCCTGTGACTCTTCTCCAGAGGACCCAAAGCCATTCACCAAGCCATTTTCTCGGGTGTCCTGAGAAATAACCAGACGTGCTTGGGATTATCAGAAACACTGGGTCTGCACTAATGTTAATTCCTAGACACTCAGAACTCCACTGTGACCTGTCAGAATGAAGGCACTGCTTGGGGGACAGCCCGACAGCCAGTGGAGACAGAAGTGCCCCAAGGGAGCAGATTTTCTGAGCAACATGTCTCTCCCATTTTTCCAGGAGGTAGAGATATCTGATATAAAATCTATGCTGATTTCTAGATGGTGGCTAATAAATCAGTAGATCAGAGATTTAGAAAGAACATGATGGTGAAACTGGCCATGAGGAGGTCTAGGAAGAAGGTATAGCCAAGTTTTTGGACTCAGCTGAGAATGTGGCATGTGAATGCTCAGCTAAAAGTCCTCAGTGTTTTTAATAATCAGGTGTTCTATACCTCTCTGTAGATGTCAGCCTTCATCTCCAGCCACCTAGTTTAATAGATTCATAAAGTGGCCAGTGGCAAGGATAGCAGGGAGGGGTGTCTATGATGTGTATTTCCATTCACCAACGCTGATCTGTCCATCTGTCTTGACAGCCTACTTGTCAGCAGCAGTGACCAACCACATAGATGCACACCCAGGGGAGACCAGCCTGTGCCTCATGGAGGAATGAGTGCATTTCTCCCTCTTCCATCAGAGAAGAGGCAGTTAAATGCATTAATACATCTTGGTAGGGACACGTTCTAGAATTGGATCTGCCTTGTCTGTCCTTCAAACCTCTGCCAACACCATCTTTCATGGACTCACTACATGCTTTTATGATATCCCAGATGACACTTGCTTCTGATCATGAAAGAGTAAAGAGTTAGGTGGTGGGTTACTCTTGGAATCCACTGGACTTAAATATAAATACAGCTGGCCTGGGAGACAACTCTTTGAGGTTGAAGTACTGTTCTGCAAGATGCAGTACATTTATATGCTGTGAACCAGTGACCATGGCCTTAGTACATGGATCTGGGAACTGAAGTATAAGTGCCACTCAGTTAATACCTAATAGTGGCCCTAAAATCTTTGCTTCTATTCCCTGTGATTCTGGGCTTTGCTGATTTAGAGGTAAGCAAATAAGGAATGCTTTCATGAGAGGAACATTGACGATTCCAATGGTGTAGAAGGGGAGGGTTATGCAGTTGGCTGCATGAATACAGAGCTGCTGCTATAAAATGGGGGACAGGAGAAGTATGGGTGGAACTATGTGGTAATTAATATTAATATTTATGGTATAGCTTAATGGAAAACTTCTGTGATCTTATGTAGGCCACCAATCGTTCACATAGGAATGAAGGTTTAGACCATCCTACCATAAAGGACTCATAAAGGCTGAAACCAAGGGAGATGGAATAAGTAATGGAAGAGAGAGGTCAAAATTACCAGCCATGGCCTCATGATTAGCTGCAGAAAGGGCAGTGGTTGCTGCCTGGATATTTTTCTTTGCCATCTCATGTTATTTATGTGTATAGTTTATCTAACTTTCTCCTTTTTCCTTTCTCCTTACTGCATTACTATACATAGTTTGTGTTGACGGTGGCTGACTTTACAATCAGTTCATAGGTTATCAAGATAAAGTCATGATGGAGCTAGGGAATGGACATCATTCAAGATCCTGGCCTGGAACTGGCTGGAGTATATGTGATCTCATTCCTGGTAAGGGAATAATTACATTTATTTGAATTTTGTATAAATTCCACATTTGCTGATATAAGAACATATAACTGGATCAGTAAATAATATTTTATTTCCAAAACAGTCAAGAAGTTGCTAAAGCATAAAACTTGTCAAATGCCAGCAAGATGTTGAATATGCAACTATCAGTGAGTTCTAAGAAATATATTTAACTACATTCCATTCAAAGGAGAAAAAAATTTGTTATACCATTTAGCCAGTATTATTTCATTAAGCATTTAATATGCATTTATAGGAAATAAGATACAGAATCTCATAAATATCCCAATTTATTACACAGTATTAATCTCAAGTAATCCTGGTCATTACATAACCACAAGTTTACCTATCTGTGATTTTTATAGATTAATTTGCTAAAAAATTTACAGACACCATTTTTACTGTTACAACATAGGGACAAGCCACCAAAAAAAAAAAAAAAAAAAGAATCAGAAGTATATTTTATGCTAGAGTTACTTTCTGTCCAGGTCGAAACATTGTTCCACTTTGATTTTTCCTCCTCTTTGGATTTTGAAAGTTTTCATACCTAAAAAGAAAAATGAGATATTTAATACATGTAAATGATAAGACAATGGATTGTCTGCATACAGAATTGTTTTTTGTCTAATGAGGCATTTTATTTGCACATATTTATTATATCCCTAGAAAAAGAATCCCAAGATTTTCCCTCCTGTGTGTTTTTGTCTTGTTTTCCATGATGCCTGCTGAGGTTGTCAGTACAATGAAACCAACTGACCGGACGGGAGCAGGTCGTTCTGCCATTTTTCTAGATCTTTGTATTGCACATCAGATCTGGGGCTGATCACTCCACACTTGTTTAACTTGGCCGCAAAGTTGACAACAATTTCCCCAGCTCTGTGATCACCAATTATTTCAAATTTGCCAATGTAACCATGCTTCATCATCACAGAAAGCGGACGATGACTTTGCAGCATGGCCTAATAAGAACCAGGCATTCGCCTCTTTTCAGCATTGTTGACGCTCTTGAGAGCAGCAGCCAGACATTCCTGCACACCATAACCGTGGCACAGAAAGATGGCGGAAAGAGAAGAGAATTATGTTTTAAGAAACAGAAGGGAAATAACAAATTGGAAAAAAAAAATTTGTAACAAATTAAAGTTCTTACATTTTCAAAAGTTGAACATCTCAACATAAAAAGGAACAAAAGGTTTGGAGACAAGTTAGAAAAGCTAAAATACAACAGCAATATATAAAAAATATAACCTTCATAATTTTAATCAAAGAAATGTACATTTTTAAACAAGATATAATATTTCTCCAATAGGCCTAGTTTAGAGAAATACTATAATACTCATGTTACTGAGGATGTGATGAAATGGGCACTCAATATATTGCTGTTGGAATATACATGCACAGCATTTCTGGAAGGCAATATAGCAATAGATTTCAAAAGCCTTAAAAATGTGAGTACCCTGTGATGCAATAATCCTAGCTCTTTCCCAGTGAAATAATTAAGGATATGTGCAAACATTTAGCTCTAAGAATGTTCATTATCACATTGTTTATAGTAGTAAAAAGGTGGAAACAAATGCCTCCAAATTAGACATGTGGCATAGCTATATTATAAAATGATGTTAAAAATATAGTAGTAACATATTTCACATGTGAAAGAATATTCAAGATGGATGGATGAAGGGGGCTGCTATACAATATGTGCAGCGTGTCTCAGTATATAAATATGTTTTGGGAGGTGGTTGGATTAACGAGAATCATTTTATTTTTACTTCTGTTTTCTGGATTTTCTATAATAAGCACATAATTCTTATGTATGTTGAAGGGAAGCAGAATATGCCACCCCAAAACGTACCACTTTGGCATGTGAGTTATTTTGAGCTAAAGCAAATCAAGACCCAGCAGTCTTAGGGAAAGCTTTTTACCTCTCCCTTACCTAAAAGAATTTAGGTAGGGGGCCTGCACTAGAAAGAGCGCTATTGCCAAAGGTACATGTTTTTTTGTTTTTTGTTTTTTTATCTGAAAGACTTAACTGCACGGCAGGGCAAACATTTGCTCCTCTTGTCTTGCTGTGAACTGCCTTCGTCCCCTTTGAAGCCCTGGCCCTGGTCCTTTCCTTGGCTCAGGAGAGCATATAAGTCTCAACTGCCTGACTGCCCTTGAGTTTCATATTTTCATGGGGTTGCTGTAGTACAAAATTAACATTTTTCTCCTGTTATTGTCTTATGTCCATTTAATTAGACTACCCAGAGAAGCTGGATGGGAATAAGGGAATATGCAGCTCACCACTGGCTGGATGTTGCTCACTCCAGGCTGCTGCAGCTGAGAGACCCTGGGACCTGACAAGAGCCAGCAAACGGTAAGAATTCTTACCTTGTCAGGCCCGGATCTCTGCCCACAGGGTCCAGTGGGAGTGAGAGTAGTGAGAGTCTTTTCCTTTTTCTAAGTTTAGATTAGCAGGAGGACATATTTGTGTGAATTTGTTCCTTGTGTATAGCAACTGTTGTAAAGATTCGTTAGGTGTACTTGTTTTCTATTGATCCCCTTCCTCCCAGAGATGGTTATTTTTGTCTGTCTTTTGTGTCACTTGTCATAGGAGGAAAGCCACAGGGCAGAATGCTGGCACAGGCCCTATAAGCCTATGGTTCCAGCCAGCCTTAGAGACCAGTGAGTTCACTGCTCTCACTAGACCTGCATCTAGTTAGATGAACTTCGCTGTGGGCACCCCTTGTGTAAAAAAGCCAGATGAGGCTTTCCTCTTGTCTTATTCTACATCTTAAGAGCCTGGCTTTGTGTCCAGTGAGAATATCTTCTTGTCTCTGACAGCCAGAAGGTTTAAGTATCAGTTTGTATCTGGAGGTCAGCTGAATAGACTCAGGACCTGAGACATGAAGTGAGAAGCAGCACTCTGTCTGATGGTGCCAGCTATGGGGGAGTTTGTCAAAAGGGCTCCTAACCCATAAGAGATATTTGTCATCTCAACAATTCATTGTTTTGTTAGTGCTGAAAAAGTCCCATTCCAGCAGTGCCTGCCCAGGGGTCTGTGGCTGGAGGCACTGGTTCTCACGGGCAACCGGAAACACTTCATTACACCATTTCTACCACCTGTGACAACAAAGGTTTTTTCTGCAAGTAAACTTTATGAATCTTGTAAGGGCTGTTATCTTTTGTACCCTCTTTTGGGATACTTCTTACATTCATGGTTAAGCCATAAAAAGGCTAACTGGTTTGAATCACTATTGAGATTAATATAAGAGCCTGCTTAACAATGGTCAGACGATGGATGCTTTTAATTGGAAAAACTTCAGTATTTGAAAACATTTAGAGAGCTCATATGCTAAACAACTGTTTTACTGGTACCAGCAGAAAAACTAAATTGAAAAGGGGACTTAAAGGAGTACAACAGCTAGTTTTAGCAACTCCCTTAACAATGTGAAAAAACAAATTACCACATCCACTGTAAATTCCCCTTCTCAAAAGCCATCCCTGTCTGCTAGTTTTAACTTCCCTTTCCCCACAAGGTTTACAGACAATACTCTGGCCTGCTCTCCAGGTTCAGCGTATACAGGTTACTCAGTATATGCTGAAAGCCAGGAAATCAATTTAGAAGAATCATGTCCCTTGTGGATGTATTCTGGGCTCCCCATCACAAAGAATTAATGTCTCAAGGACAGCAGATATATTAAATTATAGAGCCCTTTAGCCTCCATGTTCAGAACATCCTACCGGCTGTGGAGAGGAGTTTGAAAGATCACAACCTATTAAAACCTCACTCCGGGCACCTTGACTAGCTGCTGAGGGGTGTTCTTCCGCACCTTGATTAAATTAAACTGTACTTATCAGACAAGCCAGATGGCTCACATGGAAAACCCAATGATCAGAATTTCTCCCAGGCCTTCCTATAAATGATTCCTAAATAGATGGGACGGAGAGCAATATTCAGGGGCTGAAAGAAGCAACGGTAGAGCCTCTTATCCTTAAGGTTAAATGATCAAAGGTTGAACTGGACACTCAGGAAACAAAGGGAAAACATTCAGAGGCCTTTGTGGAACACTTCTGTACACACTTTTAAAAGACATACCGCATTAAAACCTGAAGCTTCAGAACACAGGAATCTTAATTTCCATCTTAATGGAAAATCTGCAGGTACTTGGATAGATGGGCCAGCCTCTAGATAGCATTCAGGTTGCAACCCAATTAAAAGTGACTATCCTTATTTTACAAATTGGAGTCTTTGCTAAACCAGAAATGTGGCTCTAGAAACATTTCAAAGTCCACCTATCTTTACCAACTCCCAAACCTCCCCTAGTCATTTCAAAATGCTTACATTTAGAACAGAATTGTCCTAAAAAGGAAAATTTTAAATAATAATTACCCTAGACTTCTGATAATAGAGAAATATACTTCATAGGACTACAAATCCTAGAAAATTTGCATTCTTTCTGTCTCTTGAAGATATAAATCTTACCATGTCTTTGATATAAACACTTCAGGAGATAACTAAAACACTGCCCACAACCACCTGAGATTGAAAAGGGGGAAGGACTTTCTGAAATACAGACTGCTATATAAAAGCTTCCTTGCCCTAAATCTAGTCCACAGCCTCCATAAGAGTGTCAAGGGCAGATACAAAAGTCATCTCCAGAAATATCAGTAAAAAGCTTTAGCCATTTCAGGGGATAACCTTAATCTGTTCTGTCTACCAAAGACACAATTTGGATTCAACTGTTACTTATAAATTAATGAGTTTTGTACTGGTATACCTGATTCATGGGTAAAATTTTAAAACAGAAACTATAAGTCTCTGTGTGTTTATATATATCTCTGGATAAAGGTTATGTACATGTAATATTTTTCTACTGCCAGATGGTATTGCCAAAACTAATTTGTAAAAAAGCTCTAACTGGCTTAAAGAAAAATAAGCACTTATATATTTCTAAACTCTCAGAAATATAATAGAAACTAAACCAAATGCTTTTCAAGTTTACATGATCTGGGATAATCTTTGGTAAAAAAAAAAAAAAAAAAGCTTGAAGTTTATTGGTTTAATTAAAATCGGGATGTTTTCAGACTTATCAACATTTAATAAAATGCAGACATACGACTTTTTATTCTACCTGGATTTCTTAGTCAAATAAGCTCATGTGACATCTGTTACAAAATTTGCCATGATAGCTGTTTTAATGTCTCATGAAAGTTTCATAAGTAATTTAAATATGATTATTAAGAAAAAGTGAATTAAAGTTTTCAAGTGAACTTTTCAATAATAATTGTTTTATGAGGTCTACTTGAATAGTTTCCCAAATCTCTTTGGTAACTTACACCCTTAGTGTTTTGCTGAGTAAAACGATAGAGGTTCATTGAATAATATATAGATCACTTTTTAAAAAGCTAAAATATCAAAACATTAATTACTAAACATAGGTTTATCTACTCTGGTAAATCTGTCCTATCCTACAGTGAAATACTGTACATTTAAAAAAAGCACATGCTTCTAGAAATTATGAAATGTATTCATAGATTTGCCAATCTACAGACTGCTAGTGTAGCACTTTATCATTACTAGAAATTAAGGTTTTCAAGGGTTAGGAATTCTAATATATGTAATTAAAATTATGACAAATAGTAAGAAAAATAACTCGGTATATAAGGAAAGTAGGATGTGTTTTTGGTAAAAAGGTATGGAGATGTATTTTTGTTAAGGGAAAAAATAATTTTATCATAAAGTAAAACAACTTTCAAAATGGGAAAGAGGAAAAATGACAAACTAAATGGATATAGAAAGTTGGAGAGAATTTTATTTTGTGTAGTCGAGCTGGCTAATAAAATGGAATAAATTTACTATAAAGATTTTTTTAAAAAAAGATTTATCGGTAGCATACTTATGCAAAACTAAAACTTAATTTTCTTTCATCTACTAAAAGGACAAATTTTTCTTGGACTATTGGTCTGCTGTTGATAAGCTTATGAAAGGTTGATTCTGCTTTACTTTTTAATTGGCCTAGAAAACGAATATTCTGTATTTTATCAAAGTAATTTCCTATGCTTAGTGTTTGATGACTTAAGAAAACAGTCTTCTCTATTAAAAAGTATGTTTTTGTTTTGTTTTTGCAACTATATAACTTTCTGTATTTGCCTTTCTGTATTTGTCTGTCACTTTGGTTAATGGATAACTAGATATCATTTCATTGACCTATAATCCTAGTTGACTGTTTTTAAAACCTTTTGATATATGTGACAGAATTCCCCATTTCAAATTCTAAATGAAGCCTTTTTGACCTCGAACTCATTTTGGAATTTTTAAGAAAGCCTCTGGCACATCCTAAAAATCTCAAAACATTTGTTCTTTCCTTATAAAGAGATGTTAGACTAATTAGGCTTATTTGATACACAGTCATGTAGCATTTAATGATGGAGATACGTTGAGAAATGAGTCATTAGGCAATTTTGCAGTTTTGAGGAGCATCCTAACGTGCACTTACACAAACCTAGAAGTAATAAACCTTTAGGTTCTACTTTTATGGATATATGTCATTAATGTGTTCCAGAAATTACATAAAAGTTTTAAAAATCTGTTATGTAGTTTCAGTCATAATTCTAGTTATCATCTTAAAAATATTGTGTGTCACAGAAATGACCAAATTTCCTTGTCAATTGCATTAAAACGAACTCTCGTCAGATCTTTAATCATGGCCATTAAGTCTTTTGTCATTTAAAGACAGTTATTGTTTTGCTGATTATTTTGCAGAATGCATAGAATCAGATATGACCAGAGTTTTATGGAACTCAGGTTGACATTTATGGAGCCAATAAAGCCTCCTGGAAAACCAGCCTGATAACCAGCTTACAGGGTCCCCAGCAGCCGTAGCAGGTGAGTGGGTACATCACTTTTGGGCAATTGCAAGAACTTCACGATATCTAGGGGATTCTGAGAACAGAGGAATGAACTCAAATATATAGCTATTGCAAGCAAAATCTGATGGTGAGGCCTTGGTTTGGCTTCCTAGCCTCGAGAGGCTAGTCAAGCCAAGTTTATTGAAAGTACACTTAATTTGCAAACAGATTAATCTTACTTTTGATAGAAATGGGGTGACTGTAGAGAGAGAAGTTATGTCAGTAATACATCTTTGTGGATATCAGATTTTAGTGGTTAACTGTCTTTGATATTTTGTTTTCTATCTGTAAAGTAGACTAGATCTTGAATTCTTTTACTTTCCTTCAATAGTTGGCTACAACTCTCCAAATTAACATTTCTAAATTTTTCCACTCTTGATTTGGAATCACTATATATAAACAAAAGCTGCCATTTTTCCTGAAGTCCTACAAACTGAATGTGAATGTGATATAAACTTGCAAGAAATCACCACAACAGCTCATGTATGGACAATCTTCATGTCTGTTGCTGTGTAAGTCACTTGGAAAGTTTACACCTGAACACCCAAGGACATTATCAGAGACATTCAAACTATAAAAGATGCTTTCATCCTATCTAGAAATCTCAACTGGCTGCCCTCAGAACTAGGTTTATAGTCTGCTCTAATCATTAACCTTTGTTTTCTTTTGTTTCCATAGACATACCTCTTATTAAATACCTGACTGCTTGCACAATATAGGCCTAACTTTAGGAGCTCACCTGTATCACCCACCGCCTCCTGCAGTGAGAGACACAACTGTTTAACTGACCTGTTCTCAGGACTGGTTCGATGAGACAGAGCAATCTACCAACTCAACTTCTTGACCATGGAACTTCTTAGGGAAGTTTCAAAGGTGGGACTGAAAGGAGCAGAAAATGCTAACCCAAAATGTGCCACTTTGACAGGTGGATTATTTTGAACTAAAGGGAATCAAGACCCAGCAAACTCAGGAAAACTGCCTAAAAGAATTTAGATAGGGAACTGTACCAGAAAGAGCTATTACCAGAGGTAACTTTTTTATGTGAATGATTAACATACACAGCAGAGCAAAGATCTATTTACCATACATATGCTCTTCTCGCCTTCCTTCCCTTTTAAATCCCGAGCCCCTGTCCCTTTCCTGAGCTCAGGATAGTATATAAGCCTCAACTGCCTTTGAATCTCATATTTTTATGGGGCGCCTGTATATATGCAGTTAAATGTGTTTTTCTCCTGTTAATTTGTCTTATGTTAGTTTAAGAGATCAGCCAAAGAAGCTAGAAAACTTTTCCACCCTTATAATGTGCACCCCAAAGTACTACAAAATTAAACAAGAGTTTTAACTTCTAAAGACCAGGAAAAATATATTTCTTGAATTAAGTTGAATCGTTGACCTAGGATAGTCTTCAATTTAAGGGTCATGGACTCCTAAATCACTACACAGACAAGAAGCTTATAAATGTAGATGTGTACTAAACGTGGTCCACAAGTGAATAAACCTGAATGATTTTGAATGTTCTTGAAAGTAATAAAACATAAATTATTTTGAAAGCAAAATAGGTCTATTTTTCATAACAACTTTTGCAAACTATGTTGGAATCATTTTGAGCTTTTAATTTTCCTTTTATTCTTTCAAAGATTTTTAAAATTAAATCAGTTCATTATGAATAATTAAAATATAATCAAATGAACTGGTTAATTAAATTCATTTTTGACTTCTACACTCTTGAAGTTTGGGAGTGCTTAAATGCACAGCTACTGAACAAATTTTCTGAATTGGTTTTTAAATATTTAAAATATTTGTGATTTTTAAATAAAGACTTTAAAAGTTTAAGTGAATAACTGTCACCTCCAATAATATCTATGTGTACAAATAAGAATCTGTTGCTTACAGCTCGGTAAAATTCTTCCAGTCGTCTTCACTAATGGATGGTCTTGTGTGACTCAGTGCAGACATTAAATGTGACTGACTAATAGCTGGACTGGTTTTGGTTGGTCGTGGTTGGTTAAGGGAGTCATCCTCCTTAAAAACAACAACAAAAAGTTAACTTAGAACATAATTTAAAAGGCAGCAGTCCAAGCGCTTCTTTTCGTCATTTTTCTCAGGAGACTATGCATTCACTTTCTCATAAGATTACTAAAAACAGTTTGAAAGCAGGAAGCACATAACCATTTGATCAAAGTGTTTCAGTCCCTTCTATAAATATAGCTCATTTACAAATCAAAGAAAGATGTATCAAAAAAGGAAAAAATTTAAAAAGTTTTTACAATTATAATGGGTGGAGGAAAAGAAAAGCCATACTCCACTTTGGCTCCGGTATCTGCTTTTGATAATACTGATATCTGCTCTCAGTTGATCTCTTTGTTCCTGTGTAAGTTCTTGGTAACCTTCTTGTGAAGCCGTTCTGAACACTGGCGGTTGTGAAAACAACTGATCTTTCCCAGGCAATCCATGAAAATCTTGAGTCATGGAGCTTGGTGCAGACAGACACTGTGAGCTCTGAACAGTAAAGTATAAAAATGAGAAAAGGAAGGAAGAAGGGGAGAGAAAGTGAAAAAAAGTATATTTATCAAAGATAAAGTTAAAAATTTTAAGCACTAAAACCTTAACATGAATAAGCTTATTTTTAATTAACTAATCAAGCAAGTTTGAAATATGTTCATATTCTCTAAAGGTTCATTTATATCTACACTGTTGAACCACTATAGAGTGAAAACTGCCATACACGAGGTCTTTTTAATGCTTTGTTATTAAGTCCGCCACATCACTGCCCTAGGGATAGGTTCCAAATGAGTATTATTCTTAGTCTTCAACAAATATAAGGTTCTGGGACATTTCTACACAGAAGTTAAGAAACAGGAAACAGAATTAAAGACTAGAATATAAAACAATAGCTTACTATTCTTGGGAATAAAATAGGTCACTTTCATATTTTTAAAAACTGGAATAAAGCCAATTTATTAAAAAAAACATGAAAAATATAACTAAATATAGGTTAAAATGTTATGTGTACCAATAAAATAAGTGAACCACTGTTAATTTTGGGGGGATATGTGTTGAATGCTGTTTTAATTTAGAAAAACAATGATACTGTTCACATTTAATCAAATATTTTCCTCATTGAAACATTACTACTTTCCACCCAAAATATAACAGATAGTTAACATTTTGCTGTCAGGAATTTTTTACATTATTGTACCAAATTTCTCATTATCCTCAAAAGTTCTAAGATAATAGAATTTAGGTTTAATATAAATTGGAAACTGTTTGAAGACCACTGAAGGGGGATAAACCTGAAAGAAACCAACTGGCTACTTTGGCTTCCCCTTGCTGCCAGCTCTGTCTTACAGTTCTTACTAAGGAACAAAAATGACTTAGTGTAAGTAAGGAAAAGAAGACTATTTTACTGAAGAAACAATCAACTGGAAAGGACATATGGGGCTAGTTAGGAGGCAGATCACTGTCCAACTTCACATCAACATACAGCTTTCTATTTCAGAACTGTACAATGACAACCGCATGATGTACCAAATCAGAAGAAGTTCCATTTCCAAGTTCTGATTCGTAAGAGCTTCCAAAGTAGAGCCGGTACACGTTGAATCTAGATTCATCTGGAAGCATCTCGGATATCTCTAGAGAAACAAGGGACTGCTCTAAGCCGCATTCTCCATCTCCAGCGGAATCGTCGGAGCCACTACTATGGTTAAGAAAAACCATTGAAGACAGACTTAGGTCACTGTCAGAACTGGAACTTCCATCCTAAAACATACAAAGGATAACCAGTTGTAAAGATCTAAATAAGCCACAACTCAGGAATAACACAATGCATTCTAATAGACCAGTACAAGGAAATCTGAGGCATTTTTCAAAAAAAGCTTTTATTCTCTAATGGTTCTGAAGACATAATAAAATTTTAATTTAAAAAAAAAAAAAAAGACAAGTTGGTAGTACCTGATCTGGAACCATTAGGCCCCATGAGAATCCCCATTAAAATGTATAGGAGAGAAGCATACAGGAAAACCCTTCCTAGAACATATATGAAGTCCATAATGTAGCAGAGTTCAAATTATCTGGTGAAAAATTAAAATAAAAATACTATCTCTTAAAGAAAAGGCTGGTTCTAAGGTTAAGTTACAGAAAGTACAAGATAAACCTAGAACACCCTGTTGTAATGGGAAGTAAGTGACCAAAGAATGAGAGGACATAGCAAAAGGACACAAAAGCCATCCAAAAGGGGCTCCTGTTGGCCAGATCTGGGACGATGTGAGCTTCAAAATCAATAACTTTATATTTTAAAAATTAAAGTATGAAACTATAGCCCAATATTTTTGTCTATGTTGCCTAATTCATGATAACCCAATTTAAATAGTATCTTTCCACATACCAACATATTTTGCCAGTAGGAAGGTAATGTTAAAGAAACAGACGCCACACTCTTTGTAATTACAAATTTTCTGCAAAGCCAATATTCCAACTATGGAACGTTCGACTAAAGATACATTTCTATAGTTTACCAAAGTTGTTAAAAAATGGGATTTTTTCAGGTTGAGATTTCTGATAATGAACTTCTATTACCACTCATAAAACACCTTAGTAACAATCTCCTCCTAGAACTTACTTGGAGTCCACAAGACAGCAGCCTTCCATGTAAGGCCTCTAACTGGGCATTGTAAAGTAAAGCTTTCAGATCAGCTCCTGTGAAGGAGTCAGTTACTGAGGCCACATGCTGAAGGTCCACGTCATCCGCCAGAGGTAGAGACTCACTGAGAACGTTTAAAATTTCAAGACGTGACACCTGAAGGGAGAAATACTAATTAACAAATAAAACAAAATTATTTTAAACTAATAATTTTTTATAAATTAATTTTACATATCTAATAAGTTTAAAAGTAAGTGAAAAAAGCACCACCAGTCTATCCTCTCTCCTGCTTGGACCTTCTTCCCTAACAGAAGGATTATATGGAGGAAAATGAATGAAACTCAACATTCTTAACTATTCGGTATAAATCATTTCTTATTCAAACAGTGCTTATTTTCTGGGCAACTGTGCCAAGAAAGTGTTTTAAAAGGAAAATTAAAATAGTTTAAATAATAGCTACATGTGACATATATTTAGGTATTTATACCTCTGACTATTCATTTGTCTATTTGTTCTTTCACTCATTCATTAGTTTCTAAATCTGGGAACAAGAGCTGGATCAACACAGGACTAGGAACAGTTAAAAATCATATCTCTAGGTAACTTGCTGAGGTGCATTACTAGTCATATGCTTGATTCTGTATCAGTCTTTTGTCAGGATGATAAGGTATGTGATTTTAACACAGGGAATGTGGACATGCAATACTTAAGGTTTCCTTCCTTTCTCCCCATTAGCCAACACTGAAAGATTATAAAGACTAGCATGGAAATGGCTGGGCCAAAGAGGGGATAGCGTCTAATTCAGAATCTTTCTATGCTGTGAGCAAACAGCAACTAAAGCTTTTGCCTAAAGCTGGACTTTTAAGGACAACTGCTATTACCTGGCAGAAGTAAAGTTCACAAAGAAAGAGTGTAGCGTTTGTTGGGTTTTGGACTTTAAATATTAAATTGTCACCTGATCAGGAGGAGAACAGTATACACATTTATCTAGCCGGCCAGGCCTAAGTAGGGCAGGGTCAATCAGGTCAGGGCGACTAGTTGCAGCCAATACATAAACACCTGGGGGAAAATAATAAAAATTCAATAAATCTTGGTGACATTTTGTTACAATAAAATGTTTCTATATTTATAATTATTACCCTGTAAGCCTTCTACTCCATCCAACTGAGTCAGCAACTGGTTAACTACACGATCTGTGACCCCTGTATTATCATGGCCTCTTCGAGGAGCAATGGATTCAAATTCATCGAAGAAAAGAATGCAAGGCTTTGCAGCCTGTGCTCTGGGGAGAAAAAAAATTCCTAGTTGAATAGGGCTTCAGAGTTTGCAAGGGAATTTCATACACACACACACACACACACACACACACACACACACACACACACACACCTGTACATACACATGTATTTGTGTATTTATTTAATTATTCACAATGAATTCTTACAGAAAGCAAGGCATATATAATTCTACTTTCCACTGAACTGGGTCTTAGAAAGGTAAAGGTATTTACCTAAGACTCATGCCTCCCCAATAAGGACTAAAATGAAAATCAAAGTCTTATTCTGTAAGTGAAATACTTTTTTCTTATTACAAATAAACATTTTTTTCTTTTGTGAAATGCTTATTCATGTCTTTTGTCCATTTAAAATTTGGCAAGATTATTTTCATATTATTTTGTAAGGGCTCTCTATAAAATATATTTTAGTTACATATATTACTTTTTTTCTAATTTGAACCTTAACTTTTATTAATTTGCTAATTTTGTTTTAATTAAAAAGAACATAAATTTCATCTCTGGTCACAGGCTGGACTAGCAATCTGAAGAACTATCCCTAATACAAAACACATGTCATGCTGATTGAAAAAAAAAAAAAACAACAAATATTAAATGCTTGGCAAATTAAGATAAATCTGGGCCAAAAAGAGACTGGAATTATCTGTTCACTGAATGAATGGCAAAGCTTTTCTTGAAAACCAACTGGGCCTGATGTTTGAGTTGTGTAAAGATTTTTAATGAGTGACTCAATTTTCTCCAATAATTATAAGACTATTCAGATTTTATTTCTTCTTGCTTGACTTTGGTCAATTATCTTTTTGTCTATGTTACTCAAGTTTGAAATGCATTATCATCTTTTACATTTCTGGTGTATCTTTAGTCATGTCCCCCATTTTATCCCTAATATTGTTTATCTGTGCTTTCTTTCTTTTTTACAATCTCACTGGAGCTCAACTGTACTAGGCTTTCAAAAAGTATTTGCTTGTGAACTGCTTTACAAGCAGTGGGTGGAGGATATACAAGGGTTCATTTTTTTATTATTCAAAATCTTATTGAATATGTTGTTTAAATCTTCTGAATTGTTTTCTATTTCATTATTTTTTGCTCTTATCCTTATTATTTCCCTTTATTTATTTATAGTTTATACTTTCCTAATTTCGTGAAATAGATACCTAATGATTAACTTTCAAACTTTTTTCTTTTCTAACAATTTAAGGCTATAAATTTTCAAAATTTATTTTGAAGTAAGTTTTGCAGTATCTAACAATTTTAATAAACAGCACTTCATTATTATTTAGTCCAAGTATTTTCCATTATGATCTTTAACCCATGAATTACTTGGAAGAGTTATTTTAAATACCTACATGTATGGGAGGGGATTATCCTTTTAATATGTGTTTTTAGAAAATAGAGTCTGTATGATATTGTTTCTTTTAAACTTACTGCAATTGCTATGTATGGCCTGACACATGGCCAATTTTCAAATATGTTGCAGGTGTGCTTGAAAAGAATGCATATTCTCTAGTTGTTGAGTACATTGCACTAAATATGCTTAGATAAATCTTATTGAATATGTTGTTTAAATCTTCTAAATTTTTATGATATTACCTCAATCTAATTATTCAAAATAGAGTTAAAATCTACTATGAAGGTAGACTTGTCAATTTCTTCTTCAGTTCTGTCAAATTTTGCCTTAAATATTTTGAAGCTATAGTATTAGAGACAATTTTAGAATTGTGTCATCTTCCTGGAAAATGAACTTTTTGTCAATATGTGGTGACTGTCTTCTAATAACACTTTTCTAGTAATGTTCTATTTCTTAAATTGGGTGGAGGATATACAAGGGTTCATTTTTTTATTATTCAAAATGTATATGTACATCACATATATTCTCCTAATTGCTTATTTTATAACAATTTAGGAGAATGAAAAAAAGTAGCTTTTCAATTTAAAAATTCCCTATAATAAGACCACATTTAAATGATTTTCATTCTTAAATATTAACTTCTGTATTCGTATGTATTTTTATATAAATGCAGTAATAGTTAACACTCTAAGTCAGCCACATGAAATCTTAATTTAAAAAAGGATAAACTGATGTGATTATATGGTTCATATAAGGATCTACTTTGAGATTCTTTTGAATAACACTTATGATTTTGCTTTTAGCATTTCAGGAATATTTCTACTGTAAGCGTAAAATCAGATAATTTCCAAAACTTAATATTGAAAATGTTTTATATTTAAGTGGTTTTTGGAGAAATAGAGAATCATTGTTCTCTAGTTTATTAATAATCCACATATATCACAGGTTTCAAATATCAGTTCTTAAGAAAAAAGAAAAACTGAAGACCAAAGAGCACTGACTGATAAATAACAGAATCAGTTACTTAAACACTCATAGGGAACCAACCTAATAAAAATATCCCGAACAGCTTGTTCACTTGCTCCAATATATTTGCTGAGTAACTCTGGTCCCTATTAGATAAAATAAAATTACAATTAAGATAAAAATCTTTAAAAACAAAATATAATTTTTGTTTATGACTAAGTCTAAATGCGGTCATGGAAAATTTTTAATATGATTAAATATCTCTTAAATTCATTTTTAAACTATGTAGCTAAAATAAATATCTATACTTGGTGTTTTCTCTGCCTAGAACATTTGTTCCTGTATACTCACTGCTTCATTTCATTTAGCTCTGTGACAAAACACCACATCCTCAGAAAGGCCTTACCTGACAACTCCGTCTATGACTCACTCCAGTTACTCCGTACCTCCTTATACTGATTATCTTCCTACACAGCGTCTACCACAACCTGACAGTATATTATACAATGAATGTTCTGCTTATTGTCTCCATTAGTAGAATGTAAGCTTCAAAAAGGCGGTTTTGTTCATTATTGAATCCTTAGTGCCAAAAACAGTGCCTGCCACATAATAAGTACTGAATAATTATTTGTTTAGTAAGGTATAATGAATGGTTTACAAAGGGAAAATGTTCCATTTATCTCATCTTTGGACCAAATTATGTAATGAGACATGAACTACTTTAATCAGCATCTTTATTAAAACTAATTTATTTGTACAGAAGTTAAAGAATATACCATCTTTCCTAAGATTCAACTGAAAAAAACATTCAAAATAAACTTTACTATATATAACTAAATGAATAACGAGGATAGTCTTTCCTTAAATTGGGATCTTTTTAAAAACTGAATAGGCCCTAAAATGATTTCCAGTAAAAAATCATTACTTTGAAAAAACCAAATACTGATCAGGATATGTAATCAAAATAAAGAATTTCTAATAACCACTAGAAATCTATTAATATACTAGTATTTCATTAGATTTCCTCTGTGCAGTCAGAGAACTATAGAGGATGGAACCAGAAATAACCAAGGCAAAATATTAGGGACAAAGCAACACACTGGTGTCAGTGAAAGGCCCACCTTTGATGCATGCCTCCTAGGATTAGCCCTGACCCACCTAGAGAGAATTAGCTCTCTACTGAAAGCTTTCTATTGAGAACTTATTCCAAACTGTGAGTTGAAGATTTACTAAAGGGGTAGGATGTTCTCTCTAATGGAATAATCTAAAATACAACAATATACACAAGCTTTAGTCTTGAAAATTATGTTTTTTTAAAAAAACCACAAACTACATTCTAGTGACAAGTAAAAAAGACTATGGTATTATACTGTTTTTCCTCTATCCAGGTTTCTCCTGTAACCAACTCACAAAAAAAAAACATGATAAAAAGAGGGTAGGCGTAACTCAACTGCAAATCTCTCTCAGATTATAAGTCAATTTCGAATAAGGCTACAATATATGATTCCTTTGCCTTGAAATCTAATCACTCTTTGGTAAACTAATATTACTGGATGCTGAAACTAAGATATCAGACCCCAGGCACACATAATGACACACAAGTGGTAGATTATGAGGCATTACCTGAAATGATCTGCTAGCATGTCCCTTAAATTACCACACTCACTTGATAGCCAAAAAAACTTAGACCTATTGTGACACAAGCAAAGGTGAACTATAGCCAACAAATAACAAAACCATAAAAATTTCAGCTTACTGATCAGTGTGGTCCCCAACCCCTAATCTTCTAGGTTCTCTTCTCCCTTCAAGTACAGTTTGCTCTTTCATATGAATATTCATGCATAACTCAATTTATAATACATGAAGATTTGCCTTAAGCAAGAACATTATAAGCCCTACAAAAGAGAGGGGGCTCATTATTCAATTTCCCACACAGCTTAAACTAATAGATGGACTGCTGCTCCTACTAGTTTTCCAAATACGAAAGTAGCCCACAATCAAGAAACAAATGGTGCTGGCAAGGATGTGAGAAAGAGATATCCTCGTATACTGCTGGTGAAAATGTAAAATGCTACAATCACTGTGAAAAACAGTTTGGTAGTTCCTCAAAAAGTTGCACATATAATTACCATATGACCCAGCAATTACACTCCTAGGTGCATATTCAAGAGAAATGAAAACCTATGTCCACAAAGAAATTTGTACACAAATGTTTATAGCAGCACTCCCAATTGTCTATCAATGATGGATAAACAAATTGTAGCATATCCATACAATGAAATATCATTCAAGCATAAAAAGGACTAAAGTACATGCTATAACTTGAATGAACCTTGAAAACATTATACTAAGTCAAAGAAGCCAAGCCCAAAGGTGACAAATTTCATGATTCCTTTTATATGACATATCCAGAATAGGCAAATCCAGAGAGACGGAAAGCAGAATAATGGTTGCTAGGAACTAGAGGGAATGGGAATGGGATGAAAAATTTTGAAATCAGAGAGAAGTGGTGGTTACAACCACTGTGATTGCATTAAGTGCAACTGAACTGTACACTTTAAAACAGTTAATTATGTTATATAAATATCTCAATAAAAAAAAAGAAAAAAAGAAATGCAAAACATACCTTGACACTAATAAAATTCATTCCACTCTCTCGTGCAATTATTCCAGCTAGTAAGGTTTTTCCTGTTCCGGGAGGACCATACAACAGTACTCCTGTTCTTTGTCGTATGGGCAAGTTTGCAAATAATTCTGGGTACTGAAAAATGCAAAAATATGACAAAGAGCTCAATTCTAAAACAAATGACTAAGAAGCAGCCAAAGATCAATGTACAGAAAAGTATTCAGATGGTGATAATTGCCACCTTTATTAATGGTGCAATGACAGAAAATAAAATTCCTACTCAAAATAATAAATAAACTCAAAGGAACTACCTTAGATTTTTCCCAATTGGACCATGGAATACATTCTACATCAACTGCATATAGCTGCATCAGAATTTTTTTCCTGCTTTTTAAATATTATAAAAGTACTACATTAAGAAAATAAAAACCAATCTTTTAACCAGTATACTGCCTTCCACTTATATGGTTCAAAGGGCAAGTTAGGACAGATGTGTATATTCAAAGAAAGAAAAGAAATAATAGAGAAGCCTGTATAATAACAGTAAAATCTCCAGGGTTTCCGTGCCAAACAAGCGACTGCTTCTAAATTATCTTCTAAATCACCACCTTCTCAGAGAGTAAAGAACTTTTCAAAGAGGTGAGTTTACATCAGGCTATGTCAGCAATATCCTGGTCTCTATTAGGTATGATTATTTTAGTTCCATCTGTTGATAAAAGTTCTAACTCCATCTCTACCTTCACTCTAATCTGAAAGAGGCCCTGAGGTCAGCAGTTATGCAGATGGCCTCCATGTATCTGGATACTAATGCTTGGCACCCAGACCCAGTATGTGGGGTCATGATCCTGCTGGTATTTCCACACTCATGTTCTCTCAAACAGGCTTTAATCACAGCCCTAAGCTGCACTCATTTCCCAGGCCCCACTGGCCACAGTTCCTAGTATTTGCTATCTAGTTACATTAACTGAGGTCCTTACCCATTTCTCTACTTCTTTGTATGGGTCCCTGATCTCATGCAATGATCTTTATCTCTCAGGTTTCTGATCCAAACACACTAAGCCATTGCTTCTTGGCCTTCTGGCTAAGATCAAGAGCAAACACACTAAGCCCTGGACTCTACCTTCTGATCTTCTGAAGAACAATCTATATCTGCCCCCTTTATACTGCCATCTGCCTGGTTGGTCTATGCTGCCTGATAATTCTGCCTTTCCAGGACTGACACCCAGAGTCTGAAATCCTGCTTAATCTACTAAATCTATGGACCTGGAAGACTCTTCCACCTCTCAGCTATTTCTATTTCTGTTCAAATGTCAGATGATAGTTCCTTTTGCTTTAGTCAATGAGTCAAGCCAAACACAAGAATTATGAAATTCACGTCAAAATGTATTTACTGTGAATATCACCCCAGCTTGCTTTATAGGCTTTTTATGGGTAAGAAGTATATCAAACACTTCAAAAATCAGAGGACCAAAAATAGTGCTGAACATTTATTTGGTAACTTGGTAAATACCTGTTAAACCAAATTGAGATTGGGCAAGCCAACACATAAAGTCAAAGCCAATGATTCACTGGTTCTTCTGGGAGTAAGTACTTGATTGTTTTTGTAAAGTACCTTGGCTGGTAACTGGATAGTATCCATGAGTATCTGCCGAACCTCATGTAATCCACCAATCTTATCCCAGCCCAAGTCCCTAGGTTTATGCAGATTGACATTTCGTAGAGATGCAGGAATAAATCCTTGGAGAGCCTTTTGGAAGTCCAGTGTTGTTAAAACTAATTCTGTTTAAAAATAAATAAAACTTCTTTTGGTAGTCATATCTGTATATAAATTTTCAAAATATACTATCGACTTAGCTGGCAATGCCAATTTTCTACTCATACAACTGCTTATTTGATACTAAAATGGAATATATATTTAATTATTGGCTTACTATATTTCTCCACCATGGAATAAAGATTACAATTTTGGTTTTAAGAGTAAAATATACCTTCCCTGGTGGATATATTCTGATGAGAGAGATGAGAATGTATGGCTCGATCCACAAGCACTGTAAAATCTCTAGCCACAAACCCTTCAGTTTCTTTAGCTATACGATGCAGGTCAAGATGAGTGAACTTGTTTATATCACAGTCCAGTTTATTTTTTAATACATTATGCAGAATCTCACATCTTTGTTCCTAAAGAAAAAACACAAAATTCAAATTCCTAATTTTGCTCAGGTATAAATTTTAGTACATATGGTTTGAGAACTATCAGGTTGACATAATCTACAGTGGCAGCAGACTGGTGGCTTTCTGCACTTGGAGTGGGGGAGGGAAAGACTGCAAAGGGACGCTAGGAAACTTCTGGGAGTGATGGAAATATCTGCTACCTTAATTGTGGTGATAGTTTCATGGTATATACATGTTAAAAGTGATCAAATTGTACACTTTAAATAATGAGTTTGTCTTCTTGAATTAAACTTCAGTAAAGTTATAAAAAAAATCACATTGATAAATAATTGCTATGTTTCCAGTAAGGAGCCTTTTTAGTAATACCTGATTCACTTATGTTTTTTTGTTGTCCCTATAAAACCTATTTCTGAAAATATATAATGACCAATACTACTATCATTCTGTTATGCTTAATAACAGGTATAATACTTTTATTCTTCAATAACAATGAATTAGCACAGGGTAGATGCTAGGTAATAACTTTAAACAAGAAGTTAAAATGTACTTGCCAGTCCCAGAACATACCTGAGTCACTGCCACTAAAACCATCATGAACATGAGTTCCCAAAGGAGACAATGGACCATCTGTGCTTGTGATATTGTGATTTATAATATAAAATACACGTTTGGTCTTTGTCCCCATTTCTGGAACAGATCTCCCAAAACCCTTAGAATTTCCTCTTAAGTGATAAAGGTGTCTTGATATTTATAACAAACCCCTTCCAATCACATTGAAGTTTATCTTAATGAGGTGACTTCTGGAAAGCACCTAAGGATGGGGGCTGGTTACCAGGAGAATTAATCATAAACAGAGAGTTGAAACTTTCAGTCCCACCCCGACTTCCCAAGAGGGGAGAGGAGCTCGAGGTTGAATCAGTTGCCAATGGCCAATGATTTAGTTAATCATCCCTATGCAATGAAGCCGCCATAAAAACCCAAAAGGAGGGAGTTACACTTCTTCCAAGTTGGTGAATAGGTACTTCCATTTGCCACGGTGGTAGGCCCCAAACTCCACCTGGACAGAAGCTTTTTTGTGAGGACAGAACTTCACCTTATGTATCTCTTCATCTGGCTATTTATTCATATCCTTTAACATCCTTTGTAATAAACCAGTAGTCTAGTGAGTAAGCTAATTTCCTGAGTTGTGTGAGTGCTCCAGCAAATTAAACCAAAGTAGGAGGTTGTGGGACCTCTGATTTCTCCAGTAAGAAGTGCAGGTAACAACCTAGACTTGAAATTGGCATCTGAAATGGAGGGCCATCTTGTGGTCCTGGGCTCTTAACCTCTGGAATCTGATGCTATCTCCATATAGACAGTGTCAGAATGGAGTTGAATTGTAGGACACCCAGCAGTGCCTAAGAATTGCCTAGTAGTGTGAGGAAAAACCCCACAATTTGGAATTACAATGAGTACAGAATATTAGTGCTGATTTAAAAAAAGCTTAGTCTATGGCCATGCCACCCTGAACATGCCCAATCTAGTCTGATCTCAGAAGCTAAGCTGGGTCAGGCCTGGTTAGTACTTGGATGGGAGACCACCTAGGAATACCAGGTGCTGTAGGCATTAAAAATAAATAAATAAAAATTAAAAATTTTAAAAAGCTTAATTAAATTTTTATAAGACATCTATGCATTTCTCATTGCTCTTATTAAGAAATGCTTAAAAAAGGTAATTATGTGAGTTCATAGATATGTTAATTAAGTTAATAATGGTAAATGTTTCACAATGTGTATCAAATCATGTTGTATACTTTAAATATATGCAATTTGTCAATTATACCTCAAAAAATCTGAAAAAAATTCTAATTCCCACGATGTATCTATAGATTTCACCAATGAGAAATTAATACAGTTAAGAAATCTTAGAGTTTCTGTACTTTTTAAGTAGAATAATAAAACTTTAATTAAAAAAAGAAATGCTGTTTTTAAAAAAGCCATTTCTTCAGAAAGTACATAACAGATGTTTCTAAATGAAAGCTGTGTTTCTAAGCACAACATGCACCAAATGTCACCTATTTTAAATATCAAAATAATTAACATAAGCATAAGTTTAAAGCCACGAATCATTATTATAATTGAAAAATTATTTATATAAAGGATGTATTTCAACAATCTTCGCAAGTAGTATGTTACCTGATCAGGAGGTTGAATATGTTGGACACACTGAAATACGTGAATTCCTTGAGCAGAACCAAGTAAAGGATGTAGAGAGTGTTGAGACTGGCTTGTGGCAATCAGTGCAACCAAACTTCCCATGGAAATCAACTCTTTTATCATGTCATTCAAAGCTAGAATTAAGCAATATAGTGTAAAAGCTTAGTAAATATAAACATATTTTTAAATTGCACATTCATTAAAAATGATGACCTAAAGTCAAGCTTTAAGGCGGAGTATGAATGGTATGGCTCTTTCGCACCTTTTAAAAATTAAATCTTCTATTCATGCATTGATTTATATATTGAGGACCTAATATAGGCTAGGCTCTAACTCATCTAACGGAGGAGGCATAGGAGGCACTGTAAACTCAGTCTGTATACTCAGAACAATAACTAGTGAGGTTCCTTCTTTCTGGATCTTATAAAGGCAATAAAAAGAAGTCTCTAAAATAAATATTATAGAAGAATGATAAATCTCCATATTATATTATTAATTAAGCAAAATACAGCTAACATTCCTATGACTTCCTAAACAATCTCTTTCCACCCTATGTCTTGTAAGGTTTGGTTGGTATGAAGTCAAAATTGAATGAAACAGGCATTAGTAATGTATATCTGAATCCTGATCTAGAAATTTGCAGCATTCTCTTAAACACTAGACTAACAAATTTTGCAGATGCTACAGGATTCAAAATGTGAGATAACACTAGTTTATAATAATCTAAGCCACTATGGTTGCATTTTATATCTATTTCAGCTCTCGAGAACACTAAGGCAGCAGACTGCTGTCAAATCCTCCAGTGCCTGTCCCTCCTCCCTAGTTTTCTCCTTGAATTCTAAGCTCCAGTAGTGGGGTATTCCCTAACATACCATGACTTCTTATACCTCTGTGCCTTTGCCTGTGGACCACACTTCTTTTGCTTCTTCATTAGCATGAGACTGCTTCATGCTAATTTCTAGTCCTCCATCAAAACTCATCTCAGTTATCAACTCCACCAAGAAGCCTTCCTTCGTAACTCCTTACCCTCCAGACCACCCAATTGGGATATGTGTTCCTATAGCACTTTGTATAAACTTTTAGCAGAATATATCTAACCACCTCTTAGTTGTGCCACCCTGGTCAAATAATCTATTCTCTGAATATCTTTTTCTCAGCTGTAAAACCAGGAGAATATCTGCATTTAGAGTGCAAAGCAATCCCTAGTCCAGAAAGGGCATGCAACACATGGTAGCTATCATTATTACTAACAGAATTTTGAACTAAAATTGTCTGTTTACTTTTCTCTCTTCTCCTAGACTTTGAAAATACAGACTGTGCACAAGTGTTAGATAAATATCTGTCAAATGAACAAAGAGTAAATCTGTACAACTAAGCATTTTCTGATCAGCAAAGGAGAACGAAAAGGCCTCAAAGACTAACCATGAAGCTGCAGTATTTTCACGCTGTTCTTATTCTACCAATTCTGCTAATATAGGACAACTGTAGGATGCTATCGAAGCTCAAACACAACACATAACATAGCATATATTCTCTTCTCTGAAGAGATATTTACCATTAAGACAAGAAAATGGTGCCTGACAAAAGAAAAAGGCCTGACACCAGTGAGCAGATGTGTTAGCATTACCATGTGCAAGCCGCTGGCTCTGCACGGCCTCAGGACCAAGTTCCTGTTCGGGGGATGCAGGCAGCCCAAGAATGAGATCTAGGTCATCCAGCAAAACGACAGAAGGCTGTCTCCATACTGCCTCTGAGAAAGCCGACTCTAGGGTTTTTTGTATGTTTTCAAGCCTTTTCCCTTAAAACAGAAGATATCAAATGGTTTAATATTATCTCAAGGCTAGGAAAGTTCAGTCTGCCCTTTTGAAAGAATTAGAAAAGCTCAACATTGACTTAACTATGAAAATTCAATCCATGTTTTGTTAATATACCAATCACTAAAATTTGTTAATCATTAACATGGTTTAATTAATACAGCATAAAAAACTAGGAAAGTACTAAATTTTATAAAACTGAAAAAAAGGAATATGCTACTATAATTTCTGTATATATGTATTTAATTACACCTAGTCTTATTCCACAGAGAATATCAGATGGCTTACAACAAAATAGTAAAGTAAAAGCAGGAAAATATAAATGAGAATAGGGTATCAAGATTCAGGTATAATCTAACACAAATGTTAATTGCCTAGAGATTCTAGAGTAGCTATATTTGAATCATAAATTTGGCCTCAAACTTCCTGGTGAATTACAGTTTTACTTTTCAAACAGTAGAAAACACACCAATTCATAAACTAATGTAAAGAGTTCCTGTCACTTAGTTCTAAAACCAAATTTTCACATGAGGCTTCAAGCAGGACTCAGAGATGGGCATATGAAGTAATGAGTTTTTGAAGGCTATTTCTTAGTTTATCATATACTAGATTAAAAATACTGAGAATATAATGACTAATTGGGTCTATATGATAGTGGTAGTGGTAGCCAAGGAAAAAAACATTAACTACTTGAAGTAAAATCTTTCCAATCTTTCTTTTAATTGAATAGATAACGTAAACATTACAGACTTTAAAAGTATAAAAGTGTATATGGTAACTTGTAATTCTCCTGTTTGCTGTCTGCAGCCATCTACTTTCCCTCCCTTGAGATAACCCCTCTACCAGTTTCCCATAGCAATTCAAAGATAATTTATACCCAGTGGAGTATATGCTAAATACTAACTTTCTCAGAATGGCATTTCCAGAAATAGTCTACAAAGAGTTTTGGTAGGGAAAAAGGCCTCCATTAAATATGGAGAGTTTTAAAAATTTTATTTAAAACATTAGAAAGCCAATTCTAAGAAATTTCATTTTCTAAGGAATTTCAAATTAGATATTTGTATGTATTAGAATGACAGCATTAAATAATAACATTTGCCTACCAAAAATGGAATTTATTTAGAGTGTTATCATATCCATACCTCGTAAAGCTTTACAGTCAACTATCTCCACATAGGCATCCAATATGTCAAATGCTTCTTTACAGATTGCCTTGGCTAAAGTTGATTTTCCACTCCCCTAGAAAATAATTAATTCATAATAACCCTCAATATAATAAATCACAGAAACAGCTTTCTGTCACTGTGGCAACCACAAAGATTCAGCCTCAAGTATACACTACATGTTATATGTTAATTATAGCTCAATAAAATTGGGAGGGAAGCCTATATCCCTGAAACTCTAGGATCACCTTATGGTGAATGGCATTTAACATAAAGTAAACGGACAGGAAGGAATAAAAATCTCGATTTAGGTAGTTGTAAGAGAGCACTGCAGGATAAGTGGGAAAGAATTATTTCCTAAGTACTCAAGTCTAGGAAAGAAATGTAATATTCTATGAAGAAACCAGGAGGTTCCAGTTTCCTAATCTTAACAGCAGAATCCAAGTATTATGTAACCACAGAGAAGGTTAACAGATGACAACATACTATCAGCATTATAAATACCATTAAAAGGGGCATTTCCCCACCCCAACTCCAAACTAGATTTACACTAAAATCAAAAATAATAAACTGATTTGAAAAAGTTAAAAAAAAAGGTAAGTATCCACTAGTCTAGTTGATGTGTGAGATATGCAGGGGTTACTAAAATAGGGCTTTTCTTTTAAGCTGCTAGGAGCTGAGTGTATCCTATATTTATTATTAGTGCCTATATAAACATCTAATTTGTTAGTTAAAACAATCACTGATACTTAAATCTTTTACATTTAAAAACAGGTAAAGCTTCATTATTTGTTACTAGAAGGGAATAATATAAACTATAAATAATTATTCTAGATAAAACACTCCTATTTAGTTTCAATTTTTTTTAATGGAAAAAATATTACCCACTTCCCTATTATCTTTAACTGTAATTTTAAATCAGTTTCTTGGTGATTTACAATATAACTGTGACCATCGATTAGTGTACAGTGTAGCCCTCAGAGACTATGAAGGTAGGTACAACTGTGTACTTTTATATTAAATGACTCCAGACTATATAGAGTTTTGATCCAATGTGCATTTCATTTTTTTAAAAGCTTAATTTTTTTCCTGATTATAAACTAATATGTAAAAAGCAAAATAACTGTAAATACATAAGAGCAGAGAAAGATAAAAGTCTTCTGTAATCATCTCACCGCACAGAACGCTGTCAATTGTTTTGATGTGTCATCCTTCCAGGTACTCCACACACATTTTATGTAAATTTATAAAGATGGAATTAAGTATTCATGCAGGTTTACAATAAATCATTGTCTTTTTTATCAACAGATATAGAGCTGCCTCTGCTCCCTAGTTCAACGCCACTGTGGGGACATATTGGGCTCTAATGTTTGAGTCCCTTCCAAAGTGTGTATTTAGGCTGCTTCCAATTTTTATTTATTATAAGTATGGCTAAAATAAACATCCATATACATATAAGTTTACTTATTTGTCAGGTTATACCTTTAGAGTGAATTTGTAGAAGTGGAACTACTATATCCAAAACCTTTTTTTTTATTTTGCTAAACATTGCTATAGTACCCCTTAGAAAGTCTGAAATTAGTAGGTTTTTGTAGCTCTTTCAATACAAGTTTCCTCCCTCAATCTACTATTATTTCTTACCATTGTTGCTTTGTCTAGCTTTAACAGCTCTGAATCACTTCTAATCTTGTTTATCATTACTGTGGACTGAAAAAACAGCCAAGCTTGTTGTAAAAAGTCTGAAATTTAGCAGGCATTCAACAAACACTACCATCATTACAGTTTACAAAATTGTATTTATATTCAAAGTCAATAGGCTCCAGAAAACAAAGAAATTAGGGGTGTTGGGGTATAGGCCTCACCTGTCATAATCATTTTGCCTAGTCAAAGGGCCTTTTCTTCTCCTTCCTCAAAGTAATTCACATTTGCATAGCACTTTTCAGTTTAGAGTCCTTTCATGTATATTATTTCCCTTAAGTGAGGTAATCCTAAGAAGGCAGATAAGAAACTAAAACACTGCATGAGGTCACAGCCAGTAAGTACATGACAGAAATGGGACTCAAATCCAGGTCTTCTGCTAGTTCTTCCTATTAACCATGCTACCTTTAGGTGAGGCTGTAGAAGTCTGGTTTCTGAGTCAGAAGGATATTCATTTTTCAAAATAAATATTCTACCATGATGATGCATTTTGAAATTTGACATGGGTAATCGAGAAACCACATAGAGCAGTTGCTATATTTTACCAGCCTTGCATACTTGGATAAACCCCATTTGAATGTGATGTATAATTCTTTACATACGTTGGTTTATTTGATTTGCTAATATTTTGTAGAGAATTTTTGCATCTATGTTCATAAGAGATATTGGTCAGTTTTCTTTTCCTGTAATGTCTTTGTCTGGTTTTAGTATTTGGGTAATGCTGGCCTCAGAATAAATTAGGAAGTATTATCTCTGCTTCTATCATCTGAAAGAGATTGTAGAGAATTGGTATAATTTCTTAAGTGTTTGGTAGAATTAACCAGTGAACGCATCTGGGCCTGGTGCTTTCTGTTTTGGAAGAGTATTAATTATTGACTAAATTTATTTAGATATAATCCTTTTTAAAGTGTCTGTTTCTTCTTGTGTGAGTTTTGGCAGCTTGTGTTTTTCAAGGAATTGGTCTATTCATCTATGTTATCAAATTTCTAAGCACAGAGTTGTTTGTTACTATTACTACTACTATTTTATTATCCTTTTAATGTCCATGAGATCTGTAGTGATGTCTTCTCTTTAATTTCAATACGAGCAATCTGTTTAATCTTTCTCTTTTTTAGTGGTGGGGGGAGGTTTGTTCCAATTTTTCATTAGGCTATTACACAGAGGGTTTACTTTGTGATAGTCCATTGGGTTTACAGTTTGTGCATTTTGTTATTGGTGCTTCAACTTAACAATTAAAAATACGTAAAAATAAAATAATGCAAATTCTATCATGGGTTTTGCTTGTTCTTATGATAAATTCAAAATTCTTTTTTTTCCCTCTCTTCTTTTTCTAGGTTTATTGAGAGATAGTTGTCATATAACTTTAGGTAAGTTTAAGGCATATAACAAGATGATATGGTACTTATATATTGCAAAATGATTACCACAACAAGGTTAATTAATGCCTTTACCACCTCACATAATTACCATTTCTTTTTTTGTGGTGATAACATTTACAATCCTTTAGCAACTTTCAGGTATATAATACAGTATTATTAACTATAATCACCATGTTGTACATCACTTATTTTTTTCTTAGCTAGGCTAGGGGCTTATCAACTTTATTAACCTTTTGAGTTCAGTTTCATTTAATTTCTCTATTGATTTCCTGTTTTCAATTCATTGATTTCTGCTCTAATTCTTATTTCTTTTCTTCTGCTTACACTAGATTCAGTTTGTTCTACGTTTTCTAGTTTCCTGAGATGGAAACACATTGCGGTAGTTGCTATATTTTAAATAAGAACCAGAAGAAAGAAACTAGGCTAGTAACAGGAAGAAAAAAGTTATTATATTGGTGTTAACAGTGAACAGAAACAAAAAAGCCTTAAAATTTTGAAATGAAAAAAAGCACAAAGAATCACAAACACCACACTGTATCCCTGGCAATAATGTGTTGGTAGAGGATAAAACTGTAAGCCCTTTAAAAAAAGCAGGGAATCTCTAGCAAGACTGACTAAGTTGAAAGAGAAAGAAGACACAAATCACCAATATCAGGAAACAGGACATCACAAGAGATTCCTCAGCCATTAAAAGGCAGTAAGGAAATACTGGAAATAATTTTATGCTCATAAATTTGACAACTTAGAGAAAATGGAAAAGTTGCTCAAAAACTACAAACTACTAAATAAAGTAGACAATTAAGAAAATTGAATTTATAATTTAAAAATTAACAATAAAAAATTTCCAGGCCCAGATGGTTTCAATGAAGTTTTTACCAAACATTTAAAGACGAATGAACACCATATAGAATCTCTTCCACAGAACAGAACAGTAAGGAACACCTCTCAACTCTTTTATTACCCTGATAGTAAAACTGGACAAAGACAGTACGAAAACAGAAAACTATAGGCTAATCTCTCTTATAAACTTAGGTGCAAAAATTCTCAACAGAATATTAGCAGACAGAATTTACAATGTATAAAAATAATAATACATCATGACCAAGTGGGATTTATTACAGATATGCAAGGCTGGTTTGTTATTTGAAAATCAATCAAACCCATCAACACCCTGAAAAAGAAAAATCATACAATTATATCAGCTGATACAGAAAAATGGCAGGGGGAGCATCACCTTATTTATCACCTCTTTCCAAATATCTAATAGCAGGCACTCAAAAATAATATTATTGAATAAATGCTTTAAATATCTTGTGTATATAACAGATTATTAAAACTCAAAGAGGGAAAGCAATTAGTGAAAACAAGCACATTTTAACCACATACTTTTCCTCCTGTGAGTAAAAGGGCTCCATTCCTAAGTCCTGCCACAAAGGACATCAGCTGCCGAGATAAAGGGCGTCCCAGGAGGCTATGAGTGATGTGCTCCATGGACGATACGGCCAATGAATTCACTCCTCTGCAAAATATATAAATTGTTGCATGATAAAAAACTAAAGCAGAATAAAATCTAGCCATAAAGAATTCTGAAACTTTCCTTCCCAGGCTACTTAATCATTTTTAAAAGAGTAAAATCTTAGAAATTCTCCCTTACTTGCAAGTATATTGAATTAATGCCAAATTTCAGTCAAAGCTTTTAAAACTAGTTTTTTTTTTTTTTTTTTTTACTTTCAAACATGTGCAACAAGTAAAAGTTTTGTCTTAATAAGATTCTTTAAGAAATCTTAACATACACAAACATCCCCTTCAAAATGATTTTTGGTTTGGTAATCGACATAATCATAAATGCGTGCTTTTGATGTGTTAGGATAATTGAAGACATTTGCTCTTAAATATCGCTTTTGAAATCCAGTTTCAATCTGCAGATTATACAAACATAAACTTCATCCTACTTCCTGACTCTGATTGCTATTTTGTTTCTGATAATAAATATCATAAATTTCTAAAATAGGAGTCTGAATTGAAGAGATTTTATAGTATATGTAGTATATTTAAATATTGTTACTTTATGGCTTAAACCTTTTACTAAAACACATATAGACTATACTTTTACAGAAAATGAAATCACTACTATTATACCTACTAAAAGCCTCCGTGAAGAATTCTATGAGGTAATGTTTATATTAGATTTCATGTCATATAAGAGATAAAGAAATTAAGAGGTACTTTTCAGATTTATCGAAAAAGTTGAGGAAAACACAAATAATCCCAATTAATAAGAACTGAAGGAATAACTTAATTTGAAATATTTTTAAACGTTCAATTGTTTATAGATTTAACTTTTAAAACAAATTTATTATTTCTAAGAATTACTGTTTTATTCAAGCACATACAATCCAGGTCATATCTAGTTACATTCTTCTCACAAATCAAATCTCAAAGGAAACTTCTGGTCAAGATGGCAGAGTAGGTAAATACTGTGTTCACCTCCTCCTAAGACATAAAAATTATAACTAAATTATAGAACCACCACCCTTGAGAATCACCTGAAGACTAGCTTACCAAAACTCCTATAACTAAGGCTATAAAGAAGAAGTCACATCGAGACTGGTAGGAGGGTCAGAGATGCCAATCAGGGGTTGCTGATCCCACAACCATGTGTGGTGGTTTAGAATCCAGAGTGATATCTCTAGTACCTCCTGAGGAGAGAAGGCTCTCAGTCCCACACTGAGCTCCCCATCCTAGGGTTCAAGTGCTTAGAGACAGGAATCTCCACAACAGCTGACTGGGAATATCAGCAGGGACTCATCTGGGTGAGATGGAGGGCTGCTGTAGACCCAGACGTCCTCTTAAATGGCCTAAGCAGAGACTCAATCACTCACAAACATTTGCCCTAAGCTCAAACAAAGGGACAGCAGCTCACACAATGCCAGGAATATATAAGGAAGAAATGAATTGTCTGGCTTTGGAGCAAGGACTTAAGTGCTGGCAGGCACCATTGTTCTTTTGTCAAGCTCTCCTCCCCAGAGTCTACAGGTACAAGTGGGTACCAAATCTAAGTCACCATTAACCTGGCTAATACTGCTCTCGCCCCACCCTGGTGATTCTCTGAAACCATTTCCCATCCAATTTACACACTCCTGCCTGAACCGCTTTCAGAAGCTAAGCCACGCAAGCAGAGACCCTTGGCCCGTGTACAGACTTGCCGAAAAATCTCTCATGGGTCCACAAACCCCAAACAAGCAGCAGCTGGCCTCAGCATGCCCTGTACCTCCTGCTAAGCAGCTCCAAGCTAGGCATTAGTGGCATCCAGCCTTGTTTCACAGCTTAATCAGTCCAAGGCACCTTCAAGCCCAACACAGGTAGCGACCAACCACAGATTACTTTGTAATTCCTACCAGGTAGCCCCAGGCTGGACACAGGCAGCATCTGACCTTAGTCTGCACAGGATCCCCTCCCAAGAGGTCCCAGAACCAATACAGCTGGTGGCTGGCTTCAGATCACACCAGAGCACCACCCAATTGGTGTCACAAATGACACACCCAAAGGGAGAATGCTATAGGCACCAGAGTCCTGCTAATGCGAATCCTACTCCCTGAGGTGAGCCCCCACACAATAGCTTGTCTGCTGTAGTCATGGCCAGTCCTTATAGGCAGTTACCCTGATGGTAAATCCTACACACTGACATGCCAAAAGCAATCAAGAATCAACTATAACAGGAGATCACGTACAACCCACACAAAATACACTCCGGGAACATACAGATCAGGTGAATAGGGAGACTGACCCACCAGGTCCCACAGGACACCTACTACATAAGGCCACTCTGCCAAGAATGGGAGATGTATCAGATCTAACTAACACATAGAAACAAAAACAGGCAGTCAGCCAAAATGAGGAGACAAAGAAACATGTCTCAAATGAAAGATCAGGACAAAACTCCAGAAAAAGAACTAAACAAGCAATTTACCAGATGCAGAGTTCAAAACACTGGTTAGAAGAATGCTAAATCAACTTAGGGGAAGAATAGATGATCTCAGTGAGAACTTCAACAAAGAGATAGGAAACAAAAAGGAACCAGTAAGAAATAAACAATATAATGGAAATGAAGAGTACATTAGAGGGAATCAACAGCAGATTAGATGAAGAGGAGGATCGGATCAGCAATATGGAAGGTAAGGCAGAGGAAAACATCCTGTTAGAACTGCAAAAAGAAAAAAGAAACAAAATTATGACGATAATTTAAGGGACCTCTAGGACAACATCAAATATAACAATATTTGCATCATATGGGGTACCAAAAGTAGAAGAAAGAGAGCTAAAGATGGAAAACCTATTGGAAGAAATGAAGACTAAAAACTTTTCTTACCGGCAAAGGAAATAGACATACAAGTCCAAAGAGGCCTACACCAAGACATATTATAATAAAAAGGCCAAAGGTTAAAGACAAGGAGAATCTTAAAAGCAGCAAGAAAAAAGTAGTTACCTACAAGGGAGCTTCCATAAGACAGCTGACTTCTCAACAGAAACTTTACAGGCCAGAAGGAATTGGCAGGAAATATTCAAAGTGATAAAAAGCACAGACCTACAACCAAGATTATTCTACCCAGCAAAGTTATAATTTAGAATGGAAGGAGAGATAAACAGCTTCCCATACAAGAAAAAACTGAAAGAGTTCATCACCACCAAACCAAAATTACAAGAAATGTTAAAGGGACTTCTTTATGAAGAAGAAAAAATATATAAATAAGAAAAGATTGTAAAGAAAAAAATTCTCACTGACAAAGGCAAACACACAATAAAAGCAGAGGATCTACTATTTTAAGTAACATCAACTATCTGAAAATATCTTGAAAATTAGTTTTGATTGATTGTGGATGGTTTTCTTCCATTGTAAACACAAAGCTCTTGGTTAATAAACAAGTCAATCATAAGGCAAAAAAAAAAAAAGTAGAGAATCAACTAACACTAAAGTTGATAAAAAGGTTAACAGGCAGAAGTAGGAAGATCATGTGCAATTAAACAGTAAATTACAGGATACACACACACACACACAAAAATAGTAAAAAAAACAGTGACAAAAATATAAACATGGAGGGGGTGAATAAAAATGATAGTGTTTGACTTAAGTGACCATTGATTTAAAACAGAGTGTTATAAACATAGCTTGGTATATATGAAGCATATAGTAGCCACAAATCAAAAATCTACAAGAGAGTCTACGGCCATGCCACCCTAAACACGCATGATCTCGTCTGATCTTGGAAGCTAAGCAGGATCAGGCCTGGTTAGTACTTGGATTAGAAGACCACTTAGGAAGACCAGGTGCTGCAGGCATTAAAAAAAAAAATCTACAAGAGATATCCAAGAAATAAAGGAATCCAAACACAGCACTACAGAAAGACATCAACATATGAGAGAAGAGAGTAAGAGAATAAGGAACAGAGAAAAATTACAAAAACTACCAGAAAACAATAAAATGGCAATAATTATATACCTATCAATAATTACTTTAAATGTAAATGGATTAAATGCTCCAATCAAAAGACAAATGTTTAAAGAAGATGTGGTACATATATGCAATGAAATATTACTTGGCAATAAAAAATAATGAAATCTTACCATTTACAACAACATGGATGAACCTAGAGGGTATTATGCTAAGTGAAATAAAACAGAAAAAGACAAATACCATATGATTTTACTTTATATATATATATAGACTCTGAAAAACAAAATAAATGAACAAACAAAACAGAAATAGACTCATAGATACAGAGAACAAACTGATGGTTGCCAGATGGGAGAGGGGTTGGGAAGCAGGGTGAAAAGAGTGAAGGCATTAAGAAGTACAAATTGGCAGTTACAAAATAGTCATAGAGATGTAAAGTACAGCACAGGGAATATAGTCAATAATCTTGTAATAACTACATATAGTGTCAGGTGGGTACTAGACTTATTGGGGGGATCACTTTGTAAATTATATAAATGTCTAACCATTATATTGTATGCTTGAAACTAATATAACATTGAATGTCAACTGTAATAAAAAAAATTAAATCTCAAAGTAAAATTTCTAATAAGCTTCAGACTTTCAGTTACCTAAGACAAGGCATATTATTAAGCTAGGTATGAAAACAGAAACAATCCTTGAAAAAATATCTACTAATGCATTTAGGAAGATTATTCAATGACATTAACATCTACTTGAATATTTACACATAAAAACCCTGCCAGACATAACATCAAATATGTCTCTAAACATGGTAGTTTGGCCATAACTTCTTACCCCAAGCAGTTCAGCTTTAAAAAAGGAAGAATAAAGTCAATTTCCTCACTGTTTTCTTCTTTTACCATAGGATCCAGAAGGACCTATGGTAGCAAGGAAAAATCAGTTTTACATTTCAAAGTTATATCTTTTGACTCTTTTTCTTGGGTCCCAGGAAACTGGATCATTGATTCCATTACATCAGAGAGAAAAGATATACTGTACATGTAAGATCATTACTTAAAACAGCCTTGACAACAATTTACTCATTCAAGGAACACAAATATTTATGGTCAATAAACAGTAAAGAATGTCATCTCCTTAATGCATTTTCAGACTTATCCTTATTTGCAATTTTTATTTGTGTCACATTTATTCTTTTCACAATTCTTACATTTTTATCTTCTCTGAATGGCATTCCTTCAATTATATTTCAAAAGCAGAGAACCAATGTCTAGTTCCAAACCACTGAAATTATAAATGACTAGAGCATCTTCAATTTTATAATGACAAGAATGAATATTCTAAAACATAATAATCTATAAAGATGACTTTTAAAATACTTCTGGTAGAAAAGTAATATGATAATATTTGCAAAGAGTTGAGAAGCTAAGAATTTCCAAAATAATAAGAGTTGTGCGACAAAACTGCAAATAAAAATATGAATTGTAAAAATCATTAAAGCTAAGTTTTCGTTTGTTTCAATACAGGAAGAATTTTAAATCATGATCCATTTGCCAGTTAACATGATCAATTCTATTTCTGAAACTTAATTGTGCTAGGGCATTGATTTTAAATTTAGGGTAAATCAATAATTTGTTGAGATAAGTTAAAGAGATCATAGAATAAAATATTTTAAATCAAGTTATTCCTTACTCTTATCATTTGAGTTTCTAATACACTTTAGAATGCAAGGTCTTACAGGTAAATTCATACTTTATTATCAATCATATGTAACAAATATTATTTCACTAAATATTCAATAGTATGTAATTACTTGTATTGTGATCTTCTGCAGCAGATTGGTACTCAATAGAAATATATTTTTTTCTTTTTCTTTTTCCCAAGAATGAACTACATTCAGAGAAAACTCCTTCAACCCTATTGAAAAGAAAGTAATAAATGTACAGTTAGTACTGAAGCTGAAGTAAAATAATTTATGATTTCAAGTATCAAATTTATTTAAATTTAAATAAAGGCATTCTTTGGTATGTAAAATGTTTACATATGTATCCTGTCCTCATGAAAAACAATGAAAAATTTTATGACTTCAGTAGGAAAAATATCAAAATAACAAATAGAATTTACCCACCATCTTTAATTCCCAGCTTTATATATTCTTCCTCTGATATTATCAAAGGAAGTGTGGTCATAGTAGACTGCTGTAGCCATGAATAGAACACAGTTTTTATGTCTTCTTCACTTATGTCTTTAGGCTGCCAGAGAAAATGAAAGAACAGTAATAAATTGCCCTCATACCTGACCTTAACCCTATCATCCTTATTTTAACACATTGTTAATAAAATGTAAACCTCACCATACAAAACCAGGAATGATGTTCACATTCTATAGTCACAGATTTAGATTTGACATTCAGTCAGTACAATGAGTACAGTGTAACCTGAAGAAATATTCACTCCAGTGGCAGCATTCTAAATGCTGTTTTTCACTATGCCCAGTGACGCACATGCCATGATTTGGCTCAATCGGTAACCATTTCAACACCATTCTCCTTTGCCTCCCTATACTACATAGGTGGGAAAGCAAACTCCTAGTTTGGATTCCTTGTTTGGAGGTGTGCGTGTGGGTGTATGGAAGTGTGTGTGCATATTAAGTTTTTTAAACCTATTTGAAATTAAAAACAGGAAAAACAAAAACTCATATAGTTATCTCTCTTAATCTAGAGTCAAGCTTTTTATTTGCTAATTAAGCTCAGTTCAGAACTTGATCACTACCAAAAGCAGTCTAAACTAAGAAATTACTTTCCCATTCTTAAAGATCACAGAAATAGTTACTTCTTTGGATATTATTGGGCAATGGGATTAAAGACCTAAACAAAGTCATAAAATGAAAATGAGAACTATTTAAAATCAAGACTTTTAGAATCAGAAAGGAATTCACAGTTTCTCTAGAATCAAACGTCTTCATGTCCCAAGTGATACAACCATAGCCGAGAGAGACCGGCAAAAGTCATAATAAAGCTTCCACTAAAATATGCAACATAGGATAGGAAAGGAATTCTGTAGTAAGATCCCATCACTGAGACAAAAAAAAAAATCTCATGATCAGTTGCTAATTGTTTTCATACATGAGAGACATAACTTTGGAAAAATACTTAGGTCAATAACCAAAAAGTACTGTTCAGCCAATGTGTTAAATGCTCAGTTACATAATGTTATGGAAATGGAATTCTATGTGTTTTCCTCTTCTTTAGTCACATAATATAAACTATCTTATCTGGGGTTTCATTAACTAGAAAGTTCTGTTAAATTGGTTCTTCCATGACATGACCATCATGATCCTGAGGATCCACGGGCACTATCTGAATTATCAGAGAAGAAATTTTTTAAACATATAATGCAATAATTTTCCTGCATTATCATTCTCTGAGAACTGGTAAGCCAAACAGTTACAGTTGATAACACTCTTCAAGTTCAATACCCTCCTTCCTGACCATACCAGTTTCTAAAGAATTAACAGAACAGAAAAGTAAAACAGTCTAGCACTCTTTCATGTTGCAATATTAATGCTGAAATAACATGGGAAAAAAATCTTTAATTACACAGATATATAGAATAAATATCAATCTTTTAAAAGCCAAAATTATCTGTATTTGTATTGGCATATAATATGTGTATTGCTCATTAAAGTCTTCATTCCTCAAGACTTCTTGGTTTCTCAAAAAGTTAAACACAGACATTTGCAACAACATAATAACCTAGAGGTTATTTTGCTGAGTGAAATAAGTCAGAGAAAGATAAATACCATATTATTTCACTTATGTGCAGAATCTAAGGAACAGAAAACAAATTAATCGAAAACAAACTAACAGACTTACAAATATAGAGGACACTCTGGTGACAGCAAGAGGGGAGGGAGGTGGGACACTGGGAGAAAGCAGTGAAGGGTTAAAGAAGTACAAATTAGTAGTTGATAGAGGGTCAAGGGATGGGGAGCATAGCATAGGGAAGGAAGTCAGCAGTAATGTCATAGCTATGTGTAGAGCCAGAGCAGAAGATAATCAGGGGAATCGTCTAACCAATAAATGTCCAACCAATGTACTGTATACTTGAAACTAATAATAAAATGCTGGGAAAAAAATTTAAAACACAGAATTACCATATGATCCAGCAATTCTACTCCTAGTTATATACTAAAAACATTGAAAGCAAGGATGCAAAAGGATACTTGTAAAACCAACTTTTATAGCAGCATTATTCACAACAGCCAAAAGGTATAAACAACCAAAGTGTCCACCGACAGATGAATGGATAAACAAAATGTGGTGCACACATAGAATGAAATGTTATTCAGCCATAAAAAGGGATGAAGTTCTGATATATACCACAACATGGATGAATCATGAAAACATGTTAAGTAAAATTATAAGACAGGCAAAAAGGACAAATAATTTATGATTCCACTTATATGAAATATCTAGAATAAGCAAATTTAGAGAGACAGAACATAGAGTAGGTTACCAGGAGCTGCAGAGGTGGGGCTAGGGAGTTACTGTTTAATGGGCAGAGTTTCTGTAGAGGTGATGGAAAAGTTGGAGATAGTGGTGATCATTGCACAACATTATGAACATAATAATGCCACTGAACTGTACACCTAAAAATGGTTATAACACCACAATAAAGGAAAAAAGAAAAAAAAAAGACTTCTTTGTCCTTCTACTAAAAAGAACTACTACATTCTTACTACTTAGCTAAAGCAACTAGAAATTTTATAACACATGTAAAACTGTGACATAACAAATTTGAACTCACTAAGTTTTCTCTTGGTTGCAATTTTAGAGATCTTGGAATTATAGGGGTAATTTCCACTGGAGTTATTCTGACTACTGCATGCATTTCAATATTTAGTCTCTTCCTCAGGTCATCTGGGATCTGAAATTTAAAAATAAAAATATAAATATGCTCAAAGCTTGATTTAAAAATATTCCAGAGTATAGATATTCATATTAACGTCTATACGTTCAGGTGAAATTATAGAAGCTTTCATGATTCATAGTATAAATAGGATATTCAGCTTTGGTTATATCACATATAATTCAATTTTCCCCCCTACATTTCTTTAATATCCTCTTTAGAATGTGATCAATTAAGTCAAGCCTATTTGAGTACCTGATGGTAACCACCCCTACTCCTCCCTGGCCAAGGTTCCCGACCTTTAAAGTGGAAAGTGCAGACTCCTCACTGCTATCTCATGTGGCCCCCAAGACTTTACCATCACTTCTTCACCCTGTCCTTATTGTACATTATCAAGGAAATATAGGGGTATCCACTACCTAATGGCAGAACCATTAATAGAAGGGGCTAAGTAATAACAAGCTCAGCATTAGATAATTTGGTTTTAGACGTGGAGTGCGATATCCTAAACTGAGTTTGGAGCTAACAAAAAATGAGGCAATGATCCAGAGCTTTGGGCCAAGGAAATTAAACCTTTGTTAAGTTGCTTTCATAAAGGTCAAATGTCAAACTGTGAGATTAAAGAAATCTACAAAGGAAACCCCCTTTCCTTCCTATCTTCCTGTTTTTCTTCACGGTCTTAATTTCCTCACTTTCTTACCATGAAGTTTCAGTCCACAGTGGTTCAAAATTAGGGTCAAATAAATGGGGCTGGTGACTCATTTCACATATTTAGCTTTAATATTTGAAGTCAGGATGAGAGAGTTGAACACTAGTTGCTCTATTTCCTCTCCCCATTACACACAAGTTAAAGAGCTGATACAAGCAGGGTAAGCAGCTTCTGGGTACATTCCAATCCAGGTGCCATCACAGAGAGCGGGAAGGTCATTTCACACCAAGGGTCCCTCTCTATGCTGGACATTTTCCCCAAAATATAACAAGTCCTTTGTTTTCAAGAACTTGGAAACAAATCTGCAGGTACTAAAGATGTGAGTCTTTGCAGGGCACTCCAAGCTAAGCGTGAACTCGAGTCAGCCTGCGTAGGTTTGACTCCCAGTTCTACTTACTAACTATATAACCCCAGGCAAGTAACTTTGACCTCTCTGGGCCTGTACCTAAGGTTTTTCTGTCCAAGTTTACTAGGCAGAAAATACACAATCTTTACCCAAAGACTTTACCTCATAATCAGAAATGTGTTCCTGAAGAGAATTTAGATACTATTTATTATACTAGTTTTGAATTTATATATATTACTCTAATTCATAATTTGGGGCAGTTCAAATAATGTAAAATGAGTTCCTAATTATAAAATTTATACTAACCCAGACTTTACCAACATGAAGAGCCTCTACTTTTGTGGTGTATTTTATGGCATTCTTCAATTCCTCAAGTCCATTCCAAACTACTTTCAGCACACAGGCCTTACCAGCTTCTTGACTGTGGTCTGGGCTAATTCGTTTTTGATCTACTGGTTCTGACATCTGTTTCTCTTTTTCAGGCGACGGGACATTTTGCTTTGTTTTACTTTGTTGTTGCTTTGGAGAAAGTAGCTTAACTAGCTTTCCATAGGTCACAGTAAAGCTGGGCTCCACATCGAAATATTCCTGATCCCACGGAAATATATGAATGGCAGAGTGTTTGTGAAACACAGAATTTGCTGGTGCATTACATATACTGGGAGGTTGAGATTTGCATACTCTGAAAATATTGTATAAAGGAAGAACTTTTGACTGCATATTTTTGAAAGCATTGATTTCAGTTACACCCCAGGATGTCTCTTGTTTTTTCTCAGACCCAAAAGAAAAAACACTTCCTATCATTGTCCATAAACTTGGTATTGATGGTGAGTCAATTATATCCTCTGAATCTGTATCATTCGACCTAGTGACTTTTATAGTATTTGACTGAAGTTTGGTTTGGAGTTCTTTTGTCAATCCTTTTTGGTCTCTTCCATAATTATGAAATGTTCCACGTGTGTTATCTGCTTTTGAAAATGTATTCTCTTTGGCTTGGCGGGTCTTTGGCTGAATAAGGAGTTTTGTGTCAGTTTCCAGCCTTCCATAAGCAGCGGCTGGTATTAGTGCAACTGTGTAAAAAATAAAGTTCATTAGTTCATGTTTACCTCAGCTTTGTATTCATTGCTATGGTATAGAGTATGATGACAAATATTACAACAGCACCTACCAATTTGGATAAATATGTAAGTTTGTTGATCAACCCAAACAGGAAAAATGGCTTTTGGAAAAACTATTCGAATTTGACCTAGAAGATGCTGTTCAAGGGAAGCAGCATGCAGCTCCTAGAATCAACAACAAAAAGATCAATTTACTGTACATTTTGTCCATTCCGTGTCTAGTAAGAAAATCTCAAGTCATTCTTATAACTCAAACCAACTCAGAATAATAATGAAACTCAGAGAAATCTAAAAGCATTGATATTTTGAAGTACTTTAATCTTAAACTGGACTAGTTCTCATTGTGTTTTCTTTACCAGTATCTCCCAATCATCTGCTGAGAGGGGTTCCACCTCAACTTGTTGACAAGATATTACATGGGAACATGGCTTGAGAAACACCTGAAAAAAATGAAAAATGTAAAACTACTTTTAAAAGACTGTTTTGTACTCCTAGAAAATAAAAGTTCTTGTTTTAGGTATGTAATTAAGTATGAGTCTGTCTGTGTAGAGTCCTTCATTTGACAAACATTAAGTACATATTCTTAGTCTTTGATATATTAAGCATTTTAGTAAAAACTGTTTCACAATTATAGAATAAAGAAAAATACATCCTAGCACAAGTTTTTTAAAAAAAATAAAGAAATCACTTTAAAAAAAAAGAAATGTAAGTTTAAAAAATGCAAGAAACAACGTCATCAAATGATGGCTTGTTCTACTATGTAAATAATATTATTTCTAGAAGTTTTACAACTGTTAGTTTTATAACTACTCCAAGCCATGCTGCTTCTAGAAAACTAAGAAACACACTGAAATAGAGATCACTATTTAGCCAATTATTTAGAAGTATAATCATACACAGCTAAAAGCAATGTAAAACAAATAACCCCTCATTCCAGTATACAGATATACGTGAAATGCCAGTGTGTCTCAAGAAGCTAGAATCTACCATCTTACTTTCTTTCCTCTTCTATTAGCATTTCTGGAGAGTAGAGGACTAAAATCCAAAGCCACTGAGAATTAAATGCTCCAGGTAATCAACCAGTCCTTCCTTCTTTGATTTTGTGGAATGGAACAGAAATTCCCCAAGTCTTCACCCAATTTCTCAATGAATTTCCCTTTGGTACCTCCCATATACCCAATTTGAAAGCGGTGACTCTGAGGAAGCAGCTTTGGTCACCAAGATGCTAGAGCCCTAGGCAAGCCAGTACACTTCCTGTTCCTACCCACAATTCTGTGGGAGACAGAGCCATAGTGGTACTGCTACAATACAGAGGATCTGCAAACAATCAGGTAAAAGTTCACTTTGAAGCAAAAAGTAATTCAAAACAAGCAGGACTTTTCAGAGTTCTGATGAGATTAGATCAGGAATAAAAAGCTGACGTTTCTCACAAGAAAGTGCCTATTACTTTGTTTTGGGTTTAAGGAGATGTTTTAGATCAGTGATAACTAACAGAAATATATGAGTAAATTTGGGATTAAAATGAGTTTTCTCCCATTCTACTTATCACCATATTTTCCCAAACTGATCTGTTTTATGTCCATTTCTATTCATGTAACTTCTTTTTCATTAAACATGGATGAAAACTGTCCAAAAAAACCCACAAAACAAAACAAAACAAAAACCCCAAAGAAAAGAAAACTGTAGCTTGCTATGTAATCCTGGGCAAAATATTCCGTTTCCGTTGGTTTGTAAAGCAAGGCACCAAAGTTCATGATTTCTAAGGTCACTCTGGAACTAAAGTTGTAAAATTCTAGCAAAAATTTAGGGTAAGCAAAGGATTAGAGCTAGACCTATGGATTTCTCATCAGTGGTCTAATCCCATTAAGACATGAACAAAATTAGTCTGTGTTGAAACAAGTTAAAAAGATGTGAAAGATGTGACACTCTTGTGTACTGTTGTGGGAAACTGGTAATAGGAAGCAAGTTAGCCTCATTTATCAACTTTTTTAATGTGCAACTCCCTAGACTTGGCAATTCAATTTGTACTATTTTATTCCATGTACATATAGAGATGTCTGATGCATATTATTTGTAATACACCAAAAGATATTTCTGATACAGTTTGTGGGAAAAAATTGCAGGAAACATGTATGATCTCATTTTTTAAATCCTAACAGTCTAGTAAGATCCCAACGTACAATATACACTCATTCTGAGGCTAGAGTTAGAGAAATGGAAAAACATTTTTTACTTGCAATTGTAAAATATCTATAATGAATAATGTATTACTTCTGTAGTTTAAATATTTTTAAAAGAATAAATTGAATATAATAAAACGATAAAATAGACATGAGTCCTTAGGCTTTAGTGTTTATAATCTAAACATATCAAGTTCATAGGCAAGACAAAAATGGAAAAATAATAACCTTCTTTTCTGGGTAGGTTTTTTTTTTTTTTTTTTAATCAAGTATAACCCTGAAAGGTTAGCAAATTTGTCAGAAACAAATGAAATAAAGTTCAGTAATACAAAGTAAAAGGCAATATTTATGAAGCAAAAATTGTTGCACAAAAACAAAATTAGGGAACCTGAAGAGTAAGTAAAATAGTAGAATACAAAAATTAGAGAGCAGAGTAGACAACAAGATAATGACTTAACATCAGAGTATACGGTAAATAACGACTTAACAATGGTGTACACAGTCAACTTGAGTATCCTGGACTAATTACAGTGTCATCTCTCCTCAAAAAAAAATTCAGAACTCTAAATTTTATTTTCATCTATATTATGCAATATTAGAAAAAAATCATTGTCATCACATTTTGTGCTTACCTGTTCCCCATTTGAGAGTCCAAGTTTCTGACCAACTTGTCTGTTAATTTCAGCCACATTTTCACCTTGGCTGTTAAAATGTCTGCCTTGTACCCAGCTCAAGAACACAGGCTGGTGACCCCAGGTTACTTCTATAGCTTGATTCTATTTATTTAAAAAATAAAAAATGGGGGGAAAGGTTTTAAAAGATTTTACATGCTTTTCTGGATTCACATAAAAGGTAAAACTATTATTACAATACACATGAAAAGAGTTCTATAGATAGCTGATAACTCTCTGTTGTCCACATCTGTCATAGCATTTAAAAACCTATAATCATTTCCAATATCCAACATTGGTGATGCTATGGGTATAACCAACGTACTTACATTCTCATGATGACATTATAAATTGATTTGATCATTCCAGAATTGAAAATGGCAATAGATAGCCAATGAACTTAAATACAGCCTTTACACACACATACACGTACTTGTGTGTGTGTGTGTGTGTGTGTGTGTGTGTGTGTATTTTGAATTAAAGATTCAAAGAAGGAAAAAACCTACACCAGAACACATCTCTGCAGTATTTTCTATATAATGAAAATGTAGAACTGGCTTAAATGTCTATCAATGGAAACATTATTAAATAAACTATAAATTTACTATTTTAGTATGAGTCAATAACTAGAAATATATATCATGATCATTAAAAACGTAACAGTATTGTCCCTAGGTTTTTTTGTTGGGTTTTTTTTTTTTTTTTTTTTTTTTTTGGTTATAGCTCCTTGGGCAAGAGAAAAGAAAAAATAAACAAATGGGACTACATAATACTAAAAAGTTTTTTGACAGAAAAAGAAACCATCAACAAAATGAAAAGATAACCTACCGAATGGGAGAAGATATTTGCCAATGATACACCCAATAAGGGGTTCATATCCAAAGTTTATAAAGAACTCATACAACTTAACACCAAAAAAATACAAACAATCCAACTAAAAAATGGGCAGATGACCTGCATAGACATTTCTCCAAGGAAGACACACAGATGGCCAACAGACATATGAAAAGATACTCCATATCACTAATCATCAGAGAAATGCAAATTAAAACCACATCACCTCATGCTTGTCAATATGGCTATCATCAATAAAATCAACAAGTGTTGGCAAGAATGCAGAGAAAAGGAAACCCTTGTGCACCACTGGTAGGATTACAAATTGGTGCAGCCACTATGGAAAACAGTATGGAGGTTCCTCAAAACTACCTTATGACCCAGTAATTTCACTTCTGGGTATTTATCTGAAGAAACCCAAAACACTAATTTGAAAAGATATATGCATTCCTATGTTCAGTGCAGCATTATTTACAATAGCTAAGATATGGAAGCAATTTAAATGTCCATCAACAGATAACTGCATAAAGAAGATGTAGTACATGTATACAATGGAGTATTAGTCATAAAAAATAATGAAGTTTTATCATTTGTGACAACATGGATGGACCTAGAGATTATATTAAGTGAAATAAATTAGACAGAGAAAGACAAATACCATATGATTTCACTTGTATGTGGAATCTAAAAAACAGAATGAACAAACAAAACAGAAACAGACTCAGATACAGAAAACAAACTGAGGATTGTCAGATAAGAGGGGGCTTGGGGGCTGGGTGAAAGCGGTAAAGGGATTAAGAAGTACAAATAGGCAGTTACAAAATAGTCAAGGGGAAGTAAAGTACAGAATAGGGAATATAGTCAATAATAATGTAATAACATGTATAGTGTCAGGTGGGTACTAGGCTTATTGGGGTGGGGGGTCACTTTGTAGTTACAGAAATGTCTAACCATTAGGCTGAACAGCTGAAACTTATTGAATGTCAATGGTATTTGAAAAAAAAAACCAGAAATTAAAATAAAAATAATGTAACCATATTTAATTATTAGAAGAATAATAAATGTACACAGTAAATGTACAAAAGTACAAAACATGAGCGCAGGTCCCTTTTACCAGAGGTAATTACTGTTAATAGATTTTTATACTTCCAGATATTTTATATTATGCAGCTTCTTAAATAAAAATTTTAAAATTTTAGAAATATGGAAACACTTGTAAGTTAAAAAATAGCAAAATATTACATTTATTCTCATTAAAAGAATTTACATAAAATATTTAAGTTAATACTAAGTTAATATTAACAATTAAAAGACAATATTTTCTATGATTAAAGAATTACAAACTTATTATAGAAACCTGAGAAAATATATAAACTTGAAAGGAAAAAAAAATTATTGATATTTCCTCCAAAGAAAGAGAACCATGTGAACAATTTTGTCTATTTCTGGCTAATCTTTTTTTTCTTTGCCCAAGTTATTTTAATTATTAAATTAAATTTACCGGGGTAACATTGGTTAACAACATTATATAAATTTCAGGTGTACGACTTTATTAACATCTGTACACTCCATTGTGTGCTCGCCACCTGAATTCTAGTCTCCCGTCATTGTATTATTTGACTCCCTTTATCCTATTCATCACATCCCACTTCCCTTCAGGTAGTAAGTTCATTTTCTACATGGCTATGTATTTTAGTCATGTTTACTATTATTTTCTCCCACTTAACATTGTATCATAAGTATTTTTAAATATAGATCTTTCAAATAAAAAGTAAGGATTTCACTAATAGCCATCAATATTTATCATATCGGGAAGTTTAGTATTATTAAATTCATGTATTTACAGCAAAATAAATTCATTAAATTTATTAAATATGAAAATCATTTATATATTTTACTTTCTCGAAATTGGTTACAGGCTGCTGCTTATTATGTTTCTTTAAATAAGACAAATTTCAAAGAATGTTGGAGCCACTTCTGAAGTAATATACTTTAACCACATTATTAAAACTTCGTATAAAAGAAAGTCATCGTGTATCACTTAGTTGTGTAATTTTCCTCATAACTCTTCACAGGATAGTCCAACTGCTCTAGCTGACAAAAATTCCTCTGAGCACAGTGTAATATAGAAAGAGCCCTAGATTTGGAGTCAAAAATACAAAGTTACTATGTCAGCTGTAACTGTGGTAGCTAAGGTTAGAAGAGTGAAGGTGACCACCTCCCCACACGCCCCAGACGCTTTCCACTGCAGATTCCTGGCACACCAGCGGCGACTACAGGGAAAAACCATCACTTTATTAACCTATTCCGCTAGTGAGACACGGTGCTCTCAGTCTCTGTTAACCTACAGGGACCCGCCAAACCAAGTCTGCCCCTCCTTATGGAGGCCCGTACCACAGCCGCGCCAAGCACCTGGAAATCGCTGGCGGGAAAAACATTTTTACACAAACAACAGCAAAAGAACTGACTTCTCAAGAGCTTTCCAACATGGAGTGAGAGTATCTGAACGTCGAGGTAGAATATTAAGATGTCTGAAAGCCCAGTTTCACCGAGTGCAAAGCTCTTTAATAAGGCCAGTTAACTTAAAACTCCTGGTCTGCACTAGGCGCGGTGTGGGCTGCAGAGACTGCCCAGACCGGCCCTGCCCTCGCGAGCCCTTACGGCCCCCGCACCGCGCCAGGAGAGGCCTGAGCGGCCGCCGCGTCCCTGAAAGACCACGGCCCGGTCAGACCACACACTACCGACCAGGTATCCCGAGTTCCGGCTGGAGGGCCCAGTCCGAGCAGGCGCATTACCTGCAGCAGGTGCAGCTGGGACACGAGGCGCCGCGGCAAGTGGAGGAAGCAGTCGCGAGCGTTGGTGAAGGCCACAGTCACGGCCGCCTCACCTCCCCCGGCACCCGCCAGGCGTTCGCTACTCCACATCATCTGCAAATGCAGATCCCCCCCCCCACCCGCCCACCCTAGTACACCCAGGCCAACCCTGAAGGTCCCGGGCGTCGGAGCCCGATGAGGTCCACCGGCCCTGCCCCCTGCGGCCCCGCCCCGCGGCGCGTCTCTGCGCGCGCGGGGAGGAGGCGGAGCAAGCATGCCTTCTCCCACTCTCCAGGCCCCTCCGCCGCGCCGCTCGGGGGCGGCACCGCATTCACTGAATCGTCGTTCGCAGGAAACAATGGCCGACGCTGTCGATTCCTCAGCCAATCTCGGCACGTCTTGACCCATCCTTCTCTCTTACTGGATAAACGGGAGTGTAGCGAGGCGGATGTTGTCGTCTCTGCGAGGGCCAAAGCCGGCAAGATGGCGTCGGATGGCGGGGAGTTGGGGGGCTCGTTCAGCCACCACGTCCAAAGGGCTGTATGCGACACGCGGGCCAAGTATCGGGAGGGGCGACGGCCTCGTGCCGTCAAGGTAAGGTGATTTTAGTTTCATTCGCCATTCTCGGTAGTATTATGTAAGCTCTAGGTTCACATGCCCAGCCTATGTAAATAAAGGGTTGAAAGGCTGCGATCGTGTCCGTCACTCATGGGAGATGGATGGGATGAAGAATTCTGGTACTCAGGCACCAAAGATTCTCACGACCTGTTTGGTCAACTACTAGACCATCAGCTCTGCGAAAACAGGGCTTAGTTTTAGTCATTGTATTTTCTGTGTTTACGGTAGTGCTTGGCGCATGGTAAGCACTCAGTGAATATTTGTTAACTCTTTCCACTAACTTCTACGGAGCCAACTTCTGGAAAACATGTCAGTTTGGGTAGTCTATTTTATTCTTTAGTTAGAGGCCCTCACACGTAGGGCAAATTATTTATGCAGAGAGAGGGACAAGTTTTTTAATTTTGTTTTCTGCAGACCTATTGAACAGTGCTTTTTTTTTTTTTAAAGCAGATTTGTTTCAGGTTTATGAAATATGTTTAATGTGTCTGCATTTATTTTAGGTGTATACAATTAATTTGGAATCTCGGTATTTATTAATACAAGGAGTTCCTGCAGTGGGAGCGATGAAGGAATTAGTTGAGCGATTTGCATTATATGGTGCAATTGAACAGTATAATGCCCTAGATGAATACCCAGCAGAAGACTTTACAGAAGTTTATCTTATTAAATTTCTGAATATACAAAGTTCAAGGTAATATGCAAATTACTATTGCTGTTATTTTGGCCCCAGGTTTCCCCTATTCATACCAGAATTACCCAGTAACCCAATATAGTCCTGAATTATTCTTGTCTTCCTCCAATCTTTTTAAGTGTTAGCCTTACCAAAACACTATTCCATCACATAATTCCCATGCTTAATATTGTTTTCTGTCATGTAGTGTGGCAGATTAAAAATTGGGGGAAGTTTTCAAGTTCCACTACTTACTAACATGATCTAAGACAAGTTATTTCACACTATTAAGCCTGTTTTTTTCTATTCTGTAAAATCCGTATGACAAAACGACCTACTTATTGAGGTTATGTGAGGATGAAATGAGATAATCCATTAAAGGGCTTAGCATAGTGCCTCCTGTTAAGAATGCAGTAAACATTAGCTATTGAGGTTCTTATTGTTATGCACCTATGGGAACTGACTCCATCTAACAAACTGTTCCAGTAGGCTGAAATATGAAATGCCTTACCTATTTTTATGTTGACCCTTTACTAATTTGCTGTAAGACCCTTCTTTACCTGGCTATTACAATTCATATTTTTGCCATAAAAACACTTGATTTTATGGGGTCATGTATTCTCAGGTTGCTCTTATATGTAATCTCACTTCTCTAACCAATTTGCCAGCTCCTCATGGTTAGGGAAGCATATTTTATAGAGTTCTTGCGTTTCTCACAGCACCTAGTACAGTAGGCTATGGAATTCAACATCTGAATTTGAGTCCTAGCTCCAAAAACCAATGTGAGCATGACCAAGTTATAAATGTTCCTGGGCTTCATTTTCATCATAGGGTTGTTGTGAAGTGTTACTTCTACTGAAGCACTTAGGACACTGCCTGATATGTGGTTAAATCTCTGTATTGTTATCCCTGGGCTCAGAAGTAAATATTTATTGTAGTAATACCTGACCAGTCATAGATGTTTGGTAAGTATTTATTGAATACCATCCACTCATTTTCTTATTACTTGTTATATATTCAGTATTTCCTCAGTTATTATAGGTTTTACAATTACAATATTTTTATTAAGATTTAATATATGAACCTCGTTATAGGAACATATTGTGCTGAAAAGGCTGAATTGGGTATGAGCTAACTCTCAAGGGCCATTTAATTTAACACAGAGAAAAATCTGTTTCATGACCACAGATTGTGTACCGTATTAGGCTAACTAGCTGGATCCTAAGATTGTTAAGGGAGTCTGGATATGTGTGGATCACTTAGGCCAAAATCTGTTAACACAGTTGAAAAAGGGGAAGAAAGGCTCTAAGTACGCGCTGGATCATTGGGGTCAATACCATCCCACAAGCACAGCATCCTAATTCCCAAACTATAGGATATACATACACATAGCAAAAGCTGCACTTTGTTCTTTAGATCAATGCATTGTGTATTAGTCAAACTTTCATCCTAAGTAAATCTAAATTAATAGACTGTGCTATCATGTATTTTTGTTTAGGACTGCCAAGAGAAAAATGGATGAACAGAGTTTCTTTGGTGGATTGCTTCATGTGTGTTATGCTCCAGAATTTGAGACAGTTGAAGAAACTAGAAAAAAATTGCAAGAGAGGAAGGCCTATATAGCAAGAATTACTAAAAATAAAGGTATGGAAAGCCTATTACTAAACACTTATGTGTCATTAGTTCTGCTAGTTATATTGTCGTGGAGCTCCCAGTCTGGTGGGAAGAGAGGCAAGTAAATGATCATAATATTCAGTAACTAAACTACAGTGTTCAGTGTAGCACTCTGCGTAATCTGGGCTGGGAAGGGAGATGTTAGTTTATAGGAGGCTTCCTACAGGATGAGAGAGGTGGCTGAGTTTTGAAGGATAAGTAAACATTACCCAGAAGGGAAGAGAGAGAGCTAGAAAGGTGGGCCATGTAGCGTGTTGAAAGGCCTAGATGAATAAATGAGCATTGTGCATTTTAAGGAACTGTGAGTAGTACAGGATATCCACAACACAGGGGCTTCAGTAAGAGATAAGATTTAAAAAGACAGGAAGTGAATAGGAAAGGGCCTTGTGCCTCATGCTAAGGAATTAAGGCTTTGACCTAAAAGCACTGAGAAGCAATTAAGATTTGCAGACCAGTTACTCACTGTTAATCTAAAACTGCTAAAAGTGGAAAAGTTCCACTTTTGACCAGCAGCTGGCCAGGTGCCCCATATGCCCAGCTGAGTTTCCCTAGACACAAATTCCAAATGCCTGTAATGGAGTAATGGAATCTGGTACATGGATTGTAGGACTAGAGCAGTCAGAATCAGGTTAAGATAATGTGTGTAGTCTGAAATTTGGATAGTACTAGAGACTCAAATTATCAAATTTTCTCTCTTTAGTTGAAAGACAAAGTCCATGTCCATACAGCTATTGAATATGATGAGTTTATGGGTGATAGGGAAGGAGCATGTGCCAGCAGTGAAGAGAGAAATAAGGTGGGAAGACTCTTAGAAAATTTACCTGAAAATTTGGCAAGAGAGCTGTTGAGAGTCCTTGATCATTGGCAGACACTGAACTTTAAACTGTGGGCTGTGTAACTAGCTCCAGGCATACTTGTGTATGCGTGTGTGCCAAAGGAAATTACAATATATGGGCCCAGCATATTGCCTCCCTTAAAAATTAACAAATACAAATTAAGCAGCATGTGCATTCATAATAGAACGCTGAAGCTGCAAAACAAAACAAAACAGCTTTCTATATAATAACATGGAAAAACTCTCCAAGATCTACAGTTAAGTGGAAAAATGCAAAAATGCAGAGAAATGGTTATTATAGAAGAAAAGGTGGGGCGGGGAGGTAGGTGGAAGGAGGAAAAGTAAGGCATACTGGACACATAAGAAAGCAAGAATAGTGATTACTCTGGCGGGGTGAAACCAGGCATATGGAGAGCGAAGAGAGACTGAAGCTTGACACTAATATACCTTTTATCCTTTTTGCTTTTAAACCACATGAATATATTGTCTGCTCAAGAAATAAATTTTTCAGGGTGCATTTATTAACATTTTAAAGTAATGTTTTGTTATCAAATTACACATTTCTGAATGATGAAAACAAATCATTTCTGTTTCCCTTTCCTTCACCCTTTAAATTATAGTATATGAAGAGCCTTTCATGACAAAGAAGAAACTGGTTACAGAGTATAAAGACCCAAGAGATTTTAGGCAGGGCTTCCATTTGGAGAAATCTGGATTTTGTGCAGCTGCTTTGAATACTTCTGCTGAGAACTCAGATCCTTGTCTTCCTTATTCTTGTGAATTGCCTTTATATTACTTCTCAAAATGTACGTGTTCGTCAAGAGAGCACGTGGATGGAGCATCAAGCTCCTCTCAGGGTGGTAAAATCCATGATGAAACAGTGGGGTGTTGCAACCACAGTGACTCTTTGCAGAAAATGCAGATGAAAACCTTAAAAAATCCAATAGCCTTCCCTAGTGCACAGAAGGCTATTACTCCTTCAGAGGCAGTTGACAGATTTATGCCTAGGACAACACAACTGCAGGAGCGGAAAAGAAGAAGAGAAGATGATCATAAACTTGGAACTTTTCTTGAAACAAGCACAAGCAGTAAAGAGGTCATGATTGGGCCTCTGCTACCAGACATACCTAAAGTTGATATGCATGATGACTCATTGAATACAACAGCAAATCTAATTCGGAATAAACTGAAAGAGGTAAGATCATTTTTAAAAAACTTGTAAGAGACAGTTTGGTTATAGAACTAATAAATGGAGAATTGTGAAAACTGTAGTGTTGTTATTAATTTTTTTCATTTTTAGTTTTTTGATGTTTTCCTACAGTTCTTTTTTGAATTAACTGAATTTTGCTAATAGAAATTTATTTGCTTTGATAACATTAATCATTGTCTTAAACAGTGAACAGAATATATTTTATATCACTCTAGATTTAAAATATAAAAGCAGTGGTTTCAGTCAGATCAATCTGTGAGAGCAGAGCCCAGGCCCTCCTTTTTTTTAAAGCCCCCCAGATGATTCCAATATGAGTCAAAGTAGAGAACCACTGTGTTAAAGGAAAATTATTACCATTTATTTCTCTTAAGATTAAAGTTATTACGAATTACATCAAATTCGAAATTTTTATTTTCCTTATTTGCTACAGATAGCCATAGAAGAAGGTAAGTCTTTTAAAGATGAGGCCATAAGGTCTGCATTTCAAATAACTTCTTAAATGGATTAGAACTAAATTGTGCTATTAGATAGTAATTTTTTTCATTATTTACATAATCATTTTCCACTTTCTAAGTGCAAATAAAAGCAAATTAACATTTGCATTTGCTTTTGAAAGATACGTTATTGTGTGGCAAGACTTTAGAAATCAAACCGAGGGAGAAAAGACTATTCTTTTACGCTTAACTCCAAGGTTCGGAACATGATCTTCACAAATTGTACATGTGTTTCACAGTGTGATTAAGGGAGGCTTTATTTTATGTACGTTTTTTTACCTGAAATTATTATCTGATTAAGGATAAGGGATTGTTTTATAATAAAAATCCATGGACACAATTTCTATGCTTAAGCCTCTTTTAAATTTTTTAGTTTGTGGTGGCACCCTTCCTTCTTCACGTATACTGGAACTCAGGCATAGATACAGATACATAGTTGTCTCAGCCAGAGCTGATTGTATTTTCGAAAAAAAGTGTTGGGTCCAAGTCCTAGGTATAGAAGTAGTAGAACAACAAAAAGGAGAAATACTAAATACAATTTACTATAGTTTCTAAAATTTTCCGTTTTTAGTAAAGACTGTCGTATTCTAACTTATTGTGTACTCTTTCTGATGTTGTGTTTGATTAAATTTTCCCAAGATATTGAGGATTATACCATCTTCTGATTATTTCTCCAAATTTTTCGTTTTCTCCCCTCAAGCCTCGCTATTTCTAAATGTATCATACATCAGTGCCAGAGTATTTATCTGTATACATAAAATAACAAGTGACTTCAGATCTGTAAAGGAATGTTAAAGTAGAGCATATGTTTACTTCTCTCACCTCAGTTTTTTTTCTTGTTAAATGGCTTTAGAAATTTTACTCCCATCAATGCTTAGACAGAAAACTTTGCTATGTACCTAGGTCATAGAACTTGGGCTATTTCAAACGTGACAGCAAGGATTGAACTATTGAATATATATCCTATCTCTTCTAATAGTTTATTTACTCTTATGCTATAAAAATTAAGTTTTGATGGTTCTCCTTTTTAAACTAGGTGGTTTCATCTGTGCCAAAGCCTCCAGAGGACAAGCTGAAAGATGTGCATACAAGTCATCCATTAAAACAAAGAAGAAGAATATAAGATTGCTGGCAGCAAGTTAATATTTTCTAAGGGACCATTCTTTATTTCTGGCCTGTCATTTTAATTCTTGAAGATATTTTACTGCTGGTGTTTTTTAAATGCACTCCTTTTGTAATTTTATTCAAGCTACTTGTCTAATTTAATTTCATCTCTTAACATTAGTTAATCATGGACAAAATACATACCAGCCAACTGTTTCCTTTAAAGAAACTTTTCCAGAAATGCCACCCAATGAGTTTGCTTACATCTTACTGGCTAGAACTAGGTCCTTGGCTGTTCCAAACTGAGAATGGCTGAGTCACAAGATTGTTGGCTAACTTAAAAAATAAATTAGTTAATCATTACCCATTATAGATTTTTTTGGCACATACTTAATATTACAGACACTATTCTTGTAACATCACCTCTCACATTGCAGTAAGTATATGTGAATTAATTAAAGCAAGTATAGAAACTTTACAATAGGAATAAAGATAGGCAACCAGGATCTGTTGTTGATTTTAATACAAGTTGAGTGATTCATATTCAAAAACTAGAAATCAGGATGTGTGAATGCCAGGGCTTCAAAATCAAGACAAATCTGTAAAGTAAAAAAGTTAAACTATTAAAACAAAGCTGAAATTAGAAGCTTACATGCTTTAGTTAACTTTTAAGAAGAATTTACTTGATCTATGTCAGAAACATCAGTATTTGTAAGTACTACTACTTTTAGCACAGCCACTTTTTTTTTTCTGTCCGTGCACATGATTGGAAATTAAGTATGGCCAGGCTATTTCCATATTTTTACTGATAAAAATAACTTGAGAAGGTGTCTGTTTTTGTGATTTTCCCCTAAGGGCCTCTGGCCTAATGGATTGAGTTTGCACATATCAGTTAAGAAGGTTCATCTTCAGTTATGACTTACTGATCCAAACTTGTTAGCATAGTAGTAGTAGTGGATAGGATTAAAAGAAGCTCCAGGCAAGGGTTTATGTCCTAGTTCCTTGTCAGGTAATTAGATATGTATTTTTGCTGAACTCTCAGATAAAAGAGATTAAAGACCCAACCATAGAATTGGAAGAAGAAGTTGCTGTCTAGATTAGGCGTCTCAGACTTCAAAGTGCTATGAACCTCCACCTCAGGGTCTTAAAATTCTGTTGGTGGTGGCCAGGGGCTGGTAGCTGGTGGGAATAGGGAGTAGATTAATAGGTATAGAGCTTCAGTTTTGTAAGTTGAAAAGTTCTAGAGAGTGGGTGCACAACACTGTGAATGTGCTTAACACTACTGAAGTGAATACTTAAAATTGGTTAGAATGGTAAATTTTACATTAGGTGTATTTTTCCACAATTAAATTTTCTGACAGCCTTAAAGGAAGGAGCTGCTAAGTGGATTCTGTGTTCTTGAAGGGATTCCTGATCTGTGCTGTGACTTTGTGAAAGTCAGCACTCCCCATCTCCACCAACACACCTATTTGACCATTGATGAGAGAGAGAGAAACTTTTGTTGTGTCAGGCATCAAAAAAAAAAAAATTCTGATTCAGTTGGTTTGGGGTGAGACCGAGATTCTACAGTTCTCAAGTTCCTAGGTGGTACCATTGCTGGTGCACAGACTACACCGAGTGCAGAGCTCTAGGTAACTGGGCCACGGATGAACTCTGGGAGCGGCTGGAACTGTTGGTATTCTGTCCAAACCCAACTGGTTACTCCAGTCCAGTCCATTCTACAGTGTTTCACTCATCAGTCTCTCCAAACGAGTCGACTGCCTTTCACACACTGTTTTTTGCCACACAGTTACAGTTAAAAGTGTGGGAATGGACAGTGGCACAAGTTAAGAGAGACAAGCAGATGTTAGAGAGGGTTAAGGATAGCTTAACATGTCAGCCCATTCACAAAATCACATAAATAACTACAGAGAAGAAAAAATTTCTCCAAAAAAAAAAAAAAGTATATCATGTTTCCCAAGCAGTTAAAGGAATTAAAGGAAATGTTAGTCAAATCAATTATTAGTCTGCCTCTTCTAGCTCAGAAAACTTGTCAAATTCATACATGAAAAACATTTATGACCACAAAGTATTAGATATGTGTCCAAAAATTTTAAAACTTTATTGTCATTGACAATATTTGGGTTGAAAGATATCAAGTTTTCTCCCAGCAATTTATGGTTGGTACTTGCTGAATCTACTCGTTATTCACTGTTCTATCCATTAAGCAAGCTAAATATACCCTAGTTTTCTTTGGGGAAATATTAACATGCAAGAAATCAGGAATTGTGTATAGCTGAAGTAACAAACAAAAAAATATCTGTTGAATATAATTAAATAGTCACTACTGTCTTGGGTCCCAACACACTAGGATGGGGCTTTATGGTTGCCTAAACTTAGCAGGGGCTGAAGCCCTGCCAAGGTGACTGTCTATCAAGTGTTAATTTCTAATCCTTTGAAACTTCCCTTGACCAGTTTGGGCTGTTGGCACTGTACCTTTGCTTCTGGTAAACATTGTCCAAACACCTCCAACAAAAGTCTGTCGTCTTTCACTGCTTTTTCAAAGTCTGTGAAAGATATCTTGCCATCATTGTCATAATCCTAGAGAGGAAGGTTGATTTCTTGATAAATTAGTTTTTAATATCACATGAAAAATGCCCAGTATAAAAGGTTTTAAAATAACTGCCTAGAATAAAAGGTTTTACCAAGTAAAACAGTTCACACTTCTGTAGGTACTACTTACATAAATGAAAAGGTATGTAGGGAGGTCACTTTATTCCTGTTAGTCGAATAGGCATACCTGATATTATGAGCTGGATATGTTCCCCTAGGTCTAAATTTATATATGAAAGTTCTAATCCCCAATGTGACAATATTTAGAGATGGGGCCTTAGGGAGATAATTAGATTTAGATGAAGTCATGTGAGTGGGGCCATCATGATATAATTACTGTCCTTGTAAGTAGAGAAAGAGACTAGAGCTCTCTCTCAGATGTGAGAACATGTTGAGGTGGTGGCTTGTCTGCAAGCCAGGAAAAGAGCCCTCACTAGGGTAGCGAATCAGCTGGCACCTTGATCCTGGACTTCCTGGTCTCCAGAACCATGAGAAATAAATTCCTGTTGTTTAAGTCACTCGGTCTATGGTAATTTGTTACAGCAGCCCAAACAGACTAAGATGAGTTGCCTTATATAAAATGGAGCCTTGTTCCTAAAGGACTTACACACTAAATGGGCAAATAAGACAAAAAAGTTAGAGGAAATCCTATTACATTGCTACTTTTGTGATAAGTACCATAGGGCAAAGGTTCTCAAGCTTAATTTTTAGTAGAACTTGTTCCTCAAAGGATGTCTTACTTCAAAAAAGATAAAAGTCTGCTCAGTTAAGGAGCAAGGCACTGGGAGTGAGAGCATTAACAGTTCAAGATGGACTAGAGTCATGAGAAGCAGCTTTGCAGGCCACTGCTAGGCCTTTAAGGATGGTAGGGGTCTAGCTAGGTGGAGAGTTATGGAGATTAAATGCAGAAGAATGGCCCAACCTGAATTATGGTGGTAAGCAGGAGTGTAAGTCTGTAAGAAGACAGACCTGCCTGGAGTGAAGCATTCATGACAGGAACTATGTATGGGTGATTAAATCATGGGGGGAGCATGTGTGTAGATTATAAATGCTTTTAATTGCTTAACTGAATTTGGATATGATTTGATGAGTCCTTGTTTTTTCACTTTTGGGCCTAACTAAATCAGGGTTTGCTGAAAGTCTAGAGAAAGTTTTAATAATCGTCAGAAAAAAGTTCATAACATTTCCTTTCAAAAAAGAAAGGAGTGGGTTTGGCACTGGAAAACATACTTGTCTCTCAAGAAGTCTACCCTCAGCCCTAGCAGGGGTGAACGAGAATACTTCTAACAGAAGAGGACATTCTGGGGTCTATGTTAGCTGAATTTGAGATTCGCAGTCCTCGTCATTTGTTTCTCTTAAACTCCAGAGTAATGGAAGTGAGCCAAACCCAGGCTGCCTTAGGGTCACAATCCTTCACTGGTATCCAATTCAGGGTCATAGTAAGAGAAAGGAGAGAAATCACTATGCCCATAATAGAGAGGTATTGGTTTCATTGAAAAATGAATTCAGCATCCCATTTTCTAGTGTGATCACGAGTAAACCTATCTGTACTTCAGCTTTCTCATCAGCAAAATAGAGATATAATAATTTCTACTCCATAGGGTTGTTGTGAGGATAAAATGAGTGTATATATTAAAGTTCTCTGAGGGTCTGGCATATAGTAAGCACCATATATGGAACAAATATTTTTATTATGTTATGAATTATGTTAAATGAATTGGAGGGCTAAGTTCATGAAGACAGACTAGAATAGCATCCAATTTTACACAAATTGTATCAATTTCCTAAATCAGGTTTTACTGATACAAAAATATTTTTAAATAAACATTTATTTTATATAGTAATTCATTTAACCACCCAGCTATTCCATAAATATTTACTAATCACACACTGTCAGCAGGCACAATATGAGACAATGGATAGAGCAGAGAACAAACTCCTGTGCTCATTAAGGTTACATTCATTATAGTGGGAAGTAAATCATTTCTTCATCTTAAGCTTTATCCAACATCCATTTGATTGGATATAATTATGGTTTTTCATTCTTACCATTTTCTTCAGTGTTATATCTACCAACTCTTTTATTCCTTCATCAGTCTCTTCAGATGACTGTTGGTATAGACTGTTCTTCAACATGTCAAATATTTCCTCTCGGGAAATATAACCATCGCCGTTCAAATAATAAGCTTCAAAACAGACTTTCAAAGCATAAAAAGTTTAAAGATTTGGATAAGAACAATTAAAATGTCATTAGTCTTTTTAGTTATTTCAATATATAATAATAGAAGAAACAATTTATACAACATATAATTGTTGACCTAAATAGTAGAGAGAACTTAAAATAAAACACCCTTTATTATATTTCTTTCCAGAAGATTAAACACCCCTTGGAATGTGAAAAGAAAGACATAATTTCTGGAATTTAAAATTGAGGGTTTAAAAATATTATGAAGTTGCAATAAAGAAGATAAATATTTTTAAACTTTTGATTATACAATACATATATACACATACATGTATATATATGTGTGTGTGTATATCTCAGTATTATGATTCTCTTCCTACATAGAGTAGAAAAACTAAGTACATACTTCACAATATCACTGATGAATAACATTTTTCAGTCTATTTGGGTAGTGAGTTTGTCATTTCCTTGGGACCTGCCTGTATGTGCTATCCAAAATGATCAATCTCTCCCTGGAGTGTCTTCCATCTCACAGGGTAAGCACTACCACAGTTCTTTCATTCATCCCACAAATGACTTACTCAGGTCCTGGGAATATAGCAGTGAAAGAGCTCTTGTGGATTTTGTAATCCAGCTAAGTGTGTTAGCAAAAGCAATAGGACTATGTATAAAACTCCAGAGTATCAGATTAGCTATATCTTTTTGTTGAGTTTCTCCAATCTGTAGCATACATATGAGTTTGCAATACAACCCTACTTGAAGTAGTATTTTCCCCAAATTAATGTATCTTGAAAAGTATATTAAATATTTTTAGGAAGTGAGATTAGAGGAGGAAAAATTTTTCATCAGTGTGATGCTATACAATCACATATAGCTACTATCAATATCAACCATTTTCACCAGGTATTAGTATTACCACAGGAATTTACATCCAAGAAACTTAGTTTTTCACTTTTCAGTGAGACTTTTGTGTAAGAACACCACAAAAAGCTTAAGTGGAAACTATATTTAAACATCTGTGAAAAATTAGACTGGAAAAGAGACATTAAGAAACCACAAAAACAAAGGAACAAAAAAGTGTAAATGTCAGAGAAAGTTGGTGATTTTTTAAAATGTTGCTATTGTTTTTTAAAATGTGTGTTTAATTTAGGAAACTTCCTTTCCCAAATCCAAATACAAGAAGGAGAACAAGAAGAAATAAAAATTTGCTTACTTACTCAGAACTCTGCAATCTTCTCTTAAGCAAATTTGAAGCAATTTTTTCCTTGAAAACTGATATTTAAAATTGCTCCTATTCTCTTTCCAGGGTTCCTCACCCCAAATCCTGGCACCAGAGGTGTAAAGCATAGGAAATGTACATTACACCAATGGAAGAAGTGAGGCAAGGCCAGAGTTATTTCCAGGAAAATTGTGAACTGGGAAATTTTTTTTTTTTTTGAATTCCAAATGTCTCTTTTCTGTAGGAAGCTCCCTTTATAATCCTCCTCCCTTTGGGCTTTCACTGCCCTCAGCCTTTTCCCTTTTCACTCATCTACACTAACTCTAACACTAGATAATTGGTGTCTAGTGGTTAATGCATGTTTTACCTCATTTTGTGTCAATTTCTCATATTTTCTTCAATGAAAAGACAAGATATGGCCTTAATGTGACCTATGCATTACCCCCGTATCAAGAATCCTTTCCTACTGAGCCCAGAGGCAGCCTCAGAAAGCTCAGCCTTGCCAGCTGATCTGAGTTGTCATAAGCCCTAACCCTTAGTTTCTATTCTTAGCCTGGGCCTTAAGTCCAAGTCTCATCTTGGAGGCATTTGTGCATTACAGAACTAGTGAATGAAGTGTTTGGGGATCCTGGGACCAGGGGCTCTTTTATGAAATAGGACATTCCTTTCATCCATTTATCTTTTTAAAAACTGTGAGGAAGTGTTTTTGCAAGGTTGCAATAGAGAACACTAATTTTATATATTTTTAAAATATTTAAATATTTACTAAATACAAAATTGACAATATATATTACTAAGCTAGTAATTACATATAGAAATCTTACACTTCAGCTTTTCTTCAAAAGTCCCTCGAAGAAACACTGATAATCCTTTAACCCACTCTTTTACATTTATACAATTATCATTATCTTCGTCAAATGCAAAAAATACTGAAAAAAGAACATTAAGTGTATTATAATTTGCAGGTATTTTATAATTCAAAAGTATGTATGTATGAATAGATTTTTAAAATTTTTCCTCTCAAATCGAGAGGAAAAAAAGGATTTTGGCACAATATTTCTCAAAAGGGTCAAAATTGCTGGAAATATGTTTCCTCCAAATTTTTACAGAAAGAAAATGGTCATTCTCCATGATGAATGATGAGCTTCATTTGTGACATTTTGTACAGTTACTATGAGCCAAGAAGTCCAACAGTGGAGCCAATCAATGTGATAATTTTTATTCTAAAAAGAGTGGCTAAATTATGATCTAAAGAGTTTGTACAATACCTAAATTACTAAACATTATTTTAAAATTACCAATGAAATCTTAGTATTATCCTATTATTGACTTTTTGGGGGGTGACGAATATATTGATTATTTTGATTATGGCTCTGGTTGCAAGGGTGTACATATATATCAAAACTTACAAAACTGAACTCTAAAAATATGTTAGTGAAAAATGACTGGATCAGATTAAATAACTTCCTATTTAAAAAAATGATCTTCTAGTTGATTTTTTCAGTATAAAGAGTAATTACTACTTTTGGTACTGATACATTCTTCATTTTTGAGGAAAAAGAAGTCATTTAGTAATTTACATGTCCATAGCATATGAATCCAAAGACATCATGATTAAAAGCCACATGCTTATCTTTAAAAAAAAAAAATACTGAGTGGGAAGGTAGATGAGGTAAAGGGGGTCAAATATGTGGTGACAGAAAGAAATCTAACTATGGGAGGTGAACACACAGTGTAAATATATATATGCCTCATTGCTAAAGTGTACATACAGCTAAAACTTATTGGATTTCATTAACCAATGTCACCATAAAAAATTAATTAATTAATTTAAAAAATACTGCTAGCTTATTTAGTTCATTACTGGTTATCTCTCAAAGTGGTATCAGTTATATAAAAAAAAATCCTGAGCAAGTTTATATTAAAAACTATCCTCAGTCAAATCTACTGTTTTATATTGGCAGTGCTACCAGAATTATATCTTAGTTTGGCATTACAAAATTTAAAGTCTTGAAAATCACATGATATCACTTATATGTGGGATATAAACCTAAAAGCAACAAAGGAACAGAACAAACAAACAGAGACTCATGGACATGGACTATAGGCTAGCGGTTACCAGGGGTAGGGGGTGGGAGAGAAGGGGGTAGATAGACAGGATAAAGGGGGTAAAATATAGAGGAGTAGGGGGAGAGCGAAGTGGGTAAAGGGGATCAAATATATGGTAGCTGAAGGAAACTGGACTTTGGGTGGTAAACACACAAAAGAATATACAGATGTCAAATTATAATGTGCACCTGAAAATTATATAATTGTATTAACCAATGTTACCTACCCCAATATACTTAAAAAAATAAAAATAAAAAAGTCTTTAATAAAAATTGTATAATATTTGCCATATATTAATATAAAAATGCCATGTTTATATATTTGCCATCTTGGCTTGACCCATTTCAGGCTCTGATGACCTCTTACCCCTATTCATTAGCATATCATCAGTCATTCCAAATAAGCTGTGCAGTATCACTCGAAATGTGTTACGATCTAGTCCAGCGTTATCAAGTCTTACATCAGCTCTTTCCACCAAGCTGTGAAAAAGTCTTATGAGACATTCCACTTCAACTTTTTTGACTGTAAAATGAAAACATAAATAAATAGAACTTAGATTCAATCAATCATTGAGTTCTCCAATCTAATTAAAAGGTATTTTTTTTTTCCTATGATGCTAGATGTCTTAGTGAGTTTTTAAGAGTATAACATGAACTTGTTACTTAAGAACTTATACAGTAAGATGGGTCTCACTCGGAAGTCTCATAAGACAGTATAAAACAATAAATTATGTAATATAACTTTCACTACTATAGACATATGAAGAGAAATCAGTATGGGAAAGTATTTTCATGGAGGTAGACTTCGAACTAGGTCTTGAAGGATGCCTAGTATTTATATGGGAAGGAATGTGTTGGGGGTGGCAAAGATGAGAATTCCAGGGAGAGAGAACAGCATAAATTTAAAGCAAAGTGGTAGAAAGGAGGTTGAGGTTGAACATGCCTTATTGGGAGCCAGCAGTGGAAAGAAGTGAAAAATAAGATTGAAGAAGATGGGCTGATGGTAGAGGGCCTTGGATGCCTGGTCAGAGGATCAACATTTATTTGACTGGAGCAGTGTTTCTCATGGTGTCATCTTTGAACCATCTATATGAGAATCAACTCCTTCTACATTGCTTGTTAAATATGCAAATTGTCAGGCCTTGCCACAGACCTACTAAGTCGGAATTGCAAACAGTAGATCCAGGAATTAGCTGTTAGACAAAAGCTTGGTTGACTCTTCCATGCCTGAAGGGTTGAGAAGTGGTTTAGGAAAAGTCATCTGACAAAGTCATATTGAAGGGAAAACTGGAAGCACAGAAGCCAGGCTTCAAGTGATGGGGCTAGGAAGGTGGATATGAGGTCTTGGAGTGGGGAGGGAGCCAGAGATATTGCAAAAAAATAATCAGTAGCACTTGGTGACTGATTTTCAGACTGAAACTTTTTAATACTCACATACCTGGATCTCACTCTAGACTTAGTAAACTAAGGGTAGTTGTACGGAGTGCACAGGTGATTCTAATGCATCATCATGACTGAGAACTAAGGATTAGACTTGGCAGGTTGGGGGCACTAGACTTAAACATTTGGGTTCTACTTCCATTTCTGAGAGACTAAATAGCTGAGAGACAAGTCAAATAGCATCTTTATGCCTCAGAATCCTCACCTATAAAAATTGGGTATTATCCTAGATATCTATGAGATTCTTTAAATGACTAAAAGTCTAATTCTATGAATCAAAAATTGAAAGAACTAAAAGAAGAGGGAAAACTGGTTACTATTTTTCTTTTTCTCTTCCTTCTCCTTCCTCCTTTGTTTGTGTGTGTGTGTGCGGGGGGTGGGGGAGAGGAAGAAATAGTTGTTTTAGTTCCTGTCTTTGAGATGATTTTAGGTTACTTAACTGAAATTAATGACAACACATGGCAAATGTACAGTCCATAATGATATGGTTTCCATTGTGGTCAGAATGACTTGATTCTTAGAGCAATGATTGACAAATCTAAAGAATAAGCAATTACAAAGTACCTAAATACTATTTTATGAAATGAATTAGATTCTCAGGCTTCACACTGTAATATAAATCCTGAAATATGACATAAAGTTTTTTTATCTATCCAGTAAGCATTTAAGTGCCTCCCATGAACTAGGCAATGAATACACCATGTTTCCTGCTCTCAAGATTGCTACACTTTGGTCAAGAGATAAGGTATTGCAATAAAGTATTAACAAACACTATGATTGATGATGGTTGGCGGTGACACAAAGGAAGGAATAACCAATTAGGGGCAGGTGGTAAGAGATTAAGAAGGGTACCAAGGAAGAGGTGTCACTTAAGACCAGCCAAAGGAGTAAGCATTAGCCAGAGGAGGCAGCTTGAAGGCGTGGAAGCATGTTCTGAGAGCTACAGACGGTTTGGTCTGGCTAGGTGACAGAATTGTTTGACTCTACAGACAGCAGGGAGCTTGCTGAAAATATTTGGTAAGTTAAAAGGATTGGATTTGCATTTAAGGAAGATTTCTTTGGCAATAGATTCTTGTAAGTACCTTATAAATTCTTACATCTGGTCAATCCAGATGTAACAGGTTATATTTTCCCAAAGACCATTTAAACAATCTACCCTACCCCGTATGCTCTTTTACAGCATAACTTTGACACTCCTGCCTTAAGAAATGAGATCTATGTCTCTTTCACTTGAAACTAGGGAGATTTTTGTGATGGTTTCATTTCAATCATAGAGTACAGTAGAATTGAGGTGATGTGACTTTTTAAAATAGAATACAAATAAAAGTTTGTTGTACAAATTTAAAACCTGCACAACAATTTCTTTCATTTCCCCCCACTACTATTAAAATGTCCTAACCAAATGGTATCAACACTATAAATAACACCAAATCCTTTAAAGACAACTATTCTTGGCAGCTCCAGCCTGTCCATTATTTTCAGATTCAACAAACGCAATGGCATGCTTCACAGGTACCAAATGTACTTCTTTGAAACCAGGACCTGATTAAACAACATGGATAACATTAACATCATCTCATTAATCTCTTCTGGTATTTACCAGAGGATAATCAGGATAATCAGGGACCTGAGAATTTGGTGTTTCATTCTCTTGAGTATTAGCTGAATTTGGTGTTCCCTGACCAGTCATTTTATTTGCAGTCATTATTGTCTGTTCCAGTTTTAGCTTTTTTCTTTTTTTTGTCAGTGAAAGGGCCACACGTTTTAGATATTATATCAGAATCTGTTATTGCATACTGGATTCACACTGGTTTACCATAAAATGGAAACTCTTATAACTGTCTCAAGGCATTTGTGGATGAGCCTAGTTCTTTCTTTAAATATAACAAAGGCTTGCCTCCTCATCTTCATGGTCCCGGAAGCCACAATATCTACCATGTGGTCAAAGTGAGAAAATAGAACATATAGGAAACTCTTCAATTTTTTTTTTTTTTTTTTGGTCATTCATGTTGTTGATTTATACTGTATAATTTGGTCTGATACCCATGTTTTGAGTGAAACTAAGATAATGAGGTGATATAACTTTTCAAGCTTAGGTAATAGAAAAGGATACAGCTTCTCTGAGATAAAAACTTGGAAATACATTTATTTTTTGGACTATGAATAAAAAAGGAAGCTCAGATGTGGACACAGTGTATGGGGTGCACAGTATATTAATATTTCTTGAAAGTAGACCTGCTCAACTCTGATGGAGAATTATTACCTGAGTGAAAATGTTAGCACTAACCATAGTGTGAAAATGAATTCCTGAAAAAAGCAAAGTTTGAAGAGTCAGAAGCTGCTCCAAGTCAAATATTGACAGGTCATCCAACAAAGCACAGATTTTAGGCACAATTTTTAGCAGGTAAATTTTTCTGAGTTTATCCATGTGGCTCAATTTCATTATATCTAAAGACCTTACACACAGTGGACCTTACAAGGAACCACTGCAAATATTTGAGAAATGCGAGTAGTGAGAATGATGTTGAGATGCCAGAGACTGACTCATGTTATTAAACTTTTTAGTTTGGAATAACTTTAGATTTACAAAAGAGATGCACGCAATGATGGCAGAATTCCCATAAACTCTTCACTGTTAACATCTTATGTAACCATGCTACATTTGTCAAAATACACTAACACTGGCACATTGTCATCAACTAAATTACAGATTTTACCAGTTTTTCCACTTCTTTTTTTGGTGATTGTTCTAGGATTCATTTGGTTGCCACATCTCCAATCTATAAGTAAGTTTTTAGTCTTTCCTTGCTTTTCATGACCTTGACAGTTATTTTGCAGAATGTTACTTAATTTAGCTTTGTATGTTTTTATTGTGACTTGACTGTGGTTATGTGTTTGGGGGGAGAATGCCAGAGATAAAGTGCTATTTTTGTCATTACACATCAGGGTACACATATTGACATATCACTGCTAATAACCTTTACTTGGTTAAGCTGATATATAGGTTTCTCCACTGTAGTTACTATTTTCCTTTTCCACAATGTATTCTTTAGAAGCTGGTCTCTTAAGGAAAAGATGCTCCACTTCTTGGGAAGTGTTATCTATCCTATTATTTGGAATTTTCTCTGTAAGAAAGATTTTTTCTTTTCCATTTATTTATTCATTTATTTATGTCCAAATGGAGTCACAGATATTTTATACCAATACTGTAACTTTGTTCTTGAATTGAAGTGTTGGCCTTTGGTAGTTTTCAAGTTGGCTCCTGTATCTCTTTCACATATCCCCATCCTTTTGCTTTTTCAGCACTTCCTTGCTTTCTGGCACTACTTACCAGGCTGATCTTGTATTATCCTTGTGAGATAATAGAAAAAATATGTATTGGTATCTGCCCCCTGTTCCTAGTACAGAGGTCCTAAAATCCTTGTAACTTCCTAAGTGATGTAAGCACTAGCAGCATCTGTTTTCTCTCTGGTCTTTGACCCAAGTTCTGGACATTGAGTTCCTAAATTCTCAAATTTCCTGGGTGATAGTCATGTCTTTTGTTCTGAGGTGACTATTGGTGGCTCCTAAATGAGGCCTGATCACTGGAAAGACCAAGCCCTGATTAAAAACCCAAAACTTTCAGCCTCCCCCCCTCCCCGCCCCACCATTCTTGAGAGTGGCTAGAAAGTGAGTTAACAGTCTATTATGCCTATGTGATGAAATCTCCATAAAAATCCCAAAGTAAGAGTTTGGGGAAAGATGGCCACAGGGACGGGGAGCACGACATAGGGGATGTAGTCAGTAGTACTGCAATGGCTATGTGTAGAGTCAGATGTGTGATAGAGTAATTAGGATCATTTCATAAACTATATAAATGTCTTATGTACCGTATACCTAAAACTAAATAAAAAAAAATTATAAATCATACAAAAAAAAGTTTGGTGAGCTTCTGGGTTGGCAACGATAAAGATGCTGGGAACATGACAGAGAACATGGACACTCGCATCTCTCCCCACATACCTTGCCCTATGCATCTCTTCCATTTGGCTGTTCCTAATCATATCCTTTTGTAATCAATTGCTCATCTATTAAGTAAACTGTTTCCTTGAGTTCTGTTAGCCACTGTAGCAAATTAATTGAACCCAAGAAAGGGGTCCTGGAAACCTCAGACTTATAGCCAGTTGGTCAGAACCTGTAGCATAAGTTTACCACCCAGATTTGTGATTGGCATCTAAAGTGGGTAGCAGTCCTGTAGTGCTTAATGCTTAATCTGTGGAATTCTCATTCTATCTCCAGATAGTGTCAGAATTGAGTAAAATTGTAGGACACTCAGCTGGTGTCAGAGAATTGCTTGCTGGGGAAAACCTTCATACAGATGGTGAAAATGTCAGAAGTGTGAGCGTGATAGTAGTGTCATAGTAAAAGAAACACAGTACTGCAGGTTTTTCCTTTACACTCTGTACAGCTACTTTTATCAAGGTTTTTGTTTGTTTGTTTGTTTTTTTAATTGGAGAGTATCACTTTGAAACCATGGTCTAGGTACTGGATGTGACTTTTGCTGCTGGTGTGTTGATATTTCTAGGCCCTCTCAATTAGAAAATAAGTATATATACTAACCTATATACACCTACATATTGGCATGTTATGTCTCACGAGGACAGTAAAACCGATTAGACTAGTGGCCCTTAGGTGGTCCTGGGCTAAGTACCAGAAGAGATGATCAATTGTATTAAAAACTCACAAACACTTAGAGAACAGGGGCTCAGGAATTCACAAGGGCAAATTATACTGGATTTAATTTATTTCCTCCTCTGGCAGGAATGGATTAGAGAAATGCCATCCACATGTACTTCAACTTTAACACATCTGATAAAAATCTTATTATTCTTATGTTAGTATATCTACTCAGTATCAAGTACTGTCTAGAGCTCTCAAACGTCTACTAAATAATCATCAACCACTTGCAAATTGGAGAGGTTAAGGAATATGCTGGATGAGAGTCAGGTTTCAAATGAATATATAGATGCCAAAATGATTGTTTTAATCGAACAAATGAAAAATTTAGGACATTTTTATATTCTTCATTTAGCTTTAAAAACGTTAATAGGTGTGAAAATGGCTGAGTCAATTCTCAATTGAGATTAGGCTGACAGACTGAAGTTCACCTGGAAGACAATTTTGATCAGGAATCCTCAAACTTTAGTGTCTAAGAATACATGGAGTGAACTGTCTGGATGCTCAGCACTACCTCGAGAGATTCTGATGGAGATACTCCTACCACACCATGAGTTAAGTACAAAGCCAGGATCAACTATAGAATTTGTGGGCCCAAATGCAGAAAAATGTAGTTTCCTTGTTCAGAAAATTAAAGCCAGCGTTAGCGGAGCATTAAAAGAAGCATGCAGCCCTATGAGCACATTAGGTTACAAACCCACGAAGCCATTTTATTATAACCTGAAGTAATTCATCTACCTTCCCCACTCCACTAAAGGGCTATTGTTTGGACAGGGAATAAGATTTGTGCAACTTGTAAACAGGGTATCCCTGTTTAACAGAACTTCCTGATGGAAATGTTATGTAGCTGTGCTAACCAATTTGCCACAACCCACATGCGGTTACTAAGCCTAAGGAAGGGGTCCTGGAAACCTCAGATTTATAGCCAGTTGGTCAGAACCTGAGTAGCTTGTGTGACTAAAACTGGGTTTTAAATTCTACCTAATTTACATTCGAATCGCCATACATAGCTAGTGGTTACCATATTAGACAATGAAGCTCTAGAGAGCAGTGTGAAGATCAATAGGTAGAAGTTATACTAGCCCTAGAATATAAGACATTCTAAAACTGGAGAAAAATGGAAACAGCTGCTTGGTAATGTAATGAATTTTCTTATGTGAGGTCACTGGAGGAAGCCAATTGAGGACCTAAGTCATACAGTGATGGCAGTTTGGACTGGAAGAATCCATGTGGCACATGAGGTCTTAGCAAATTATGAGGGCTCCCTCCTAAACTCTAAAGCAAAGCCCAGGAAAAACCACTCCAACTTTCAGCCACATGGGACTAGAACTTTGTACACCAGGAGAGTAAGACAGTCCCTTCCTGAGAAGAGAAAGCCGAGAGAGCACTAGCTGTTATGTCTTCCCAAACTATTAAGAACCAAATTCTAGTCACAAAAGGACAAGTGTCTATTCTGGTTTCAAATGGAAAGACCCAAGAACTAAGCTGAATCCAAAAAATTTTCATTGTGCACTAACTAGGAGATAACACTATACAGAATGACTATAAGGGTCTACAATGCTTACCAGTAGAAATAATTCGAGAAGTAAAGATTGAGTTTAGGTTCTGGCATTGGACTACGTGTTCTAGCTCTGCCTCTACCAGAAAAGTCTACTGTGTAATTTTCAATAAACAACTTAATCTAAGACTTGGTTTCCTCATCTGAAAATGTGGAAATATCACCTCCCTCACTTTGTTCTTAAAGATAAACATAAGATATTCAGTAGTGTCTTGCTAATGAACAGCTCAATAAACATCAGCTATTAGTAATCTGAGTGTAAAACAGTAATTTGGTTTACTGGTGAATAGCTATGTTTAGGCATTCAGGGCCTGAATTATGGATAATTTAACAGTGTCAAAAGCTTTGGGGAGAAAAAGGAATGTTTCATTCCTTTTTTCAAACAATTATTTTAAGTATCTCCTTTATAGAAATCTATGAGGGATATGGGTCTGATCAAGTATTACATATTCATACCTACAGGCTATTTCAGAAAATTGTTTTCTAATAACAAATTATAGTATTAAACACTCAAATGGGAGCAGTCATTGCTAAGAATAATTTCGTTAGGATGGGGAGAGAAGTTATATATTTTTTTAAAGTATGCAAAATTTCCTTTTGAATGTTATGGAATGCTGGCTGTTAAGAAAGCAGCAAATGACACTGGAATTGGAAAAAAGACTTTAGAAGTGCTTGAGGAGCTTAGATCATTTAAAACCCAACTGGAATAAGAGAAAACAGAATCAAACCTACAATGAGGTTCTTAGACAATGTGGTGCCTATTTCAATGAGTGAGGTCACACAAGGAAAAATGGACGTGCCCAGCAATGAGGCCATAAAAATGACTGAAATAAGAGTGACTTCTTTAAATTCTAAAAACAGATTCATAGAATTATCAGTCAGGAGTGCTTGTGGTCATGCCTGAGAAAATATACAAGATTACTTTTTTAAGGTTAGGGCAAGGAATCCCCCCAAATCTGTTAGTTATAGTCAACATTTGCCATGTTCAAAGCACCATGCCATTTCAACATCTAGAGTGTCTTATCTCTGTCAATCTCAAGAGAGCAATCACCTGCCTCTATAGATTTTGTGTCAAAGAACTCAGGGAATTGGTCAAACTAAATATTTATACTTTGAAATCTCTTATCAAATTTCAGACTATAATAAAATCAGCCCTTGGTTGGCAAATAATCCTTTAGCACTCATGATGTCAAGTAAATTCTCAAGGTTTTCTTCCCAAATACACAAAATATATTTTAGGATACCTGATGATTAAAATACTTTAAGTGTAAGTGCAGGGATAATCGTTCACTTGCATCTATTTTTCTAAATGACCAAAATATTATATAGAAAATAGAGGACCTCTATTTTGATGTTACAAAGCACTTGTTGATATTTAACTAATTTGTCTGCCAAAGCTTCTATTTGAATAAGGATACTCAGGTGGTGTTGGATGTCTGGTCAGTACTCACAGCTCTTGACAGTTTTACTGATAGATTCCACCAGTTTCCTCAGAGGCTTCTGGTCCATGTCTAATGTGGCTTCAACACACTGCAGACTTCTGATAGCCTAGCTCCAAGCCTGGGCGTACTGGCCTGCCACTGATTCCAGTTAACTACACCGTACCCAACAAAGAATGTGACCATGGCAACATTCCAGCAACCAAGCATAGGTTCTTGAATAATTAGAAATATGCAACAATGGTTGTTACTCAATACTAATGTAGTGATTTCAGTATTACTGTGATCCAAATTACAGAAATTGCGACATTTACCAACATTTACCAACAAGTACCATTAAGTGCTAAACAGCACTTAAAGTGGTACTTAATATTATTATTTATATTTCCTCAGCAAAAATTCTACGGTTGAAAATGTTTCCCTCCTATTTGAACACAATAACTGAATAAGATTATTAAGATCTTAAAGTTGAAATAATTTCCAGGCTACAAATAGCTCCTTTATAGGTTATAACCTCTTTGGGAACTTTTAACTAAGCACCTTCTCATGATACCGAAACAGAGGTTTTAACCTGGGAGTTTCTAGAGAATGTTAAATCCCATTTTTACCCCTCCGACTTATATCTGACTAACTGGTAGGAAGACATAATGTAACAATGCCAAAATTGGCCAAGAAAAAACTGTTCTAACTCTTGCCTATTGTCAAATCTGAGTACAGAGAACAAACATTTTCTGGTCTATGTCTGCTGGTCCTCACTGTGGTAAGGCAAAAACAAACAAACAAACAAACAAACAAAACCCAAAAAAGTACTAAAATGAATGAGAATTTAGGACACTATATTCTTACTATATTTTCAATAAAAAAAAAGATTTTAAAATAAGGCAAATCAACTGGAAACAACAAAAAACTTTGCCCAAACTTTTCTTAAATACCAAGATGAGTGTTCACAGATTTTAAGTTGAAAACTGGTGATTTTTTGAAGTGTGAAACCTGTCACTTAAGTCTGAAGAATAACTGTTCTGTTTTTCTGAGGTTTGTCTATTATCCTCTATCAAAGAAAACTGGGCAATAGGCTTTTAGCACATCTTGACTGAAGGAATATAAATCCATACTTTGTATAAAATAAATTCAGGACACTCTTATGGCATTTAAAACATCTAAATATAATAAGGGCAACCAAATGAATCCAGAACAACCAGGAAAAGGTAGTCACTGGTATAAATTCAATTTTCTTATCCTGATACTCATCATTTTTGTTGCAGTTACCATACCATAATTATCCAAGTAATGTGCTTTGTGTTTTTAAAATTGATGTAAAATTATTCAAGAAAATGGTTTGGTGGAGGAACAGACGTTAACTCGCATATAACACCGCCCGAATTTTCTTCCCCATACCTCATTAGAATACTGTCAGAGGAACAATGAAAAAGTATCTCCCAGACAGTAAATACAGTCTGGTAAAAATACAATTTTTTGCCAAATCACTTCCTCCCTGTCTAATAAAATGAACAATTAGTTGCTGCTAGTGGGATATAATCATCATGTACTGGACCAGTCTGTGAAGGTACACTTCACGTTCACAGCAAAGCTGATCAACAAATAACCTGATAAACTTACCTTTTAGCATTTTAATGAACAATTCTGCAAAACTTCTTTGGATACAAAATGTCCCTCAAACTTTTCTGTGTACTCACGACAGAAAGTTTTGCTCTCTTTATTAGGAAAGAATATGAAGCCTTAAGGATAAAATTCAAGGAAATGTACCAAGAAACGTGTTATTTTTACAGCTAAAAACTTGGGGACATGTCTTATCCACCTACCACTTAACACCTAGTCATGTTTCTTAATCTTTATAACTTTACTTGTGACTCAAAGGGAACATTTTTAAGTAAAATAACTATTTATTCAGCCTCTTGTCATGCCAAAATGTTTTGTGCATATACCACTATAATTAGCATACTCTCTGTAACAGGCAAAATTGTACATCAAATTATATTTCATGTTACCTGATTATATAAAAATGTAAAGTGAAAATGATTTATCAATTCCTTATAACATTACTAGTAAATAATTCAGAAGGAGATACGAGGCACAAAATCTTAGTAAAATGACACAGAAAGAGCAATTAATGTAATTCTTACGTAACTTTAACTTGTCATAATTTGTTGTGAATATACAAAGACAAACTTTTAAAATGTTATATTTACTAAGACTCTGGCAAGAGCTTTATGTAACAAGACATAGCATACCAGGCCCACCACTCAACTTTTTTATGGTTAAGTTGCAGCTTCAATATGAAGCTGTCACAAAAATAAAAAATAAAAAATAAAATAAACAGCCTGCTTTTCACATGCTAAGTATCTTGGCAAGAATGCCATTAAATGCAGTAAGGAATTTAAGATAGCAGAATAAAAAGTTAATAAAGGTTAAACATTACAGCCTAAACAAAATTCATACAAAAAATAAAGTAACTATCACTGGTTACATAAAATTTTCCTAACTGGTTAAAACTTAGTAGTATAAAACATGCATTTTAGAATCTTTAGCTATCAAGTTCAAAAAGTACCAGTGTCTATTTGAAATGACTCCTCTCCAAAGCCAAAGTGAGGTCAAAATTAATTCAAATGTTATAACACATTCTAATGCTAAGAATCATTCAGTATTAAAGTGGAGGTAAATCCCAGAGCTTCTCGGGCTTTCTCATGCTGCAAAATGGCTGGTTTTTCTGGTTCGCTCAAAGCAGCATATGACAGAGTCCACAAAGCTCAGTAAAGGGCAAGACTGTCATACCCAGCTCTGACCTCCCCATAAAGCATGGCTATTGTTCTGCAAAAACAGGATGTATGAGGATAAAAGGCACGCTATTCTGCTAGCTAAAGAAATAGCAAACCACCCCCAACCCTAAAAGCTCCTTCTCCAGGTAAATAAAAGTATACAAGGGGAAAAAATTAAAATACACTTATCTACAGAGTAAGGATTTCGAAATATCAATGTAATCCTTACTTCAAAAATGTTAACTAGAATCACCTGGTCATTTCTGATTCCATTTTAATGATGTATCCAGACTGAGTTTCTGATGACCCAACATTAGATATTTCTAGTCAAAAATATTAACTTTATTCCCAAATGTCAACCACTAGTATAATTGCTGTGTATTATCTCCCAGAGTTATTAAGCAATGGAAGAGAAAAAGATGTTCAGGCAGCAGGCAACTATTACGGCCCTTTCATAGTGGCATCTGAGTGGCTACTGAATAGTCCAGGAATAATTCTAAAAACAATAAAATTCATGCATTTTAGTAAATATATCATAATTTTCACAGTTGAAATTTCCTCAGACATTGCACTTTCTTTTAAGGGAATCCTGATTTTTCTTAACGTTATGGTGAGTCAGGACTTGTACTAGTAGCCTTCTTTTTCTTTTTCTTACTGTGTTTCTTATGCTTCTTTTTCTTTTTTGTTTTTTCCTGTAAAGACAGTTCCATGTTAGACATTTCTATATGAAAACATGCAAATTAAAAACAACAATTTTACCATGCATAGTTATTTCAAACAATCCACATAACCAAGTAAGCTACTTAAAACATTTCTTGAGAAGTCTCAATAACCAATATCATATGAGGACTAAGAGAGCACTTATTGATTTTCAAAAAGATAAGGAAAAACTCAAGTCATTAACACATTAGTATAGCTTTTAACAAAATTTCCTATAGAAAAGAAATTCAACTGAATCATGGTATCAATTGCTATATTACATTTAATTTCTTAAGGTAAAGAAATTGTAGTTACTAAAAAGAAACCCTCATACCATAACAAAAACAATTGTTTTTGCAAAATGGCAGTTTTTCAGAGAACAGATATATTAAATCTGTTAAATTTAAGTAAATAGAAACACAGATACTACTACATACTGCTTAGAATGGGAGCATTATTTTATTAAATTAACAACTGGTACAAAATATTGATGAATAGCTGAAAAGTCTTATTTAGCTTTGTAAACCAGATGCTTGACTTTCAGAGGAAAATATTGCTGAAGCCTAGTAAAAGCTGTCAAATTGTCACTGATAAAGGGAGCCAGAATTTTCAGAAACAGATACTTAGACAGGTGGTATCAAATGATAGACTAGCTGTTGATATTCGGAAGAAAATAAAAAGAAAACAGACACATATGCTTAGTAAAAGCAAAGCTTCGTATCCATTTCCTCATCTCTTAGAGCTTTCTACAATACCCTCTTTTCTCTCAAAGTCTCTATCACTTTGTGGCTCTATGCTAACTTTTATCATGCTTTTCATTACAAGCCCACATACACAGGGAGAGAGTCCAAAATCTTATATTTGGGCTTTTAAAAATAGGTTTTGGATATAGGTTACTTTATCATAAAAGGACAGTTGAACACTCTCTTCTTGAAATACTTTTCTCCTTGGTTTCCATGATACCTCACTTGGCTGTTTCTCTTCTATCACAAAGACCTCTTCATTTCCTTTGCTGATTTCTCCTCTGCTCTACCTTTCAGGGCTTTTCTTCCCTTCTTTCCCACATGCTTCCCCAGTCATATGTTTTAAAAACCACTTACATACCAAATCTTTACATCCGATCCTATAATGTGACCTCAAGATTGCAAGTGCCTCATTAACAGCTCTACCTGGTTATCTAATAGGCATATCTAAAATTACCATTAAAAAAATGCTTAATTTTCTCTCCAAATCCTCTCTTGGCCATCTTAGTAACTGGCACCACTACTATGTCATTTAACTTTAGACAAAGAATGTAAGCTATCTTTGACTCTACTCTTTTCTTTAATTCCACTCTTCATATCCAAAGCACCAAGTGAGTCCTACTATCTAAGTCTAGAATGTTTCCCAAATCCATCACGCTAGGCCTTCTCCACACTACCACTGGAAACCAAAGATCATTCCTCACCTCTGCCCACTCAGCTCCTCTGCCAAAGCATTTTAAAAACGTAAAGTTGATCCAGACCACTTTTTTGCTCAAACCCCTCAAAACAGCTTCCCATAACATTCTGATTAAAACCCAAACACTTTGCTATGTGATATGGCCTCTGCTTACTTCCAACCTCACCGTATGCTACCCTTATAATCTAGTAGGTATAAACCAACCTTACCCTCTTTCAGTTCCTCAAACATATCAAGCTCATTCCCACCACAGGTACTTAGCTCTTCCTCTGCCTAGGATATTCTTGCTTTGATCTTCATATGGTAGCTCTTTCTTATAAACCTTATAAAGGTTTCAGTTTAATTTTACTTCCTCGGAGAGGCTTTCCATCCCCGCAGTAACCCTCTCACGTATCGCCCTCTTATGTATCTTGTACTCCATTATAACAGTTCTCTCAAGACCCAGAACAGTGCCTGCACAGACAGCTTAATAAATGCATGCTAGCTGAACATATGAAGTAATTTTGAATTTCAAATTCAGATTAGAATTATCCAGAATTAGTTAATTTTATATTTTTATTAATTAACCTGAACAAAAGACTAAAGCAGTCTTCATCCAAATTATTATTCCAGTCAGAAAAAAAAAGTCTTTCAAATGTCACCTTGGTCTTGAAGGCATATAAAATGTTAATTCTGAATCATATATTACCTAGTGAACCTTATCAGAGAAGGACTTTCAAGACCTAAGGAAATTATGGGAGGGCGTAGTTAACCTCAAATCTATAAATGATGCTGTTCTCATTTTTATTTTACCTTTCCCTAAGAAAATGCCTCCAAAGGCTATAGCCCAGAGATACTGAGTACTCTTAAGTTACTTTGCTGATATGGTCCACATTACTTTTGGATAATTTGTTATTCACTTTCTCTAGGTTGGTCTGCTTCTCATTTGGATACCACTGCCATTTTCTTTATTCTCTTCTTCTTTTCACCTTTCCTACTTCTCAATCTGCATAATAGCAGAGCTGGCTTTAGAAATCAAAAGAATCATCTTTATTAGTGAATATCCTTTATGTTGTCACATTCCTGCTTATTGTTCATTGCAGTTTGTGCTCAGAAAGGCTTTTTCTGTTATTACCAGTTTTGGCTGATCTGGAAGTAACCACTATCGAAGACAGAGGGAATCACCATACTTTAACATTGTATTTCATAGTATAGCTTAAGAAAGACAAACAAAAGTTTGAGTTTATATATCTAACAGTAAAATACTGAAATGGAAACATGTTTGCTACCAGGGTATTCTTCATATTTCCTAAGCCAGTTTAACTTTCTCCAACCCATTAGGTGAAGCTGCTGAACAGCATACTTTTCCCCATAAATATTCATTTGGTCCCAGTGAACAGAATCATGCTTTATCCATGACTCGTTTTACAATAAATAAAAACAGCTATGTTGTTGTCATGTAAAAACATAAGTGATACTTGCTGTTGCTTTTTCTCGTTCTTCACTGCTTTTCTTCTTTTTTGCTCGTACCTAAAAAGTTTAATTTTTGTGGAGAACAGAAGACAAATATGTCACTTGTATTCAAGGGATTTCCTTTTCATTCCCTAATATATATTGCATCTCCAAAATTTGCATGTAAAAAACATTCTGACAACCAAATGACATCTTAAATGCTGTTTTACCTCAAACCCATTACATCACAATGAAAATTCAATTCAATGAAAAATATTAAAGGGAAAGAAATTGAAGTTTTAAATCTCTAGAGGACTTTTGTTATATTTTCTTTCATCATCTTAAAAACAACAACAACAACAGCAGTGAAGTACAGTGGATAAAACACATGAGCTCTGAAATAAAACATACCAAGCTCTGAGTCCTACCTCTGCTATATATTACTCTTAGTTTCATCATCTGTAAAATGGAAATAATATCCACCCTCAAGAAGTAGTACTTGGAATAAAGTAGGTATACCTCTAACTCTGGTGTCCAATAAATAATAGTTATGTGTGTACTGTATTTAGTATAAATCACTGATCAAAATCCTTTAAAGAAAGAATTATCACCCCATTAATATTTTATTTCAATCTTTCAAAGTGTGGATTAAATTGAAAGTTGCTAAACCTTATGTGTATTTAATGTTAAGTCCAAAAATAACATATTTTATATTGAGGCAAGTGCTCTAAAGAGCACTTAGGAAATTATTGTTGTTTGTTTTTCTTGTCATAACAATGACTAAAGTGGTAGTAGTAGCTGTGTTGCATCCACATTTAACCAGGCCAAGACAAAGGATGCTGACATGCAATGTCTAGGACATGACTTTTGAATAGCCTGTTAAGACGTTCATGTTATGATACAGAAGCTAAACACACAAAGTATTCTGTACAGGGTTTTAAGATGATATAAATGTCCCCAAAGTGCAAATATCACACAAATAGAGGAAATACTATTGTTTCATTGAGAGCTTTACTGAGAATTGCCACCATTCTAGAAAATGTCAGTGATAATGCTATTGTACAGTTTTTGAAGGGCATGTATATAATGCTCCTGCTACAGCATGAGTTTTAAGGCTTAAGATTTTTATGTCTTTTGAGGTACTACACTCAAGCATCTATGTACTGAAATATAATTTAACAAAATTAGACATTTTCTTGTATTCTATTTCTGTTAAAGGTTATTAATATAAAGATGTATAGGTTTTATATATGTGATATTAGTTACAAATTTCATTTCAGGGAACATTATAAAGTATTGCTCCAAAATGAGGGCATTTGGCCTTACTTTACAAACAAGGACACCAAGTCAAAGAGAGAAATAAAGATAACTTACAGACCTACAAGTTACTAATTCTACTCCTTCCTTTTATAAAAAGAAAATCTGATATCATGGCAACATTTCTCCTTCACCTCATCACCCATCTACTCGCTAAATAGTACTAGTTCCAAACAAAAACAAGGGAATGCTGAATTTCAATAGGCTCTACATTATACAGCACCTTTCATGTAACCAAATAGTAGTATACAAAAAGAAAATATAAGAAGAGTAAATAAATCTCAGACTGGAAAGGTATGTGAAAATATGGTTATCAAAACAGCAATTACCTTCTTGAAAAATATAAAATTTTTTTCTGAAATGGAACAACATCCTTTTTTTTTAATAATACATCTTAACAAAAGTAAATCAAATACTTTTGAAGTATTTCTTTTTACTAATTCATATTTATTAAATCAAATAATCAAACATTTTAAAGTGAAAAAAATTGATTTAATTATATACTTAACCTCCTCAACATAATCTGTTTCTGATAAGGACTCAGATGATAAAGGTTTATCTTCAGGATACATCTTCCTCTTTTTGCTGAGTCCTTTAATGTCCTATGAAAAATAAATATATGCATCTTAACTTGAAAAGTTATATTACTATGCCATCCAAATTTTGTTTCTAAGTTCTATTAACAATTCTTTCAATTATTATAAAAATTATCCATTTTTATTTAAAAATGTCTAAAATTGGTGACATTTACCAGGATTCAGTCTTTAATTCCGAAAAAGTAATGCTTTTATTAAATAACCTGAAAATAACCACATATCCATATAAATGTAATATCTTTTTCTTTAACTATATATGATAGAATTTTATTTCTTTTAGGCTTATGGCCCACATATAAGTGATATCATGTGGTTTCCAATTTTGCTGTCTGATGACAGAATTTTAAAGAGTCATAAGGAACAATACTGATGGTCTAAGATTTGGGTCCTCTGTATTCTAATTCTTTTGTTTCTACCCAATGTTGGATCCGACAGGCCTAGTGCTGCAGAGAAAAAAATCAACAGGTAATTATTTGCAATGATCTAAAAGAATCTCTAGTCATTCCTTTAGTTTATTAAGTGTTCAAGTAAAAAAAAATTATCTTCAACTCTAAGTATTTTTAATGTTGACAAAGTGCATAACTCTAAGTGAGACTTGGAGGAGTACTTAGGGACTTAAATATATATTTTAAGAAACAAAAATTTCAAAAACATTTGAGGCCAAGTATGGAAAAATGTTAGAATTTCTTAAAGCTTCATGGTAGATGTGCTTGGTGTCATTTTATTATTTTCCACATACTTTTTCTATATGTCTAAATTAGTTCCTAACAATGAAACTACACAGTGAAAAATGCTCACCACTTAATCTTACAAAGAAAAAATGATATAAAATTTTGTACAGTATGAATCCAATTTTGAAGACATAAACCAAAAAAATTATGTAGAAAATAAACTAAGAGTGATTATCTATGTGTCAGATTACAGGTGATTTAATTTTGTTTTTGCCAACAGCTTTACTATTTTGGTATACATAATAAATGCTCATTGTAAAAAAACTTCACCCGAATCTCACTGCAAGGGATTAAACAGCATTGAGATTTTTGGAAATAACTGTGTGTATATTTTCAATTTTACATAAAACCTTGCTATTTGGAACCAGCTCTTCTCACCCTGTAGTATCTTTCCATGCCAATTACACTGTCATTTATGGCTGCCTTTGACATTCGTTGAAAGTATATGCCACAATTTACTTAACTCATCTCCTTCTGGAGGGCAGGCATACAGATTCTTTGTTATTAAAAGCAAAGTAGAAACACAGTGAAGGGTATGTGAGTACAAAATCCTTATCTCATAATAATGACTAAGTCAAGGACCGAAGGAGCCTTTACCCAAATGATTTTCTCACTCTCCCACCACCCCACTTCTGTTTATTTCACTTTTATGAATCACACTTTACCAAAAAGTCTCTTTATCAGGCTTTTATTAATCATATCTCAGATTACTGGAATACAGTGGTATTTTCCTTTAGAATTACCAACCATATATTTTACCAATTTTTCTGTGCATGAGTGGTATTTTTTAATTTGAAGATCATTGTTTTTGAATTATGTATTCCTAGTTTTTCTTAGTTTGTTCATTAGTATAACTAAACTCTGTTCATGATTTTTTGTGATCTTTTTTGTCATTCAGAATTAGAATTATGTGGTCACAAATTTCTGAGTTTTAAGGCATAGTCCTTCCCCACCCCAATATTATATTCACCCTTGTCTTTTTCTAGTTATATTTTCACATGTTTAAAACTCTTACTTATCTGGAATTTATCTGACCTAAATATCTATATTTTCCAAATGACCAGTCATTTTGTTCCAAGAAAAGCCACCTTTATCATATATTAAATTTAAAAATTTTTACCTGGATTCTTCACTGTTTCATTGTTTGTTTTTTTCTATTCCTGTACTATACCACATTGTTTTAATGAAAGCATTTAAAACGATGTTTTAACTTCTAGTATAAAGCAAGTCATACCCGGGAACATTTATTAAATCTTCATATGCATCTCTGAATAGATTTATAGTTTTTTTCAAATAAGTCCTCCTTACTTCTTTGAAAATTTCCTATATATTCTTTGTTACTATTATAAATGGGCTATTTTCTTTCATTATATTTTCTAATTGGGTATTGCACTGCACTTTCATAGCAATTTAAAATAAAAATGGGGCTAAAAACAATGACTGATATATTTGACTTAAAGTTACAACCTCTCCCTTATATAGCTATGACCTAAAGAAGATTAAGAGAAGCCATAGAGCAAAAGATGTTACTCATGTATACAAAATAGTAGCATCCAAAATGTATGTTTTAATGAATCAGAAGTATCAAAAACAATCCAACAGAAGAATAAGCAAACACTATGACCAGGTAATTCACAGAAAATGAAATCTGAATGGCTGGCTAATAAGCAAATGAAGAAGCTGAACCACGTATACATATTGGCAAAAAGTGTTGACAAGTATGTATGTCAACAGGGTATTGTCACTAGAAGGAATGCAAATTAATACCAAGCACTTTGGTAAGCAAAATGTAGATAAGCTAAATGTATGTACATCCTAGGACCCAGAAATTGTAGTCCCAGGTATATCTCAGAAAATCAGCAGTAACTTGTGGCGGAGAGGGGCGGGGGAGTAAGAAATAGCCACTGCAGCACTGTGTGCATTACTGAAAAACAAAAGCAATCTAGATGTCCACAAATTAAAGAATAGAGAAATAAATTGTGGCAAGTTAATATAATGGAATACTATAAATGAATAAAATAAACGAGAGTATCAACAAAGATAAATGTCAATTAGCAATGAGTTAAAAAAAAATTTCAAAAGGAAACAAGATACCTTTTTGAAAATACAAAATATGTTATTTATGAACATATGTAACCATAGTATTTAATTTTTATTTTTTTACGCTAACAGCACCTGATCTTCCTAGGTGGTCTCCCATTAAAATACTAACCAGGCCGACACTGCTTAGCTTCCGAGATCAGATGGGACTGGGCGTGTTCTGGGTGGCATGGCCACAGATTTGTAACCATAGTGTTTAAACGTGGATGTAAAGATGAATATTAATTTCAGAAATAGCAGCCTCTAAGGAAGGAGAAAGTATCTGGTACTTTTTTTTTTTTTTTAAATAGAACAAGACCTGAAGCAAATATGTCAAAATGTAAATCATTTGTTAATTCTAGTTGATACACATATGGGTGTTTATTATAGTATTTCTCTATTATGTATATATTACTCTGTACCTTTTATTATTTTGAAATACTTTAAATTCACAATGCAGTTATTTTAGTATTTTATGTTGTATATCACCAGGTTTTAGTTTCGCAGATACGTTTTTTAAAATTAAATTTATTGGGGCAATATTGGTCAATAGCATTATATAAATTTCAGGAGTATAAACTGATAACACATCTGTATACTTCATTGTGTGCTCATACACATCTGTATACTTCATTGTGTGCTCATCAGAGTCTAGTCTCCTTCCATTATCATATTTGACCTCCTTTGATCACTTCATCCTTCCCTTCTCCTCTGGTAACCATCATTCTGTTATTTGTTGCTTTTTGTTTTATAACCCAAATGACACATACATTTTTTAAAAGACATAAAAGTAACCATTTATTCTATAATGGTTTTGAAAATGAGAAATTAATGTTGACTTACATCACATCCTTTTGGCAACTATTAAAATAATCATATGATTTCATTTGGCCAGTTAACATGGCAAATTATATTACTAAATTTCTTATCTTTGAATTCTTGGAAATAACCCAACTTGGTAATGATGGCTTCTCTTTTTAGTGTCTTAGTGGCCTTTTATTTGAAAATTGACATGAAAATCACATCTAGGTGTATACCCAAGAGAAATGAAAACATATATCCACATGGAAACTTGTTCACAGCAGCATTATTCATCTTAGCCAAAAGGTAGAAACAACCAATGTCCATCAATGGATGAACAAACTGTGGTATGTACATATAACGGAATGTTATTTATCTATAAAAAAGAATGAAGTACTGATATATGTGCTACAACTTGGACGAATCTCGATAACATTACACTATGTGAAAAGAAGCCAGGTACGAAAGGTGACACATTGTATAATTGCTTTTATGTGATATATCCAGAATATGCAAATCCAGAGATAGAAAGTTTAGAGGTTACCTGGGGATGGGAAGAAGGGAGAATGGGAACTGATTACTTAATGGGTCTAAGTTGTTTTTAGGAAGGTGATAAAAAAGTGTTAAAACTAGAGTGAAGTGGTCTTTGTACAACATAGTACATATACTAAATACTACCATATTCTAATTTTAAGATGATTAATAAAAGCCTATTATGTGAATTTAAAAAATGATATAGAAAGACCAACTAAAATATAGTGACACTGGTCTGTAGGTTTTCTTTCATTAGTAATTGCTTCCTTTTGGCTTTTATTTTTAATAATCAGAATAAGATTTTAACACATAAGTCAGAAACATGGGTAGGGATTAACTTAGCATTAATTATATAGTTAAGTCCCAAGTGAAGTTAAAACATCTACTTTTAGTAAAAATTTTTTTCAAAACTTATCTATGGTACTTAATTTGAAACAGAAGTCCATGTTCCTTAATTAACTGGGTCTCCTTTAAAATAACTTGAGGAAACAAAAGAAATGTGTTATCTCCATTATTTTGAATTTTTAATGGGATATAATCCATTTTTAATTTTCAATTTGAATTTGATACACAAATTCAAACTCTCTGCAGGAATACTTTTGATCTTTTACCTTCAATAATGAATCTAATAATTTTCTTAAATCAATATGAAATGTAGTAAAAGCAAAAGAAATAAGTTTCATGTTAAAAAGGGGAACATATTATTGTTAATTTCTTGAAATTTCTTGAAGTAACTGAAGTATTGTATGACAGACTATCATAAGGCAACGTAAAATTATGATTACCTTCTCTTTCTCGGATGCATCCTTTGACTTCTTTTTCCTTTTTAAACTATCCTAAACAAATATATACATACACATATCAATTTTACACATAAAAGATACAGCATTATAATATAAAAACAAAAATACCAAAAGGGTGATTGCTCTATGATTGAGAAATTTATGTCAATACCAAATTTTTTTTTAAATGTAGAAAAAATATGTTGTGTATATATGTGGTTGTAAAGAAACAAGACTTCTTCATTTATCTTCTGTATATCAAATCTATGTAAACCTAAAATGACTGATGTTGTCTGTAATAACCACATGGCCTATTTTAAAGTAAGACTTTATGCTACTGCCTATATTTGCCTGTGGTGGTCATACACACTGGAGTTCTAATTCACGCTGTGCTCTAACATTTACCAAACTGATATCCCTGGTCTCCTTATAAGGAGGATACAAGAAATTCTGCTTTTGAATACCTCAGTTCCAGCTATTAGCTTCATTGAGCCTTTCTTATGCATAAGGTAGGATCACATAATAACTACTTCACAGGGTTGTTGAGAGAACTGAGTTAACATGTCAAGTGCTTAGAACTGAGCATGACATGTAGTAGCATTCAATAAATGTTAGCTATCATTAGACTGGCTCTTCTGTTTTAAAAGACAAAAAACCCTCAACATTTACTGAATACGCCCTAGACACTTTTGTCAGAAGAAATCTCACTAGGGGAGTAGATATCTGCCACAAAACCAGATAGCTGCTTTCTTCTCCTGGCACCCTAGGGCAATATTTATTGTGATCTATGGACATCCCTGTATCAGAATCTTAGAGGACATCTGTTAAAAATGTAGACTTTTGAGCCTAATCAGATTTACAAAATCAGACTCTGAAAATGAGGCTCGGGAACCTACATTTTTCTTGCAACCTGCATGTATTCTTTATGACCACTCTTGTTTGAGAGCAAATTGTGTCTGACAATTACGGATAGTACAGAATAGATTAAGGTACAGCAGAAAGGACACTGGACCAGACAGTAGAAGATAAAGATTCAACTTCTGATTCTAATACTGGCTTATATAAATTTAAGCAAGATGTTTTTTCTCTGAACTTATGACTTCATGAAAATGAGAAAAATAATGCCTGCCATTCCTTATCATAAAGCTGTCACGGAAATGTTGAGACATGGAGACATATATGTGAAAGTATTTAGAGAACAATTGAATGCCACAGGTAAGATATTAAATGGTGCAGAACTATAATATTTTGAGACCAGGCAAAATGGCATAGATGATAGAAACTTTGCTCATCTCCTCTTGCAACCACATTGAAGTTGAGAAGGAAACACAAACAAACAGCAAGCAAAGTAGCCTGAAGGTCTAGAGGAACAGAAGCCCTACAACTAGCAAGAAAAATAAGAAATCACCCTGCAACAGATGGAGGTAGGAGGGGATGAAGACGCGAATCAACCCTGATGGAGTGGCTGAGCAGGACACAGGCTATAGAAGCTGCAATGGGCAGTGGCAGATGCCTCTTAAAGGAGCCGTATCCTGGAGTGGACTTTCGCAGTAACAGACTTGCTCACTCTGAGCACCAGTGCCAGGTCAGCTACTCAGGGACAGCAGAGACTTACAGGAGGGACACTGAGTTGTTGGAGTGAGAGCTGGAGGGAAGGCATTCTCCCAGGTGGAAGTTCTGGTGATATCCACTGTTCTTCTGTTGAGCCCTCCTCCCTCCCTCCCAGTGTGTGGACTCAGTGCCACTATAGCTGGAATAACAGAGGTCGCTCTGCCCAGAGGATTCCTTGTAACTCTGTCTCCCCCAACCCGTGGCCCTACCCAAGCCACATCCACTTTTTCCTTGGTGAGCCCTGTGCTACTTGCTGAGTAGCACCAAGACTCACACTGGAGGCTGCTGGCCTCAGTTTTTGATGTGGCTTCTTAAGGCAACTACAAGCACAACATCTGTGGATTGCTTGCTGAATCTTAACAGGTGGCCCCGGAAGTGCACAGGCTGGGGCTAAACTTGGCCTATATATGAACCCCTCTAAGGACTGTGCCACTGGACACCTACTTCACAAATCCACACTAATAAGACTGGGAGACTTAGGAGCTTTGCTTAGTACACAGAAAGGCAGCCAGAATGGGAAGACAAAGAAGTAGAAACCATATGAAAGAACAGAGCAGAGATATAGGAAAAAAGGAGTCAGTCTAACAGATGCAGAGTTCAAAACACTGGTTATAAAGATGCTCAAGGAAATTAAGATAGGTGTAGATGAACTCAGTGAGAACTTTAACAGAGATAAAAAAAAAATGGAAATGGAAATTATAGAAGGGAACCAGTTAGAAATGAAGAACACATGATCTGAGATGGAGTATAATAGAGGGAATCAACAGAGTGGAGGAAGAAGAGAATCGAAACACCAATATAGAGGATGGGGAAGCCAAGAACATCCAGTCAGGACGGCAAAAAAAAACCAAAAAAAAAAAAAAAAACAGTAACCAAGAATAATACTTTAAGAAGCCTATGGGACACAATTAAAGGTAACAACATCTGTGTAATAGGGGTACCTGAAAAGGGAGAACAAGAAGCTGGATATATATTTGAAGAAATAAAGATGGAAAACTTCTGTAATATGGTGAAGGAAATAGACATACAACCCCAGGAAGCTCCGAGAGTCCCCCAAAATATGAACCCAAAAAGGCTCACACCAAGACACATCATAATTAAAACGCCAAAGGTTAAATATAAAGATATAATCTTAAAAGCAGCAAGAGAAAAGTGGTTAGTTATCTACAAGGGAGCTCCCATAACACTGGCAGCAGATTTCTCAAAAGAAACTTTGCAGGACAGAAGGGCTTGGCACAAAATATTCGGTGTTGAAAACCCAGGATCTACAACTAAGATTACTTTATTCAGCAAAGCTATCATTTAGAGTCGAAGGACAGATAAAGATCTTTCCAGACAAAAGCAAGATAAAGGAACTCATCTACACAAAGCCAGTATTACAAGAACTGTTAGAGAGACTTCTTTAAGAAGAAATAAAATGTATCAAAAAGATGAATAAGGGATGGTAGTAACTACCTATTTATCAACAACTACCTCAAATGGAAAACAATTAAGTGCTCCAACCAAAAGATAGGGAAGCTGAATGGGTAAGAAAACAAGACCTCTACAAATGCTGCTTATAAGAGACTCACCTCAGATTAAAAGACAGGCAGAGACTAAAAGGAAGGGGAGGGAAAAAGATATTGCCTTGGTGGACCTAGAGGGTATTGTGCTGAATGAAGTCAGACAGAGAAAGACAAATATCACATGATTTCACGTACATGTGGAATCTAAAGAACAAAATCAACGACAACAACAAAAATGGAAACAAACTCATAACTACGAAGAATATTCTGAGGGCTACTAGATAGGAGGGGTTTGGGAGGGATGGTGAAAAAGGGTAAAGGGATTAAAAAGTACAAATAGATAAATACAAAATAGTCATGGAGACAAAATATGGCATAAAGAAAATAATCAATAATGTTGTAAAAAATAATAAGGGGGAAGAGGACTACTTGATTTAGTGGGGTGACCACTTAGTGAGTTATATAGATCTCTAATCACTATATTGCACAATTGAAACTAACATATTATTGTATGCCAACTAAAAATGAAAAAAAAAAAAAAAAAAACAAAAACAAAAAACAAAAACTCACCGAGTTATACAATGTAAGTATGAGCAACTAATTGTCTATTGTACTTTAGTAAAGCTGGGGGAAAAAAATCTTCCCACTCATGGAAAAAAATGCCATATCTCATTTCTAAACTGAGAGCAATTTAAGATAGGAAGACCTACAAGAAAAACTTAGTTACATATCTTCGCTATCCAAAATGTTGCTAATTTAAATAATTTTACCTTACTGTCTGATTCAGTTTCTGACATGGAGCTTTCAGAAGATTTATGTGAACGGTTCTTCTTTTTCTTTTTCCTTTTTCCTTGTTTTTTATCCTATATAAAACATTTTTGGAAACATTTGCTTTGTTTTTAAAGTATAACTGATGCATTTTATTAATATCAAACATTTATCAATAAAGAAAAGTTAATGAAAGGACCAGCTTGTAAATGTTTTACTTAATATTTAAAATGTAACATATCACTTTCCTGTTTTATTAAAAGTCAAGTGATTTAAGTCACACATAATTTCTAGCACCTAAAGAGCATTTTTGATTTTCAAATTCTTCTTTTACTGATATTTTTAAATGAACAAGATAAATTCAGAAACTGAATATACATATACACACACACACAATATTTAAATATTTATTTATGTCAGTGCTCTCAGTTATAGATAAGTAATCAAAATCTGGAGTAAACATCTTTAACTGGTATTTCGTAATGTGTTTCCTTTATCATTAAAGAAATTACAGATATTTCATGAATCATTATAGGCAAAACTTACCTCATCTTCAGAATCTGAAGAACTGCTGGAAGAATCAGAGCTTGATGAAGAAGAAGATGAATACTTGACCAAGCACAAAACAATTAAAGCTTGTGAGATGCAGGAATTTTTTCTTTTACCAAGTCTCTCAAATACTTAATGAAATCAATCTAATATCTGAGAACAGATGCCATATTTATAACTTAAATACTAAAATGTGAAATTTCCTCACCAAAAAAAAAAAAAAAAAAAAAAAAGGCTCAACAAAATAATGATAGATGTAGCCATGGTAGTCAATTGTCCTTCTTTAAAAGCAAGAGAGGAGTTACTAGGTTATAATGAGGCTGGTACCTGTCTTTTATATCAAAAATGAACAAAATCACCTATAACTACCATAGGATCTCCAGGCTCTTTGACTCACCTACGGTTAGCATACAGGTTGTATAAATTATTCTTACTTTTTTTATAGGTTCTTAATTGTAACATTTGGAAAAATGGAAAACTTTTGCTCACCCTACCAGATTTCTTCTTTTCTTTTTTCTTTCTCTAAAAGCAAACAAATAAAAGTGCAAATCCAAATAAGTTGATGGGAGTTTTCAAATGTATCTATTAGTAGCATTACACAGCATTATTATGTAAACCCAATTACAAGGATAGCAATAAAATAAAAATGGTATTACCTGTCTTTTCTTGGATGAGCTCTCACTTCCACTTAGTAATTTCTCCCTATGTTTTTCTAGTTCTTTCTTCCAGTTCTGCAATAAAGTTATAAAGACCATTATGGACTATCTATCTCCTTCTAATACATCTAAGACAACTACTGTTTCTTATCCTCCATCCTCTATTAGCTCTCAACTACCATCCTCTAATTAAAAAAGATACCCCAAGTGCTAGAATTTTCTACCCTATCACCAAAGGAGCCTGTATGAGTGCTTTTCAAAGAGAATATTAAGGGGTGGGAGTTCTCCACTGTATATTGAAAGAAAGTATCATTACTGAAGCTGAGGACTTTTTACATACCAACAAAGATAGTTTTACAAACAGAAGTTGAATTAATCTACACTGTGGCTGAAATACTACATACATTTTTGGAAATCAAAACAAGCAAGTATTACCATGGAAATCCCAGGGTAAGATAGGGGCATGGGGATGGGGAAGAGAAGGGGAAAAAACCTATCATTTAGAAAACTTTAAGATGATTTCAATTACTATAAGATGGTTTTCTCTATTTTTTAAAATCATATATTTACAAACAAATCTGTATTCAATAAAACAAGAACACCTATAAAATACAGAGCCCCTTAACCTACAGAGCTATGTCTAAACCCTTGGTTTATTAAAAAATTATTTCATTCTTTTATTATAACAAAAAAGGTTGGCCTATTTTTTTTTAAAGGTACTATTTGCAAACCTCATTCATTTTTTCTTCAAATTCAGCCAATGCCTTGGAGCCTTTCTTTTTCTTTTCTAGTTGTTCTTTCACTTCTTCCCTTAAAAAAATAGAATGTAAAAATACATTTTCAAGCAATTCGAATTAGAGATGAATGCTTACAAACAATGCAACAAAATTTCATAAACACATTTTTCTTAATCCCCTAGTAAGCCTCCATTCCAGTGTTGATACATTTCAAATTTGTGTTCACATCCTTGTAAATCAATTATCACAATAAAGCCTATCAAATAACATCAATCACATCTTTCTTAAACATGGATTATAAAAACTAACACACAAAACATTTGAGCATTTACATACTACAGGCACTTAAATATATTTTCCTTTAATCCTCACAACAATCCTATAAGAAAAGGTAGTATTCTTTTACAGATAATAACTGAAGTTTGGGGAAAAGAAATCTGCGTAAGGTTACAAAACTTTAGTAGTTTCAGTGTTAGGGTGAGCTAAAGTCTATTTGACTGAACTATTATATTCTGTTACTAAATCACTCATCTTATAACGTATTTCACACATGTTGTGCAGAAAAGATTTAACACAGCACACTTGACTGATTATTCGTGGAATGGCCCTGGCTGGTGTCTGGGAACTTGGATTTTATGTGGGTCCTTACCATTCTTCGTTAAGAGGTACTTACTGTGCCTAAGTGGTTGTATAAACTCTATAGTTTGGGCTGAACACCTGCATTCCTTCTGGGAGTCTACAATTTGGCCACCTAACAGGCAGAGGCTGATCAGTCCCCAGTAAAAATTCTGGGCACACCAACTCCCTAAGAACTCCCCCAGTTGGCAAAATCTCATATGTGGTATCACAACTTGTGCTAAGAGAATGAAACTTGTCCTGTGTGACTGCACAGGAGAGGAAGCCTTGGAAGCCTACACTCAGTCTCCCTTGGACTTCATGCCATAAGCATTTTCCCTTTGCTGACTGTGGCTGGTATCCTTTCACTGTAATAAATCTTACCCATGAGTGCAACTGAGTCCTTCTAGTGAATTACTCAAACTGAGAGTTGTCTTGGGGACCTCTGATACACATGTAATATACTTGCTTGCACACATCCTCTTTAAAGTTCATTCCTTCTCCCCAATTTTAAAGACAAAATATACTTTGGGGATAATTTATTTTCTGGTATGCTGCAACAGTTGACAGCACTCATGAACACTGTAAGAGGTTGACAAGGCTTACTTCCTATTTAACTCAAAGGAAGGATTCCCAGTTATATGCAAGGACAACTTTGCATTATAGTTGCCCAGCTTTCAGAGGCATTTAGAAGGATTCTCAAGCTAACAACTCTGAAGCCTGTCATGTTAGCTCAGGAATATGATATTTAATAAGAAGACATTCTAAAAATAAAAAATAATAAGGCTATGAGCTTTATTTACAAAAGGTCAGAGCTACTCTTTGAGGGCAAAATCCAACAATTTAAAGTAAAATTTTTACAATAGGAAATTCTCACTGAAAAGCCGGCAAATAAAACTAGAACCAAGGCCTAAAATTATCCTTCATAACACCTAGTTACACCTCAATGAAGGATGGGATTACTCAAACTTACCTATTACTCAAATAGGCTAGGATACTGCAAGCTTAAGGTCTTTTTTAGGGGATAGAGAAGAGATTAGTGTGAAAAGGTTATCCGGTAGTGCTTTAGCTATTCCGAGTACTGGGTTCTCAAATGTTTGCTTAATACTCATCCATGTGTTTCATACACTCAAAAGAAGCACATATCAAATGTTACTTCAAAAATTACATACCTGGCAATTGCTTGGCAATCAATAAAAGTTATAACAGTAACGTGTAAAAAGTTTATGAAAATTTTATAAATAGATAAATTATTTTACAAATACCAGGTAGGCCTTGGTCGATTCAAATAGTCTTGAATGGTTGGCCCTGAAGACTGGATTGGACCCCTTGATCTGGCCATTGCTATTGGGTTCATGTAGGCCTTGAGGAAAGAATAAAATTTACTCCATTAAAATAACCATTAAAAATGCAAAAGCTCACTTACTCATAAAGCAATTATTTTTTTTAAAATAAAACATGTCCAACCAAGCAGGAACAATCTGACTAACCAATTTTTCATTATAAAAAATAAATTTAGTGCTCTATTAAGCCTCACAAGTTTGGAAGATGAATAATATTGTTATTTCATAGAAAATGTGTTTTTACCAGAGATTTGATGAAAAAAATGATACCTCTTACTGTAAAATGGCTTTATAATGCTATCTCCTAAAGCCCAATAACCCTGTAAGGATGATAACACTGCTCACCAGCAAATGAAACTCAGTTCCAAAAAAGGCAAAGAAGATATAACTCTAAATTCATTGCTTATTCTACTCTGTCTTCTATCTCAAGAAATACTGTGCCATACTGATGGCAATTTTATTCACAAACTGTAAACATCAAAAATTAAATTATGCACAGAGGAAACAGATAACCAGGACTTCATCAAAATTAAAAATGTTTGTGCATCAATGGGCACTGTCAAAAGAATGAAAACACAATCCACAGAATGGGATGAAATATTTGCAAATCATATTATCTAAGGGATTAATATCCAGAATGCATAAAGAAATCTTACAACTCAATAACAAAACCCCTAAACAACTCAATTCAAAAATGCACGAAGGACTCGAACAGACATTTCTCCAAAAAAGATATACAAATATCTAATAAGCACATGAGAGATGTTCAACATCACTAGTAACTAGGAACGCGCAAATCAAAACAGTGAGATGCCAACTCACACCCATTAGGATGACTATTATCAAAAACACAGAAAATAACAAGTGTTGTCAAGGATGCAGGGAAAATGGAACCATTACAAATTGGTGGTGGAAATATAAAATGGTGCAGCTGTTATGGAAAAGTTTGGTGGTTCCTCAGAAAGTTAAATATAGAATCACCATATGATCCTGCAATTCTATCTCTAAATGTAACTGAAAAAGAATTGAAAGCAGGGATTTGAATAGATACTTGTATACCATGTTCAGAGCAGCATTATTCACAGTATCCAAAAGGTAGAAACCACCCAAAAGTCCATCCAAGGAAGAATGGATAAATACATGTGGTATATACATACAATGGAATATTAGAAAGAAATGAAATTGGTACATGTTACAACACGAATAAACCTTGGAAACATCCTAAGTGAAATAAGCCAGACACAAAAGAAGAAATATCATATGATTTCATTTATATGAGTTAGCTAGAACAAATTTATAGAGACAGAAAGTAAATAGAAGTCACTAGGGGCTGGGATGAAGGTGGAGGGTAGGGAGAGGAGGTTGGGAGTTATTGTTTAATGGGTACGGAGCTTCTTGTTTGGGATGGCAAAAAGTTCTGGAAATGGATAGTGGTAATAGTTGCACAACACGGTGAATGTACTTAATGAATGTACTGAACAATGAATTTCATGTTATGTATATTTTTCACAATTAAAAAAAATCTACAAAAAAACTAAATTACACTCTGTATACTGCAGTTACTACTGCAGGACACATTTTTCAAAAATGCTGAGACAAAATAAAGCAGGTTTATTAATTACAGTGTTTAGTAAAGAGATGTTTTATTAAAATTTAGTTTGCTACAGATATAAAATCTGTCTTTAATTCAGTCTCAACCTCATGATCTTTATCATCTTTCAATTTAATTCAAGTCAATAAACATTTATAACTTCTATTTTTAAATAAAAAGAATTTTAGTTGAGAACAACTATTTTCAAGGTTGATTTTAAGGCCTTAAACCTAGTACTTAACATTCCAATGGAAGTGAAAGGAGACAATGTATTTGATGCATTTTATGTAACAAAATCTGTAAGAATAACTAACATTCTCTACCTCCATAACAAATACTAGTTATATATTTCCAGGTTTCTCTGGCAGAGTAAACAATATAAAACCACCATAAACAATACACTGAGAACTATTTCCATTCAATTGGACACTGCCTAATTACTTTGTATGAAAAAATTTAACCTTTAACGTAATTTTCTTATAGGCAGGAATGAATGCTAGAGCTCCTAATGTCAGATATGTTACAAAACAAGGGCTAATGTGGATATCAAATGCAAAGTTAAAGACAGGGCACATAACATTTTTCATATCAACTGTTATGCTCTCAAATATTTCATTCAACGGCCTTTGCTGAGAATTTCAATCACTTTGTGTGGAAATATGACAACCAATGGAAGCCACAATACAGGAGCTGGTGGCCTAGCTAATGACAATGACAATCCTAACTAAAAGCAAGTACAATGTGTAAGCTAAGTTTGTCATTTTTAAAACAGGAGCATAATACCCACCACCTTCTCATTTCTTTGGTATCATGTCACAATTTGAGCAGTACCTAATGGTAAAATATTTTAAAGTTTAAAATTGTAAACACTGTTTATTCCTGAAGAATGAAAATCTATACAAGGATGTTCAAAACTAAATTACTAAAATAAGGAAAAATGAAAATACCCAAATCGCCATCAAAATGAGATTCATTAAGTGTATTAAAGTGTACCTCACAAATAAAATACTAAGTAGCCATTAAAAAGAATGAGATCTATAATTACTGATATGGAAAGATATCCAAGATTTCTTGAGTGAAAAACAAAAACAGATTGCCAAAAAATAAGACACTATATTAATAAATAGCTATAAAAATTTTTTAAAACCTAGATGCATGTGCACCAAAATGTAAAAGGAGATGTCCACTTTCACCATTTCATACACTGAAGGAAAAAACTTTTAAATAACTCATTATCTTTATAAAAGAAAGATAAAAACAAAACAAACTACAAATGTTATAATATTAATGGTAAACAAAATTAGAGAAACTCAATCACAACACTGCCAACTCCAATTCAGAGAGCTGAAGTGTCTTCAAGTAAAAATTCACAAACAGTGCAGTGGTAATTTTTCATTTTAATTTTAAAAAATCATAACATAACATTTACTATGTTTTACAGTCTTCAATTTTTTTAGCATTTATGTTAAAAAGTACATTAACATTTTTACGTCTTAATGTCTACTGTAAACCTGGTTTCCCAAAGTACGTACCAAGCTATCTTACTGTTGACTTTTCAGAGGAAAATAAAAATAAAGAAGTATATTCACATGCTAGGAATATTACTTATCACCAATTTATGGTACAAGTATATGGGCTATCACTGAGTATGCAGTAAGGTTTAATTTTCAAGCTTCTGACCATAAACACTACCCTCAGACTGCTTAAGTAAACTCCAAATATCTCCATTATTTATTTCAGTTATAACAGCAATACTTATTAAGTGCATCTTATATACTAGGCTCCTTGCAAAACACTTGATAGTTTGTGCTCATAATCATTAAGCAACAATGCTTTTTTTCCTACATACAAAAGAAAGGATTTTAAAACAAAAAAATAACTTTTATAAAGGTAAAACTTTTTCATTTATTATGTTTCAGTGTGAAAATTAATGCTCCTAACACTAAGGGGTGGGTGGTTAGGTATCAATTAAAATGAAGACATGGTGAAATTTCTTGAAACATCATACTATCATTTAATTGCTTTAAATCCTGTGCCCTCAAATCAAATGCTCCTATTCATATATAACTAGAGCTGTCTGTGGCTCTAAAGTGCTGCATGAGTTTAGGTGATAAAAAACAATGTTTCTGAAACTCAGATTGGTAAATTGGGTTCAAAGAAATATGCAAGTGGGCAAGTTGAAAAAAGCAATGCAGTAAAACTGTTAAGGACAGTGTGCACAACTCATTTGTTACTTTGATTACCTATTTTTATCTAAAGGATATATCTGCCTAGAGGGCACAAATATCAGAAAACATGCAAGAAAGTTTTGGAAAACAATGGGCACAAAGAATGACTATATGAATTTAATGGCTCTTTACAAATCTTGAGAATGAAAATGTTTAATTAAAAAAAAAAAAAAAAACCTGTTTAAGAATGCACAATACCAACGTGAACCATAATGTAAACTATCAACTTTGGGTGAAAAGGATATGTAAATGTCAGTTCATCAACTGTGACAAATGTAACACTCTGGTGAATGATGTTCCCAGTGGCAGTGGCTGTCTATATGTGGTGGTAGGGAATATTATGGGAACTCTACTTTCTCCTCAATTTTGCTGTGAACCTAAAACTGCTCAAAAATATAAAGTTGATTTTTAAAAAAACTTTCAAACTGAAATTTAAGGGATATTTTAAAAAGCAACTGTCATCTTTAAAACTGTAATTTAATCATCAGTGTAAGGAAAAAAAAAAAGCCAATATTTTCAGAGGCAAACATTCATTTTGTTATCTAAAATCAAGAGTTACAATGTATTGAGTTAAGTATCAGATGACCCAAGTTTTGGTCCCACTTTAAATAGCTCCATCTCCTCATTCATGCAAGGAGGAGACTGAATTTGACAATTTGTGTCTTCTACATCTTAATTTCATGTTTTCATTCCCACAACCTTTGAAGTGTAAACAAAATGTCACCAGAACACTGTGCCAAGAGAGCATACCAAGTAATAAGCAGAGCCCAGAGTTATTATCAAAATGCTCTGGAGTAAATGAAGCTCATTTGAAAACTTTTTCAAATGCTTTAAAGGGATGTATAAACAAGTACTCCCCCACAAAAAACAAAACATCTTGGGCCTCTGATGAAACTGCACGGGAGGTCTGGTGATTTCTAAACATTCAAGGCCCAAGCACATTAAGGAGCCAATACACTTAATACTTCAAGTCTAAGGATGCTCCAGCAGAACATTTCAAACTATGAGAATCAGGCTACCACAACGAGCTCTGACCCATACAGCCAGGGAAGCAGCAGAAAAGAACATGCCTCAGTTTTGTAATCAAGGTCCACTAGCGTGATTCCTAGACATCTTTGATTTGTGAAAACTACCTAAAATTAAAAACAAACATTTTGAAGATGGGAAATGTCATCATTTCATACAAGTAAAGCTCATTTAGCACTCCCCACTCCACTCTCCCAAAAATCCACAAAGGAAATAATCGTTGAAAATGCTAGTTCATTCAATTTAGTACATTAATGTTAAATGGTTTTTTTTTTTTTTCCATTTTGCTGCACAGGGGTTAAAATTCTGTCATAGACAAGCCCAGGAACTATAAGGTTGCCCAAGTTTATTGCTAATCCCTTGTTTACCGCCCATCCAATTTGATGCATAACCTGGGTTTTCTAAGCCAACCTAGAGCCATCTAGAATGCCTTCCTTCCATCTCCACCAGTAAAAAGAACCTTCTCTTTTGAATGCCCTCAGAACTTTAAATCTTCATCAGATATTTCTTCCTCTACCGTTTATTTATATATGGCTTATATTTCATTTACTAGAATAACTTTCATGCCAAGCACTGGCCTGGCCATCGTGCCTTTTGTGGTCTTAACTAGGTTGATGATAACTGATCTCCTTTTACAGATGGAGAAACTGAGGCTAAAGAAAAGCAACTTGTCCTAGGTCACCCAACTCCCAAGGGACCAAAACTGACATTCCAGTATGCTCCTAACTCCAAGTCAACTATTTCCACGCCATTCATTTCTTCACAGGGCGTACCAGGTGCCAGGCAGTGCCGAGCGCTGGTGACACGAAACCAAATGCTTCCACCCTGGTTCTCAAACATGAGCACGCCTGCGCTAGAACGGGGTACGCTGCAGGCCCCTGGGCGCAGGGACCACGCCAACGACTCCAGGCTTCCATCCCACCTGGGTGCGCAGGAGAAGGTGCGAGACCCCAAGGAGGGAGCGAACCCCGGCGCCTCCACGGGCCTCAGACTTTGGGATAATATGCTAGAGGGGACGGGTCTCCCCGAGCTCTTTGCTGCTCTAGAAAAAGGGCACTGCTGGCCGGAGTGAAGGAGGGAAGGGAGCCAGGGAGCACGGCCAAAAGACGCGGCGGGGTTGGGGTGGGAGAGGAAAGAGGACATCATGAGTGGGGGGCGCCCCCGAAGGCGCCAACAGCGTGCGCGGCGCACGCGCGCCAGGAGCCGGCGTTGGGGAGGGGGCGGAGGTGGGGGAGAGCTGAGTCTCCCGGCTCGAGGTCCCAGCGCCGCCGCTGACCCTCAGGCCCGGCTGGGAAGATAGGGGTCCCACTCCCCTGCCGCCTGGCCCTGCGTCGCCCCATTGTTTTCCCCGTAGGGTACTCACCACCCGATTGTCCCGCTTCCCCATGGTGCTGGACTGAAGGCACAGTCAGACACCGAAGGAGACCAGGCCAGCAGAGCGGCCGAAGCGGGCCCGCACAGGTCCTTCTGGCGACTCCCCCACTCTGCCCAAAGAGCGGCGCCGCGGGGACGGGGAGGCCGAGTCTGGCCACAGCGCCACCTATCGCCGCGGAGGAGAGGTCGGCGCCGGCGATCACCCGCGGTTCCCAGGAGTCGCCTGGGAGATTCCAGTCCTTTACCACTCACCCAGGGGCAGGCGGACACTGCTCGCCAAGGCAGCGCATCTCCATTTGGCTTTGGATTGCTTTGCTCTCTTTTATTTCTGATGTGCTGAAATACTCATCCTTGGGGATATAAAGATTATCCCAACGCTCGTATGGAAGTGTGGGGCATAAAGTGGTGACCAGAATAGATGTGGTCCCTCTGAGTCCATCAGGTGGTGAGGGAGAAGACAGTACTGTTATAGATGGTGTTAATGAAACCGCCCTTTAAGTTCAATTCCATTCACCCCATCACTCACGCATCGTCTCACACTAATTTTTGAACACCTACTTTGTACAATTCACTAGCTAGGTGACTGGAAGCTGGATCTGCGGCAGGACACAAAGATGATTAAGACACAATCCCTATCTTCACGGGGACTGTTTAAAACGTAGCAGGGAAGATAAACATACACAGGGCTATCTTTACTGCACAGCATGTCATAATATTGTCAGCACACTACTAAAACTTCAAGGGAGGTGATGGGAGCTCCAAAGAAGGAGTTATATTTTTAAGTATTTTGTAGACCTGGATAAAGCTAGGCCCTTCTGGGCCCATCTCAGCACAGTGTCATTAGAAAGTAATTGAAAAGTAATTTGGATCTTTTCTGGAATCTTGGAAAATGGCAAAATGGGCTCGCACTTAACTACATACCAGAAAACTCCTTAAAATCATCTTTCCCAATTTGTCTCCCTCCCTCCATTTCTTATAGTGCATTGCACAACAGATGTTCCCAAATCCCATTTTCTCTCTTAAAACTTTCCCAAATTCTCTCAAATTCAGCTGTTAGTGGTTCTACTCCACACTAAACATTCATTCTTCAGAGTAACCCACTTTGCTTTTCACTGTAAATTAGACCTCCCCAGTTCTTCATTTCTTGTCTTCTCCCATGACTTAAGCTGGGGAACTCTCTGACCAAAGACAGACTTCTCTGTGTGCACAACAAGAGAATCTGTGATTTTTTTAATGGCTCAGTTATAATGTTTTAAATATTCCAAGCACTTTACAGATATTATTTTCAACATTTCAAAGTAAATTTTATAATATCTGTAGGAGAATATAGTGTTTTTCCTCTTGAGCTCTTGCTTACCTTTCACTTCCTTTGGCTGATTATACAGAATACAGAGATTTAAAAAATATATAACAATGCTATAAGTCAACAGAAGGGTTTGTGTTTTCTTTAGATTCTCAGCTCTGGCAATGTACATAACTTCTCCCAGATGGAGCCTGGATCCCAGGGGAGGACAGAGAAACAGGAAAATGACCAGGAGCATGTAGAGATAATGAAGAAGAATGCTACTCATCTGAGTAGACTCCATAAGGACGGGATCATGTCTAGCCTTCTCAGAATATAATCCATAATTGTGACTCAACAAGAAGACTAAAGAAATGCTCTCTCTACACATGCTCTATACATGTGTGAACACAATTGCCTTCTAACTGTGGATGTACGTGCCTTTCCAAATGTCTTAGGCACAACCCAGTGATTACATTCCATTTTTCAGATGAGGGAAACCGAGGCTAAGAGAAGCTAAGTAATTTGCCCCAGGTCCCATACCTAGAAAGTGGAGTAGCTGGAGATTCAAACACAGGTGTGACAAACTTAAAAGCATGTGCTTTCCTTACAACATCACACTGCCTTTGGAGGAGTGAAGGAGAATTGAGAAGTGGTATTACATGTGCACTGTAAAGGTGGGCTGACTTCCTACAGAGGAGCTGAGACGGAAGGACATTCGGAACAGAGAACAGCCTGAGTAAAAGGAAAGGCGATGCAGTCAGATGTAGCAGTATAGACCACATATGGTAGCAGGAAAGCAAGGCTGTAAAGGTATATCGGAACTGGTGGCCAAGGGCCTTGAAGGCCAAGGGAAGAAGCTTTATTTCATTTTGCAGGCAAAGCTTTTTGAACAAGCCAGTAACATGATCACTGATAAAAGGCAAAGCTTTAAATAGTGACAGTAATAATAACAACAATAATAATTCACTGGGGGAGGGATTTTTAACTTGAAGAGCATTAAAAATTTTAACTCAATGTCTTCTTTAAGTATGCTTAGAACTTGGATCTGTACCTAAATACTATAGTTGAATTTCATATACTTTTCATTATTGTTGTATAAGTATTTAAAATTTTCAACAATAGAGAGAGACACACACAGAAACCCAATCCACAATCCAAATGTCTGTTCTTTGGATGCACATATCCCTAGACTGGAGATGGAAGCATAGTGCTTTCATTGATCATCCACCTATATTAACCAAGAGAGCAAAAGACAGAAAACAAGTTAACTATCCATCACAAGGGAACTGGTTAAATAAGATAACATATAACCATGAAATGGCAAACTACCAAGGCATTTAGGAAGTGATGTACAGCTGTATTTGTTAATGTGGAAAAATGGTCACTATATACTATTAAGAGAAAGAATTAGACTAGTATATAGAATGTGAGAGAGCATGTGCATTTAACAGGAGGATACATTGGTTGAACTGATATTTAACAATTTCTAACCTATAAGAATGGCAATTTCATATGGGTCAACTTATATGTGCGTTTGTGTATATACACTTGAATATGAAAATTTCTGAAAAGTTTACATAATAAACCGTTAACAGTGGTTAATTCATAATAGTATTAGTGGGTTGGGGGAGCATAGGAATTTTTATTTTTCACTGTATTCCCTTCTTTTCTGATTTATTTTATGAAAGACTTCTCAGGTAACCAACTCCTCTTTCTCTGATTCCACATGCACCATGTAACCTCTGGATGTAATTTTGCCTACATAGAAAGGAAACAATGACAGTATACATAATTATCTTATGCCTTTGATGAGTGTATTTCTCACTGTAAAAGATATAAGGAGGATTTTTTAAAAACAGAATTTGAATCTTGAAAACCAAGTAGCCATTCACTTTAATCAGTACTATCAATGGACAAAAGGCAGTGGAAGTTACCAAGTAAAATGACTCAGAGAGGAAAATTCCTGATATTCATGAGAGCTACAACTGAATCAACATGTTATAGTTTCACTATAATTTTCCTCTTGTTTCATCCCTATCGAGGTGATTCAGAAGCCGTAAAAGTTTTTGGCCAACTATTTCAGGATGGGTTTTTGTTAGCATTGAAAGAGAATGCCTTTAATTAAAACAAAACAAAACAAAACAAAACAAAACAAAACACAGCTCTAATGAAGTATATTTTACATATAATAAAATTTACCAGTTTAAAATGTACAGTTTGATGAGTTTTGACAAATGTATACAATCATGTAACCATCAATACAATTAAGATATAGAACATTTTCATTTCTCTTTAAAGTTCCCTTGTGTCTCTTTGCAGTTAATCCCTTTCCCTGTCCTCCAGCCCCTGGAAACCACTGATCTATTTTCTGTGACTATGGTTTTGCTTTTCCTAGAATTTCATATAAATGGAATCAAATAGGAAGTAGCTTTTTGTGCCTGACTTCTTTCACTTATCTTTTTGAGATTTACCTATGTTGTACGTAGCAAAAGTTGTTCCTATTAAGTGCTTAGTAAGTAGTCCATTGTATTTATAAATCACAATTTGCTTATTCATTGACCTTTTGATAGACATTTGGATAGTTTTCAGTTTTTGCCTATTATGAAATAAAGATACTCTGAACATTCACATGTGTTTGTGTGCACATTTTTGTTTCTTTTGAATAAATACCTAGGATATATTTACATTGAATTAAATTTTAAGTATATGTTTAACTTCCCAATTCTTTGCAAAGTGACTGTATCATTTTGCATCAGTGAGATTAATGGTGAGAGTTTCAGTTGTTCCACATGGTTACCAAAATTGATATTGTCAAATTTAAAACTTTTAGCCATTCTAGTAGATGTGTAGTGATATCTCATTGTGGTTTTAATTTACATTTCCCTAATGACTAATACAGTTGTTCATCTTTCCATGTTCTCATTTTCTTTTTTTATCTTCTTTAGTGAAATGTCATTTCAAATCTCTTACCCATTTAAAAAGAGTGGACTATTTGTCTGAATACCAGTCCTTTGCCAGAATATGTTTTGTGATCTTTCCAATCTGTGGTTTACCTTTTCACTTTCCTAAGAACGTCTTTCAAAGGGCCAAAGTTTTAAATTTTGATGAAGTGCCATTGATTGATATTTTATATTTGTGTCTTATATAAGGAATTTTATTCTAACTCAAAGTTACAAAGATTTCATCTTGTTTTCTTCTTATGATGTGAGATAAGAGAGAAAAATGTTCATTTTTTTCCCCATATGAATATCTAATTCCTCCAGAACCATTTGTGGAAAAGATTGTCCTTTTCCCTATTTAACTAATGTATTGTTTTGCCAGGGCCACAGACTGAATAACTCAAAGCAATAGAAATTTATTCTTTCATTGTTTTGAAGGCTAGAAGTCCAAGATCAAGGTGTCGACAGAGCCACGATTCCCATCAAGGTTCTAGGGAAGAACAACCCCCTGTTTCTTTTGGCCTCTGGTGGCCCCAGGCATTCTTTGACTTGTGGTTGAATGATGAGTTTTCAGTGACCAAATGACTTAAATCAAACTGCTAACACATGAAAATAGATGCATGTACAATACTGCTCATGGAAGCATTTTTTTCATATTGGGGTAGGATAGGGAGAAATATCTATCAATAGAGGATAGACTAAGTAAATTATAGTACATTTATACAATGACATGCTATACAGCCTTAACAGATGGTGATGTAGATTTGTATTAATTAAAAGGTCAAGTTACCCAGGACATTATGTAAAGTAACAAACAAATAATCCCTAAAGCAGAACTTATTGTGTGAGGTGTACAACTCATCTCCATGGTGTAAAACTACATTCATGTATCTTGCATGTATCTATGTAAAGCTAGGTATTTAGAAACTATCAAAATGTTAGCAGTAATTTTATCTACATAGTGAGATTTCAATAATATTTTTCTTTGTAGTTTTTGTATTCTTTATGTATTTTTTTGATGAGCACGTAATCATTTTGATAGTTACATGTAAGTTGTTTGGCCACTGCAAACTCACTCATTCATTCAGCACAAATCAAAATTCTACTCTGTTCCGGACACTGCTAGACCCTAGAACATGCAATCATATTTCCTCTTTTGGTGTTATATGCAATCTTATTCCAGAATTGTTTGGAACTGACCACAGCATTTACTTTTCATTTGAAGATAAGACTTGATGAAATAAGATGCAGTTTGTATGGCATGTCTCAGAATGCCTGGCACTGGTAGGATTCTCAGAATGTCAATTGCTTCCCTTCTTCTCTTGAGCATGGCATTTTTGCTGCACTGTATCACAATTAAACCCATCAATGGTCTATTATCATCAACCATCACTGTTGAACCAGTGCCTCTTGACACTTCTGCCTATCAGATGTTCTTTGAAAGTTGAGGCCAGTAGTAGCTATTGTTCAGTGAATGAGTAAATTTGACTTTATTTTCCAATTTTCTGAATATACTGTCAGAACGTGTGTCATTTTCCATTGAGGAATCCTGGAGACCACAAGAAATACAGCATTCAGAACAATAAGCCCCATTCCAAGTGCTAATGTCTCCTCTTGGCTGATCTTGTGCTTCTCAGAATTTTCCACAGGAGAGTGAATGGTATCAAGGTGGATCTGGTGATGTAGTCTTATTAAAATCATAAAATGTCTTTGAAGTTGTCTATATTGTTCAAAAAATTTGAATTTTGGATTCTATTCCACATCTTTTCATGTATTTTAAGAATAGCATTTTTCTTTGATAAAAAACATTTTTCTCTTTTAAGTAAAATTGATGTCAAGGGAGGTAGACCTTGTTTATTTAGCTTTGTATTCTCCCTTGTAGACCCCAGGTTTCTGGGAAACCCAATCTGAAAAGCATAGGCTCTACTATTTTTGTTCTTTAATTAAAAAAAAAATTTAGTTGATATTCAATATTGTATTAGTTTCAGGTGTTACTATTTTTGTTCTTATCCACACTTAAATAATGACACAATCCTTCCATTTAGCTCTTCAATAGCTTGAAATTACAATGCAGAACAGGGGCCTCAAGCTGTGTGTTGAAAGAGAGGAGGAAGCTGTAACAAGTCTTTTGCTACAGCCAATAGAAATTTACTTGAGCTACATAAATTATTTAAAATGACAAGTTACCCAGGACATTATGTAAAGTAACAAACAGATAATCCCCAAAGCAGAATTTATTGCGTGGGGTGTACAGCCCATCTCCATGGTGTAAAAGTATATTCTTATGTCTTGCATGTATCTATGTAAAACTAGGTATTTAGAAATTATCAAAATGTTAGCAGTGATTTTATCTATATGGTGGGATTTCAGTAATATTTTTCTACATAAATAAAAAAAAAGCTGGAGGCAGACTTCATAATAAGGATTAGGGACGTTTCAGAGCCCAGGGAACAGGAACCAGGAGGTTGTCTGGATTCAATCTCTGCACATTTCCTCTCTCCACAGATTGGCTCCCCACGATCTTCTGTGCACATGAAGAGAAATGTGGCCACCTTTAACCCTGAATTTACAGGTAGCAGTACCAGATGTGTAACACACTGATACACAGCCAGTCTCTTGGTCCCACATCCCATGGGATCTGATTGCTCTATCTGTTGTTTAGGAAAATGGCATTTGCAGAACAAATATGGCCTCCTGGGGCCCATCCCACCATGAGGAGTTCTTGTCTGAACATGGCATAAATTGGGCTGATACTGTGAAGGGCAAAATCAGTGGCAAAGGCCTATTGAGCTCTTAATGGAATGAAGTTCCAAGTGAGTAGGGCAGAGATAACTAGAAGTAACTAACTGAATCTTTTTCTATGCCGCTTTGAAGAAAATGATCCAGTCAAACCTGGTTATAGATGCCCATGGTTTGTAAACATGTTTTACTATGACTGGCCTTTTAATAAATTACATATTTTCAATTCCTTAATAAAGACCAAATTCTTGACTTTCTGTATTATTCCTCAAAATTTTATGTAGGTTTTTTTCAAATTTAGATTCAATTTAGGGCCCGTTAAAAAAAATTAAGGCAAATTCTAAAGAGAGCTCCCAGGAAATTCTGGGGGACAAATTAAAAATTACCTGATACTGTACACAAAGAAGGGGACACACGTATCAGACAGCAACCATGGGCCCACTTTTGGCTTGTTGTGGAACATCTCAGGACCTGCTCGGTCTATCACTCTGCATCTGCTATGTTAAGTGGCCGAGCAAAAATGGGCAAACATTAAGAGAAATCATCTCTCTCTTTAAAATCCTTCAGTATTTCCAAACTCCTTTGTATGGTATATTAAGCTCTTCATCATGTTATCTCCTGACTCCTTCACATCCCATCCCTCCTATTGTTTTCAAACATTAAGTTATTAGTGGGGTTGTGAAATCAATTTAGTGGGTTACCAACAGTATTTCAAAGTGGAGGATAATAAACTAGAAGAGAACATATGTGGGGCACATAGCATTGTTCTGTGAAATATAAATTTCTGATAATATGTACATGTGCGTCCATTTGTGTATGTGTACCAGATCATGCTGTTAGATTACATTTCTTTCTATAGGTTACGATCCAGATGTTTTAAAGCTGCTATTCCAGGTGCGGACTTACCAAACTTCCAGCCTACTCTGTCAGAATTGCATGCTTCTGCACGCATAAAGTATTTTTCCTTGCATGACTGGCAAACATTGACTTTTGTTTTGAGTCCACTCGGTCATCATTTCCGATGTGAAATCTTTGCTCAGCTCCAGGTTATCAGCAATTGGTTACACAAATCTTTTTCACAGGCTTAGTCTATAAGCTTTGGAAAGCACTGTCCATGCTTTACTCATTTTTGGGTCTTAAGTGTTTAGCGCAGCCAACTCATAAGAGCTTACTAAATATCTGTTACTGAAGCTCTTAGCTCAATGAGCTGCTATTTACTTTTTAAAAACATTTGAAGCTTGAAAAGGAGTCTCTTAAAACAAAAGTTTAAAATATATTCTGCTAAAACTTGCTATGTTATTACATATTACTGTACTCACTGCAATTATATTCATTTTACATTAAAGTAAAAAGAAAAATGGCTAGGATAACTGTTCATCTCCAAGAAAGCAGTTTAAAATTGCTGTTTTTATTACTTTTATTTGCTACCAATATTTTTATTGTAAGAAATACAAAAGGCATGACAAATACACAAACCATTTTCTCTTTTTGCTTCAATTTAGCTTGTGCATAAGTGAAAACAATGAACTAGACAGTGACATTTCAACACCAATTCTCAAAAAATATTAAATTCCATTACTTGAAAATAAATACCTAAATTTGCATTCTAGCACCCAGTAAGACATCCAGTTTCCAAAGGATTATTGATCTGTAACCCTCTGACTTTTCTGACATGATACCTTTGCCACTGCAGCAGTCACTATCGGCAGTTCTCCCTCTCCAAGTGTATCTCAGAGTAAGGCGCACTCTAGGATGGCTACCTCTGACCTCGGAAAACCTAGGCCACTTGGCATCACTTACTTAAGCTACTTTTAAAAACAGACTGCTAGTGATGGGGTATTTAATATATGTTTTTGTGGCCATTGGATTACATATTTTACATTCACAAACACCAACTGTTCTATTTTTTTCTTCAGGTGAGAAGAGTGTAGATCAACTGACTTGTATTTTCATCTACCTAACAGGGAAGGAAGCAAGACCATTCAGCTGAGGGCCTCCCTTACATGATGATAACTTTACAGATAAGCTTTCTTTCCTTCTGTTGTTTTGGCCTCAGGAGGGCTTTCTGTATGGAATAGAGGAGGGATAGCCCGTAGAGTGAGGCAGCCCTCTCCATTCTGTTCCTGTCTACACGCGAGGCCAAGGCCGTTTTTCTTTGAGGGCTAAATGACCTGGTTATGTAGGAAGGTCTCTACTTTCAGAGAGCTGCTCTGCACCCACGCTTGGGGAGAGTATAGGGTGTATGTATTCTGTGAGGAAGGATACCCAGGTGAACCCGACAGACCAGTGTGGTAACTCTTAATCTTGTGTACAAAGAAAAGAGCACAAGCAATATTTAACATCAAACCATCTGCCAACATTCTTGTAAGACTGTGTTCCAGGCAATGAATTTCCACACTGCTTCTTTTACCTGATGAACCCAAAGCACCAAAACAGAGCATTATGTAGCAGTATGAGCAAACGGAATGAGAGTAATTTTGCACCTTTGAGGAACATGCACCCTTATAAGTCTGTACCCTGATATTAAAACAGTGGAATGAGTTTCAAGTATGAAGAAATACAGTAAAAGTATAGCCTGTAAATGGATAGGAAACAGCAGCCTGGAATGTGGTTTATATTCTTCATTAGTTTTTCTCTTTGAACCCAAACTGAATGCTCTGTAGAATGACTTGGTTTAAAAATCAAGATATATACAAAATGCTAGAGGGTATTTGTGAATGGTCTCATTAGCACACTCTGTGCCCAGCACCAGGAAACCTTCTCTTGATGACCATGGCCAGCCCAAGGATGGTGGCCAAGCCTGAGCAAGCACACCGTGTGATGCCTAAAGCATCTCTCATCACGTCCCTGAAACCCAAAGAGCAGCAGAGGAGGATGGAGAGCATCACATGGGCTGGCCAGGATAGGGGCAGGGAGCACTTCTGAGGGAGGAAGGGATGCAGGAGGTGAGCTAGTATTGGTTACCTTGGGCTGGTTCACACAGTCTAGATTAGTATCTGACATGCACATGCACAATCTTTACATCTCCAGAACCGTGATTTCAAACACAGAAACCAACATATCAAATGTCTGAATTAAGATTTTTTTCTACTTTTACAACATTTTCTATTATAAGTCAAAAAACAAAAATAAAAACAAAAACAAACAAGCTCACTGGGTGTGACAACCTTGCTTAAACCTGGAAGAAAGTTTTAACTAGGCCCTATGGGAATGTAGAAACACAAATAGATTTTATACATCTCAGAAATGATATTCCTTGTAAGACCCTCTAGTTCTAACCTGTACTCTATGGGAACTGATATTGTGCTTTTCTTAACACATACTGCTCTTCTATACCAAACACTTGCCGTTTAATCTTCAAATCAAAACTAAAGTACCAGAAATGCAACAAGGTTTTGAGGTGGCTGGGAACTGTTGGTTGTTAAAGTCCCAACGTTGACTACTGTACATGCCGTCCTTGTTTTTATTACCAGACTGGAATGCTTCTGCACAAAACCAAGTTGCCTGAAGCATGGAAACTTGGATTTCTCCACCCGACACATTCTAGAAGCCTCGAGGCACAAGCTGACAGTTCTGCTTCTATAGAAAACTCTCACACTGCTCTCATTTCCACAGCACTACCTGTTCCCTCTACTGCACACGATGCCTACGAAGGCACTAGACCCAAGGGGGAAGCTTCTTCTCAAGGCCAGACAAGAGGCACTGCCCAGACACCTGTCTCTGCCTGGCATCTACTCTGATAACCACGTGGCAGAGTTCCTAAATTAAGGCAGTATCTGATGCTTTTCTCTCTGTAGTTTTTATTTTTGCTGTATTTTCACACTATACTATATGCATACTTGACAAAAGAACAACTATAAAGTCCTTTGCTTTAATTCCTTTATATAATGATAAAACACCTAGATACAAAACACTATATCTATAGACTTAAATTCTACTATCATGTTAAAACGCATGCAGCTTAGTTGGGGGTTTAGCTCCATTAAGACGGTGGTAATGAATGTTAAATGCATATCTTATTGTGGCCTGCCTTTAGTTGCACTTTCACAGGACTAGTGTGATACAGAAATAAATAATATAAATGAATAATAATAGAAATAATTTATGCAAATGTAGAACAACTTGAAATACAAATTCCCCATCTTAAGTGCTGACCCTAGGGGTAGTTGATGCTATTCACTCCATGTACTAATATATTCATTACTTGTTGTAGCAAAATAAATGAATGCAAAGTAAGTGAGGAACTATAACAGTCACATGTACATTGTTTCAAACACATGTCCCAAATGAGAAGATATATAATGCACTTGGTGAGTTCCAGAAATGAATTATTGCTGGGATCTATTTTCATTCAGAGACTTCAAGATCAGTTTCAGAGTTGCTGGTGCTCACATAACTATTGCTAGCTAATACATATTACTGCATTTCATAAAACTTAAAATTAGAAACTTTCAAGTGAGGGTACAAAGGGAGTCTTCAGGACTGTAACCTAAGCAATGGAATCTGGCTAGAAACCACAGAGAGTTAGAAATTAAATAACTGTGTGGCTCTCTGTTTGTCGATTAGTGCTACAGTCATAGTTCTTGGTAGCAATGTGTATGGTTATGTGCTCCCTTTAAGAAAACAATCCAAATGCCTGAAATAGAGAAGGGCTGATTATCTGCCTGACGAAACAGTTCACAGAAAAGTTCCTCTAAACAGGAAAGTCTCCTACTACATGAGATAATTTGCCTTTAAAGTAATTAATTTGTCAAGTAATGACAAAGTAAAAAGAGAAAGAAAAAAATAGGAACAAAAGAGTTAGGAGCTTTTGCCAACTGAAGATGATGCAGAAAATAAACATATTTTCAAAACAAAACTTTTTTCCAGGCATATCTTTTGCCATCATATATGTAGAATGGTTGAAAATAAAAAAATAAAAAATCTTTCCTGTAATAATACATCTTTTCTTAAAACAAAACAAAACACAACTGAGCTTAGAGCTTGAGAGATGCCTGATAGCTTCATACAGAGCAGCATCTCTTTATACCCGAACTCTAACTTTCGGAGAATTGTGTTGTACTTATTTTATTTATGCACAGAAGGCACCCGTTTGCTTATAGGACATTCTACTTTCTAATATTGCAGAACAGATGCCTCTGAGACAGCAGCAGTGGGGCACGTGGACCTCGGAGATTCTCGACAGGTCTGTACACATTTTCAGCACTAACAGGTGAGCGGCGGGCGGGTCCCAGCCAGCTCCGCCTACTGCCACTCTATTGCCAAAAGGGCGGGGTGGCTGTGCAGAGCACCCAGAAGATTTTCAGGCAAGAGTGAAGTTTTAAACACAAGCAATAGAATTCAGACTGGCCCAACTGATAACAAGCTCGAGGTTTGAATTCAGCCTTAAATTTTAAACTACTTCAGTGGAATTTTAAGCAGATGGATGAGGCCAATGATTTCTCAGAGTTTCTGAGGCCCTAGTGTGTGCGGTATTTTGATTCAGTATGAATTACTGAGATTTGTCTGCTAGCTACTCTTAGAAAAGTTAAGCAGGCACTATCGAATTTCTACCACTCAGAATGACTAAACAGCCTTCTTTTATGCTGTGCTCAAGAAATTCTGAAAAATATTATAACTTCCTTCTTCCTGAATTCCAGTGATACTATTGAAGAAGGTAGCTTCTAAAATTAACTAAAATCACCTGGGGATAAATGGGTCTCTTGGCAGACCTTTGAATTAAAATATAAGAGCATATGGATATCTCTATTTATATCTACAATAAAGTTGCCAAAGAACTTCATGAGTGGAGAAAGACTTGTGTAGATATATTCCTACTAAATTATTATGCTCGTGTTTAAACAAAATTTTAAAAAATTAAAATTTCTTTGAATTTACACTTGTGATTATACAAATGTAAAAGTTACAAGGTATTTTAGTATTTCATGGCTGTTTCAGCATAGCCAATTCTTTAGAAAACATAGGTCTGCTATTTACTTAATAACATGAATTACTTATTTTGTTCATCTGCTTTTTAAATTAAGATTAAAAATTTAATCAATATCTAATGGCCACCAAGGTAGGGAATGTGAAAGCAGCAAATGGGGTTTGGTTTTGTGGCTGGGGGCACTGGAGGAGTTTTACACTCCCAACAAAACTGTCCTGTTCCCAGATGGGTGCTACCTTTATGGTAATAAGCCTATCCATCTTTGAAACTTCTACACCTAGAAAAGTGAGGTAATTAGGTACCTCAAAAAATGTTTAAGTAAATGAATGACTAGGCTTTCTTTATGCACTTAAATGACTAAAATGAGCTTATTATCCATCTTCGAGAATGATTTACTTGAAATTGTTCAGAATCTAGCTAACAACTAAAATAAGTTATAGAACATTATGAAGACTATTAACCACCCTGAAAAACAACTGCTAGGCAAGAGTTAAGCATGTACAGAAAAATAAAGTTAGAAGGAGTCTTCAGAAATACCTCTTTAGCCTTGCTCAGATTTTCCCCTCCCTGAAAGTGCCATCTTATGGCACATACTGGAATAAAACAAGAAGGCCCATCACTTGAGACAATGTGAATTTTGGAACAGACAATTACATCTCTTTTTCCTATCATTTTAACTTCCAATTGCTGTGACAGAATTTAAATAGGTGCTTGAAAAAGCCTGTATTTATTTTCCGGTGAATCTCATTTTCTTCTTGAAGGCCAGAGTATCAGTGTCAAGGAAACATAAATTTATATGTTGATGGGAGTCCATTCCTTTATCTAACTTAACTCCCTGGGACTGCTGAGAAATAGAAAACATTTTGAAAAGCCCATTCGTACTTCATTATAAAAACTCACAAATAGCTAATTGAAGAAAAACATTTAAAAAGCAGAGCATTCCTCTTTCTGTTGTTTACAAAGGTCAGAAGATAGAAAAGCCCAGAAGAATATTTTTGGTTTAATTTCTGAGAAAGTACAAGTTAGAAATGCTTGAGATATAGGTATGTAACAAAACTTGGTCGAAAATTGATAAGAAATGAAAATGTTATTCTCTTATGCTTTTAGGAAAACACCATTACTAATTATCTGAGGACTTCCATTGTTTGACAGGTATTTGGTAGCCTCAAGAATTTTTTTTCCCCGGTGAAGAAGGAATATGCAACTATCTTCTTAATCATATACCTGAATGTACTGACTACACATGCACATGATAAATGGTTTGGGTTTCACAATTTTTCAAAAATCCAGGTGGCATAGGAAACACATGTCTTTTTAAAATTTACTTTTTTTTTTTTTTAAACAATAAACATTCTTAGGCTTGCATAACACGTGTAACTTTATGTGGCTGCTGCTTCTCACCAAACGGGGAAGGAATATAGATGGTTTTGTTTGCTCAGCTCAACTTTTAAAATGGTAACTGTTTGGAATAGCTTTTCCATTAAAATTTGTTTTTAAACCTAGCAAGTTCATAGTTGCTAGATGAGTTCAACATAAATTCTTATATTTATTAATAAAATATATATCCCTCAAAACATATTTAACTTTGAAATTATCATTCTTTGAATACCTTCATTGTCTCTAGAATTTCCTCTGTCCATTGCCAACTGTTTTATGATTTTTAAAGATTTAGAAATAGTCTAAAAGTTTTTAAAATAAAATACATTATTTTTGTGTCAAAATATTAAACATGCATTCTTTTGAATTCCATCAGTATCTAAGAACTTATATTTCAATATTGTCTTTCTAAAGGAAATATTTTATAGTTTCTATACTAACAAAATGAAGTAATTATAAAAGCTTATTAACTTTTAACATTATTCTTTCCTAGACTCAACTATGCAACAAAAGTCTGCTTTTTGAAAATGTGAGACACTCTTATGTACTTATCATAAAAATAGACAAGTTGTCACTTGAAGCAGTTCTTTGGAAAGAAGAATTTTAATATGTTTATGATTTTAGGAATTTTACATGATTTAATTTCCATAACGGAATGAAAATTGCCATTACTGACTTTTATAGGCACTACTTCTAAGAGAAGCTGCTATAGTTAGTTAAAAGCTCAATTTAAATACATAATTTAAGATTCAAAATGTTTGGTACAATTTAAGTTTTTTTTTCTCATCATTATGGATAGTACCACATTCTGGAGTCAAACTATACTCTTAAAAGGTACACATTTTCTTTAAAGTGTTAACTTATGTATTTTCTGAAATTTTCATTTTTACTTAAAACTAAAAGGCTGAGATTCTATTCTTAGGTGAATATTTTGAACTAATTTTAGTAACTCACCTGGGGCTAAATGAAGAATCTGCCATTCATAATGTGTGTTTCCTGAGAGAAAATCGTGAGAATACAGAGGGCTGAAATGGCCTGGAGCTTTCTTCCAAAACAGGTTCTTTGCTCCTTGAGTTCCCATTCACTTCAAAGGAGAGACAAAGTGGGAGGCTCCACTGCACTGGATTCTTACAAGCTCTTAGGAATTGTGTTTTTAGGATTATAGGGTTAGATCCTTATTACTCTTTGCCACACTATAGCTGTGATGCCTAAATAGACAGGTTTTTCTTTACTCTTTTAAAATGTATATTGTTACGAACTCCACCCTGCTCAACTATTCCCACAATTCCTGGGCTGCTAGAATGTAATATCATATAGAAACTACTGGGCACATTCTTGGACTAGTCTTAGAAAGAAATTCAAATGGGATTTCAAATCTGTCACTGTATTTTCACTGCTTGCCTCAGTATAACTCTGAGGCAGCATGAACTTTTCAGATAACCACAGCCTAGCTTTTGAAACCATAAGTCACAAAAGAATAAGCCGAATTCGATAAGTTTGCATTCTGCTATGTGTTTCTAAGTGCCCTAATGGCAAGGGTGCTTATATGCGATCTGGATTTCAGAAGTGGTGAGCCAAGATGTAAATAACATAAAACAAGAGAGTAATCACTCTGGTACAACCACCACACTGGTAGAAGAGCTGAGAACAGACTCTTAAGTTCAGAGAGGCTGAGACGCCCTTGCATTCTGTCTCTCAGAGGATAATTTGCCAATTATCTGATGCCAAAATGTTTATGCCTTTTCTTTATAAACACTACTAAGAAATGAACCAAAAAGTATATGGTAGAAATAAAAGTTGAGCTCTTATTTAAAATTCTAAAATGTGCTTAAAAATTCCAGTTTAGAAACGCTACATTTTTGAGGAAACATGAAAACTGTTGCAAGAGCAAAAACTTAAATTATGTTAACTCTAATCATGGATATTAACTGAAAAGCTCATGATGAATCACTGCAGTGAGTTTTAAAATTCAATTTCTAGGTCTCAGCAAAGATGTCTTTGTATTTTTACCCCAGTGAAAGGAAAGGCAGAACTTACTTTTCCAGGGGGAGACTTGCAAGTATGTCTTGCCCTAAATGCTCTGGATTCACTATATCTCAAGCATGTATAGTGATGACAAAACATAATCAATGTTGTCACAATGATGACAAGGGGAAAACATTCTTATGGCCCATCTTCTCATTCATATCTTGCTTTAGAAAAATTTTCCTGTTCTTCAAGCTACTGAAATAGAACAATGTTAAACATTATATGTATTAAAAATAAATGGTTCTTGAGCCAAGAAAGCTCTCAAGGAGAAAACTCCTAATTTTTCTTTTGTTCAAGATAGTCATATACAATATTAAGCTGTGAAGAATTCAGTAAGGCTTGACTATACATAAACATCATCTGGATATTTTCCATTGAGTGAAACAATGTCCATTCTTTGAAATCCCTACTTTAAACATGGTCTAACTGTTGCATGCACTCAAAACATGCGCCAGAAAGCAAAAGTAGCTAAGTCTCAAAACATACTTAATCTCTGTATCTTCTGGTTATTAGAGCCAACTGAGCACTAACCACATATAAGGCAGAGATGGTATGAAATATAAAGTACTACAGAGTAAATGGCAAGAGAAAAACTAAAGCTGTCACAATGCCCAGGTCAGGCTGGCTCTGCAGAGAGCAAGAGTATGCACAAGGCACTAGAAACAAGCACAGCCTGGAGGATGGAGAAAAGATCATTTTATAGAGTAAATACTTATTTCTAAAAAAGAGTTAAAGATATTCCCTCAGATACTACACTGACAACACATTCAATAAAAATGTAAAATACTAAGTAAGTTTAAAGCAATCTATGTGCTAGTGATAGAGAAGAACCAGTCTTCTACTCATTGGCTAGGTAACGACAGTGAATGCCAGCTAGGAAGATCACATTAGAGTGAGAATGCAGGGGATCCTGTTAGGATTGTGGAACTGGAGTCAAAAACCATAATCTAAATCTAATTACCTACAAGATGTTCATTGAAAGAAAGTGCATGGGAATAGCATAAGCAAGCTGTTATTAGTTATGTAATGATAGTAATATATATTAGAGGCACTGGGGGATAGATAAGATGAATACTCTGCAAACAAGGCAGTGCATGGTAGAAAAAGTACAGTATAATAGGTGGGGAAAACTTAAATGGCATTCCTGTCTCTAGTGAGGGAGAACTACTCTCCAAACCAAAACAGGAAACAGTTTCTGACAAATTCCTAAAGTCAAAAACAAAACAACAGCAAAAACCAAAAAGGAAATAAATTTCAAACCAAGAAATAAAGGCTTTCTCTATGTTTTTTTTTTTTTTTTTTGACAATTTTATGTATTTGAGGTATGCTCCCTAAATCTACAAGCAAGTTAGAAAGAGTTTACGGGGCATTTTTCAAAAGAAACAATAAAACATATTATACAGGTTAAAACTGACTTAGAATGAGTAAATTCAGCTTTTTGAATAGTAAATAGTACGTGCGCTTTAAAAAACAGGTCTTTCAAAAGATACTATAATTTTTTTTCTCTTTGCTGTGTTTAACAAGTGTACAGCTTTTGGCCAGAAAAGAAATTCTGAGGACATAGGCTCAACTTTCTAATTTGAGAAGCCCATTCTGGTGAATTACCTTCAGATACCCGTTATTTATGGGTCACTTTGAGTCTTTAAAATTCAATTATTCTTGTCGTTTACAGAAAGTAACACTTTAAGAGATCAAGAATCACACACACACTCACACATGCGCTCGCTCAAAAGTACCAAATTAGGCTCCAGCAGCTGCAGAGAGATTACGTCATAACTCAGCTGCGCCTGGATTGCTCACTTTACACTGGCAGCATTCAAGGTTAGAAAAATGAAACGGCAGCACAATTGGTCAGCAGCTTCTCTTCTTCTGGAATTTTTCCAGGTTCTTGAAACAAACAGACAGACAGACAAACGAATGAACATAAAGCTGCAATCATTCTTGCATTGATTTCAGACAGTAAACTAGGATGTTTCCTTGGGGAAGCAGAGCCCACCCAGAAGACGGCAGCGAGAAGGTCTCCAGCTAGTGATCCTCAACAGCTCTGCAGGGCTTACTCAGGGGGACCCATCAGCTACCAGTGGTGTTCTCTTGGTGATCAGCTCAAGGCAGCAGCTGGGACTTCAGGCTGTATTCATCTCTGAGCTGTTCTGGCTGGGTGGCAGATGGGAATCCAGGTTCTCCTTGCACCTCTCCAGGTCGTGGAAGTATGGGTGAGACAGGGCACTGTAGGCAGATATTCTTTTGGCTGGATTAAATGTCAAGCACTTCTGTGATAAAGAAAAAATAATTGATTGACGTAAAACATATCCATTTAAATAATGTGTTCACATAGTTATACATTTCTTCACTGTCATCCATTATGTGTGTCTATAATGAACAAATACTTATGTCAAGGGGCAGTAAATAAAATGTAGACAGTAATTATCTTGATATATAAACTGTCCCTCAGGAAAAGGCAACACCTTTTGGGTTGCCTGTTGACTGTTATCTACCCAGGATTTCTCTCCAACCCACCCCAGATCCTTTAAAAGATTTATTGTTGTTGTTGTTGTTGTTGTTATTGCTGCATAATGCATTTAATTTATTTAGGTAGTGATTTTTTCTAATGAACGCAAACTTAGTGCTACAGTCAGAGACTTTACCCTAACTTTTTACCCTTCCTCAAGGTTTGTCAATGAGCAGGGAATGCAGGGCCTTGCTCAGGTGTAAAGAGTAATTACTAAACTATTGTCCAAACCAAAACAGAAAACAGTTACTGACAAGTTTCTGAAACCAAAAACAAAACAAAATAACAACAAAAACCAAAAAGGAAATACATTTCAAGACAGGAAATAAAGGCTTTCTCTATTGAGGGGAGGGCAAGTAAGGGCTAAAACCTCCATCATAACTATCCTAATCTATTAGCACGCCATGCACCTGCCCAGGGCCGCCCCACCAGAGGAAGGATGCCTTTCTTCTGATTCACATCAAGGAGCCATATGGGCCAGCAGTAGCTCTCAGGAATCCACTGAATTCAGTTCAGACATGAAAGGAGGGGAAAGGTGAACTTCTGGAGCAGCAATCTCCATTCCCAAACTATCAGACTCATAATCAGTTAGTCAAACCGTTCCCCTAATCGCAGTTCCATTTCCGCTCCAACCCCACCTTCTCTCCTTCCACCAATGCCTCTGGGATGCATTGATAAGCATTGGTAAGCAGGTGGTAAGCATTAATTAACAATGAGTAAGACCCACCCATTGCCCTAGGAGTTCACATGTAGCAGAGAAGCTCTACTAGCTTTTCCATCTTTGTGATGCAGTGTCCACTGAAGTGAGCTGGGGATCTGAAATGTCCTTGAATTTGAGTCTTCTATGTAATCTAAAGACTTAACATTATCATGGCTATGCAGACCACTTCCATTTAATCTGGGTTTCTGCTCTTAAAGTGATCACAGTCCTAATCAGATCCTGACTGCACTAGAGACTCTGCTAATACTCTGTGGAATATTACCGACCTAGAAAAACACCTACAAATAGAAAATTCTATATATAATTTCAGGCAAATTTTTGGGTCCCTGAAATCTTATTTATCCTGAGCTCCCTACCAGTCCATGGATGCTAGCTAGCCTCCTCATAGTATCTTCTGAAAATCAAAGAGTGAAACAGTAGGCAGAGAGGAAGGAGCTTGCTTGTAGAATGATTCTGTCTCTAAAAGCGATAAACATCTTGAGAAAAACTTTACAAGGTGGCACTGAATTCCCAAAGGACAGGAAAGCAAGGGCAAAATTCTCAAACCTGAGTTCTCCTCCTAGAGTGTAAGAAGGAGAACATTAGATAGCGGCATCAGAAAAGGAAGCAGTCAGTTTAATCCCCAGAACATAGGAAAGAAGAAAAAAAAAGTGTGGGAATATGTTCAAGATAGAGATATGTCTCTGGAGGATAATCTGGGAGGAAGCCCCATCCCCACAGTTATACTGATGGCTTAGAGCTGGAAAGAGGGTAGAGAGAAGGAGAAATCCTTAGCTTAATGTGGGATGTGTGTGAGAATCTCAAACTGGAATTCTTAATACATTTTGTCCTATAGAAATACTGTTAAGAAAGGTGGCTAAATTTTACTAATTAATGCTTGACTCTAATAGAGCAACTGGATGGCTTGAGAATTTAAAAATCTCGTGTAATAATATTGTTTCTGCAAGAATATTTAATTTACTTCCCAAATTATTGAGTGATAAAATGAGCTTTTGGAATTATAACTTAGTCAAGAGTTGAATACTACATTCTCAGCACATACTCCCTTTCTTTCCTTCCTACCATCCATGGGAAGAGTATTCTTTGCTCTACTCAAGATGGCCTTGGCCATGTAACTTGCTTTGGCTAGTGGAATGTGGACAGAAGTAGCAGGGTGGTTCTTCCAAGCATATGCCTTCAGTGGTAGCATATATTTCTGCTTGTCCTCTGGGAGCACCCTCCTTCTACCATGAAAAAAACATGCCTCAGGGAGCTGAAGCCTTTCTGGCCTGGGCCCCAGAATAAGACACATGGAGAGGACTTGTACTTGACCCAAAGGCTGGAGCAGTGCTTCTCTGTCAGTCTGCAGACCCATGAGCAAGAAAAAAATTGCTTACTGTTGTATGCTAGTGAGATGCATTTTTTTGGGTATTTGTTATGCAGCAAAAGAAGACTAATAATACAAGGACTGAAAAAAAAAGTACCTCAGGCTCTGAAAGCGTGTTAGTTAGCAGGAACTCTAAAACTTTTCAGCCATAGTATCGTATTTGGAGTAAGTTCTCAGCTTCTCCAATTAACCATGATCAAAGGGACAAGACTTGTAAAGATGTGGTTTTGGTTGTTAAAAATAATTGTTCCCCTGAACTGTCTTATTACGGTACATTACGTAAATATATATGTAAGAGCATTTGTAAATGTTGATAGATATCTCAACATGCCCCAGGGAGCTGAAGCCTCCATACATCTAAGATTGAGATATTACATAAAGTCAACCATTTTACAGATAAAAATGAAGAGTAACTCATAAAGTGCTAAACTCATTAATTGTTTCCTAAATAAAACAAACTTTCTAAAACACTCTTCACTTTTTTTCCTTAGTTAATACTTTTCAACAGAAGCAACAGGTACTACTGTTGGGGTCTTAGTTGTTTATCTTGTACCAAATGGCCCCTCTTCTTCTGCTTTACAGTTCTAGCTTGTGTCTTTCCAGCATGAAACAGTGAGAGCTTAAAAGAATTCTGAGCTCTGAGATCTTGGCCTGTCCTTTCCCTGAATGCCTGTGGATATTAAGCCTTGTGCTTAAGTTTCTCCAAGTCTTGATATAACTGGCTCTGCTTCTTATTCCTCTCCTTTGCTTCTTCCTTCTCTCTCTGGTATGCTTCTTTGTTCCTTTTTCTTGTTTGTCTCCTACTATTTCTCCTGCCTAGAATGGGTGTGTTGTCTGACTCTGAAGGCCACCACTGCTGGCGTGGCACCCTAAATGAGCATGTGACCTTATCTATTTACATTTTAAGTTCTTCTTGGTGATTCCTACTGATGTTGGAGCTAGGAGATATTTTGGGTTGTCTTTGGATGTACTGGTAGCTGAAGGAGTGGGATACTTCATTACTAAAGTTCATTACTGTGAATGTCCAGAATCCTATTCTAAGAGGAACATTTCATTCAAAGTTCCTGCTGGAAAGGAAGAGCCTCTGGTGGCCATATTTATACAAGGCAATCCCTACCCACTCCCAACACAGTTAGCTGGACCAGGAATGCGACCTGGCCCTAAGTAGCATATCATGGCTTGGCAAAAAGGTGAGGTGTGCCAGTTAGATTTCTCCTTTTAGGAATCTGATATAGAAAATACTGACAGGGCAAATGTTAATAGTGGGAGTTACAGCTGAAAGAATCCATGAGTTGAAGTTCTGATAGTCAAGGGACTAGTTAAAGTTAAGGGGAGCAGACAGCACAACTGAAAAGAAGCAATAAGGTAAAGACAGGGCATTCAGGGCAGAGAAAAGCAGAGTTGCTGAGAGCAGGTGATGCACGGAACAGAGACAGTGCACTTACACTCTGAATGGCTTCCCATTTCCATTTTCAGGCCACGAAACATTCCATCAAACTCCCTTTTCTTAAGGTAATGCAAATACATGTCTGTTATTTGAAACCAAGGACAAATTTTCCTAAATAGCAAATAAGCCAGCAAGTGTGTGCATAGAGTGAGCCTTTGTCTAGGTGAATATTGTCCTTTCTAATTTATTTATTTCAAAGGATGTAGGCCTTAGTGAGTGTCTTAGAAATAAACAGTGGGGAAGAAAAATATAGCTGTCCTTATCCATAACTTGGCAGTGGAGGGAACTTTTGCCTAAACATCAGAAAATGAACTACCATCAGGTAAAGATGGAGTTAGAGCTGTAACTGGGAAATTCTATGGCTCTGCAAACATGCCAATAATTGGCTGTGTCCACACAGAGCTGAAGCATAACATTTCTTCCAAGAGCCAGAGACTCTTGGATCTATATTTGAAATTCAGAATATACTAACAGAATGGGAGCAGCGGCTCCTTCTGGTCTAGGAGGATTTTCTTGGCTAGATACTAGATATTTAATGATATTTAGTAGGTAAAGAATACACATATTACTCACTGGGTTCCAAACACCAAAAGTAGCCCAACAGATACACTCCCTTATCTATTGTTTCGGCCTCCAAGTATAGGGAGCTATGTAAAAGAACTAGTATTACAAGTTTGAGTCTCAAATAGGACACTGAATCCCTTATTTTCATGGAGGCATTTATATGTGCATGGCGCAGTCAATACTTATTAGAAGCATATGTACAGAGGAATGGAGAGGCTTCAAAGCCAGCATTCAAATTAACATTGAAAGCTGGAGAACTAAAAGTGTGCAATCAGACTCTTTCTCTTTCTAGAGGAACTGAAGACATTCCAGAATCAAAAGCCACCAGCTACTATAGGTGTGGAAATGAGAGCTGTAGAGAGATTGTGGCCTGTGTCTTGTGAGGCTGTGGTACGTGATGCTGAACTGATGCTGCACCCACCACCCAGTGTGAGCAGGACAAGTCTCTCATCGGCACAGTGCAGATCAACTCTGCATCACTTGAACTTACCAGAAGTAGGTCTTTGCCTTGTTCATCAATATCTGCTACAAACTTCTCAATAGGTTGAGGAGTTTTTGAGTGAAAAGCCTGCCTGGGAAGGGCAACATCTCTAGGCCAGTCTTCCTCTCCTGGGAGTCCGATTACACTACAAAAGAACCACACGTGAACATAAGCATTAGCTGCTGTGCAGAAGCTATTTCCTACAGAATTCTAGATGAAGGTAAAGTCTAAGGGGCAGGCACGGGGGACAGAGAACTCCAGGAGACCCTCACTTGTATGACTGGTAAGACTCTGCTTTCTCTTGGTTCTACTGCATGCAATACAGTGATCATGGGGTAGAGGGTAATCTCACAGGAGAGTTGTAAAATTCACTAGGAAGGGATAACAGATTACTCTGGAAGCAGATACTAATATGAGATAATGAAGAAATGGAAAATATTATATTACCAATAAGCCCTTACATACTGACAGAGCAGGACCTATATATTCAAAGGAGACCCACATGGGCATACAATATTTTCCTTTATGCCCAAGAGTGTTTTCTGTGTTCTGATCAAACACTTCCATATTGACATGCTTTTATAATGTTCATATAACATGACTTGTTAACACACAAATTTGGTTGCACTTCTGATTGAAGAATAACCCCAAATAGTAATTATATACATTAGAATCAGACAAAAAAAAAAAAAAAAGAGGCTAAAAGGTATGTTAGTCCTGTGCTATGCAAGCACTATTTTCTAATTTAATATTAAATTTATGTAATTTATATTATATAACTACTTTATGATATTCCAAAGTGTGCAAACAAAAGTAAAAACAATATCATTTATGTTTTCCCTGAAAATCATTCAGAGATCAGAAATATGGAGAGAGCATCAAGAGATCAGAAATATGGAGAGAATATACAAACAGCACAGGCTTTAAAAATAAGCAGGCCCAGTTTCAAATTCTGCATATGGGTGGGTAAGGACAAATTACTTAACTTCTATGAGCCTCAGTGTCTTTAATACAACAATGGTAATAACTCACGGTTGTTATGAGGATCAGTGATAATTTACATAAAGTGCATAGCACAGTGCCTGACGCACAGTACTTGCTAATATCAACATATTACCCATTATTATTATAAGAGGAAAATAATGTTATTAATCTAAAATGTGTAGGCAATGCATCACTACCACACTAAACATATGTAATGCTTAAGTTCTATTTATGTGTAACTTAAGGTTCTTCAGAAATATTAACAGCTCTGTGGCCTTATGCAATAAAATATACATTATGTGGATATTATTTATAGCTTATGTATAGGTTTGAACGAGGGACATCAGAGGATCTAAGAATTTATATCTCATATAGACGCTGATTAACTCCGAACTAAAAAATTATAGTTTAGTAAATGGAATATATGATTATTCAAATACTGACCAAACTATTCTTTTTTTTAAATGTATTTTTAAAATTTTATATTAGTTTCAGATATACAGTACACTGGTTAGACATTTATATACTTTCTGAAGTGATCCCCCGGTTACTCTATCACCCATCTGGCTCTACATCTAGCTATTACATTACTATTGATTATGTTCCCTTTGCTGTACTCTATGTCTCTGAGACTACTTCGTAACTACGAATTTGTCCTTCTTCATCCCTTCACCTTTTTCACCCAGCCCTCCCACCCTCCTCCCCTCTGGCAATCACCAGATTGTCCTCTGTTTTTGTTTAGTTTGTTCCTTTTGTTTCTTAGATTCTGCATATAAGTGAAATCGCATGGTATTTATCTTTCTCTATCTGATTTATTTCACTCAGTCTAATACCCTCTAGGTCCATCCATGTTGCTGCAAAATGGCAGAATTTCATTTTTTATGGCTGAGTAATATTCCATTGTATATATGAACCATAACTTTATCCAACGTCTGTTGATGAGCATTTAAGCTGCTTCCATATCTTGGCTATTGTGAATAGTGCTGCCGTGAACATAAGAGTGTATAGATCTTTATGAATTAGTGTTTTGGTTTTCTTTGGATAAATATTCAGAAGTGCAATTGCGGGGTCTAAAGGTAGTTCTATTTTTAATGTTTTGAGGAACCTCCAAACTGTTTTCTGCAGTGGCTGTACCATTTTGCAATCCCACCAACAGTGCACGAGGGTTCCTTTTTCTCCACATCCTCATTGACACTTATTTTTTGATTTATTGAAGATAGCCATTCTGACGGGTGTGAGGGGATATCTCATTGTGGTTTTAATTTGCTGACCAAACTATTTAAACTACAGTTAGAAATTCTGCCGGCCTGTATTAGGGGTTTCTTGGCCTATACATGCTGGAACTAAGGCCCAGGAGGGTGGGTGTTCTCCTGAATGGATTTCGAACTTTCAGAAAGATGTGGTGGTAAATGTCATGGGATCTCTGTAGGGCTTTGTTCTCCTTACCTTACCTCCTCAACAGAGCCAGGTCACAGACCTTAGCTGGGAAGCAGACACTTGTGTTTTAACTTTACCTGTCACTGGGTGTCTCGGGAAAGATAATCTTATACCCGTAGAACATGCTGGGAGAGCTATGTTATTGAAGCAGAAAAAGACAAACTCATGGACATACTTACTGGAACAAACGAATGAAAATGGCAACTTGAGCAATATACAAATTTGTTTAGTAGCAAGATCTAGAATAAGAGTAAAAAAAAGAAAAAAAGTCCCACTATTAATTATTGAAGGAAATAAATATGTATGTGTTTGGACAGAATGGGACAAATAGAGGAGAAAAAGAAGAAAGCTTATTAAAGAACTTCGAAATTTTTCTTTCATTCATTTTTAGCTTTTTAGCCATTTTTATATCAATATTTTTGCATATCAGTACCAGTTACCTAGAAACTGATTTTAATAACTCATAGCAATAGTTTAAAATCTTTTTATTTGCATCCTTCAATATATTTATATTCAGTTAAGTCTGGCAATATAGAAAGATGAATGCCAAAAGCCCTCTGAGAAACAGTGTCTCTGTATGTATATGTATGTGTGGTATATAATTATATATATGTATATATTATACTAACATATAAAACTGCTTATATAAATAACTTTTAAAAGTGTTTTTAAACCTATTACCTCCCCTGATCCTCATAACAACCTCCTGAGACATGTAGGTCAGGTATTACTACTTCCGTTTTATAGACGGGGAAACTGAGGATGAAGAATGAAATAACTGCCAAAGACACACATAGCGAGTTCAGCCACAGAGCCTGGAGTGAACCCAGTTCCCCTTATTCCAAATCCAATATTTGTTTCTATTTAACTATGACTCTGCTCCTAAAAATCTTCCAAAATGCTACAGGCTAAAAGCATTTAGTTTCACTTTCAAAGTACTTGCTGTTCTTTGAAAGTATAAATCTTCCTAAACACAAACATTTTCCCCTTAAGAGAATGTGGATTTAACTTGCCTTTAAAAAAATTTAGTTTAATATCCAATATGAACTTTTACGGCCCACATATGAGTGTTGTGAAATTCTGATAGATCCATTAAAAAGTGCTTGCATCAAATTTCAGTATTTGGACAGCTGAATATAAGCCTTAAAAGATGACATTTGTTCTGGAAAGAATGACAGAGCACAAAACCTATAAATGGCAGTGATGGTGGGGACAGAAATCATTTTTCAAGTACTTTAGAAGTGACGCTAGGGTGCAGCATTGTCCCTTTCTCTATGCCACAGTAATAATGCATGCACTCAGAGGAAATAGAACATAATTTCAATGAAACGATGCCAGAGACCAAAAAGTAAAATCTAAAGGCACAAAACACAAAGAACTTCATGGCTTCTTTCTCTTGGCAATCTAGGATCTCAGGTCCGTGCTAAAAGTGGAACTGGCTTTTCCTTGGAAGCAAGTCAAACATGCTCGTCAGAGGTTTCTTCTGGTTCATCTCACTGCCTGTGTGTACTAAGGGACACGAATGGTGTCAACAAGACTCAGATACTAGTGCTGGGGGTGGACCAGATGCCCAGGTGGTGCCCAGGGAAAGCAGGTGAAGGACTTCAATGCCTGGAAAGTTGCTTTCAGTCAACATTGCTTTTCCTTCTAACAGAGGGTTCCTGGTATATGTCTGCTTTCGCAGTTCCCTCTTCAAGATCATGTATACACAAAATATATTCCACAGTGATGGGGAAGAATAGATGGGAGTTCATCACCGAATGACAAAGAACTTGACATCCAGAAGCAGAGAATAACATGAAAGTTTTGTCCCAAATCTGTCCATCTTACAAAGTGGTCAGAAGTAGCAGTAGAAGTAGCAGCTGTGGCAGTTGCCCTGGACCCAGGCAGCCCCCAGATAACAAAGCTGGCAACTGTTTTGTAGACCTTAAAGCCACTGGGTTCTGACTCAGCAATGGCACAGGCACTAACAGAAGTCTACTGGAGCTGCATCCGGTCACCAAAAGAACAAAGTCAGGTTCCAGTTTTATTCCAACTGTTTTAAGTCACGCTTGAGTAGATAGAGTTAAATATAATTCTTCTCTTCAGGGGCAGTTCTTCCCCATTTTACAGACTACAAATATCATAAAAATCACTGGGATTCTATAAAATGTCACAGACCAATGATCAGGGCTATTTTGGTTCTACAACTCCCACTTTCTTCCTACTCTGCCCCAATTCTGATGGGACTTGGCAAATGCACAAATCCCAAAAGGATGTCATACTGCATGCTTTGTGAGAAGAAAAGCCCCCTCTTATATTCTAGAAACATGAAAGCATACATACCCTCACATGCACACATGTAGACATGAATGAAACTCTGCAAATCACCAAGGAGCATATAACAGAAAACTGGAACTAAAGAATTTGAGCACAAGAAAGAATCTTAAAGAGAATTTAAGCCCGAAGTTTCATTTCTTAGGTGAAGAAGTTAAGAAACAAAATGGTTAAACAATTAATGATGAATTATAATAATTGCTAACATTTTAAAAGCATTTACTATATACCAGGATCTGTGTAAGCCCTTTATAGGGTGTGTTAAATGACTTTCTCAAGATTGCACAGTTATTTAGCCATAGACATAGGATTAGAACTTAGGATTCTCATTTCCTGTTTCGGTGCTCCAAAGAAAAATGAATTGTGCAGCATACTATCCTTTGTCCAGGAAAACAAAAGAAAACAATGTAAAACCAACCTGGATGACTAAACAATACTCAGTGGGGACAGGAAGCGTAGTGGGCAAGGATGCATTACCAGGCCACCAAGTGTCCCACCTCTGATGGTGTATGCATTTGAAATGACCCCAAGCAGACAAGACATCTGAACTAAAGAACTGGAACTCAGCCAAGCAAAGAAAGAGGAGCAGCCCAAAGACCCATATAAGCAACATACAAGCTTCCAGAGCAGAGCAGTTAGGCCACATGTCATGATGGGCTCTGCATACAACAGCATGTCTGCCATGTCCCCACTCACCACACAAACAGTAACACTGTCTGCAGCAGCAGCTTGAGGTAGGAAAAGATAAGAGATAAACATTATATGAACGTCAGAGGAAAATCCCTGTAAATGTTTTAATGTTACAGATACTGATGTAAAATTGTAGTTATTACTTACTCCAAGATTTTTCCTAGTTGATCGACATCTGAACTGCCACGGAAAAGAGGCCTAAAAGAATAAAAGATAGGTATTAAACAAAGAATATTCTCAGGTTACATTTCAATCATCTTTGCCATTATCATTGTTTAGCAGGAAGCAAAATATTATTTAAGGGTGGGGAAGAAGTAAGGAATTGAGACATGTTTCCTTTGGTAAATGAACGTTTTTCCTGTATGTCACACATGGTAAGGATCTCTCATGGCTATCTGGTGGTACCTGATGACCGTGTTTTATAATTGCAGGTATCCTATTTGCAGTCATCGTAATAGTAGCACCAGGCCCCGGCTTCGGGGTTCTACTTAACTTTATGGTAGGGTTGAACACATCACTGTCCTGGTCTCCACCCAGGGGTATATGATGTCCTTTGAAACTGTTTTTGGTTAGATCCTTCGCAGAGCGCCCTTTCCTCACCATTTGGCTATTGTAGGTCACTTGTCCTGAATGCAGCAGTGAGCTACCTCCAGGTCTATTTTTCTGATTATACCACTTCCTTTTCTCCCCATATCACGGTAGATAAGCATTACAAGCTTAAAACCCTAACATTCGGCTTCAGAGGCAATTGTGAACACACTCTTCATTGCCTACAGTGAGCATTTAACTGGCAATCAAATGAGCTTACTTGGTGATATTTCTGGCATTTTCTCCAGTAGATCAATAGCCCTTGAGAGCAGGGACTTCTCTAGGTTTGCCCCTAACCTTTAGCCTAGTGCTTTACCTGAACAGGTTCTCAGTTAATAAATATTTTGTTCGATTTTATATACTCCTATGGTACACATGTAATTGTTCCCTAACTCTTTGCTCAATGAATGACATAAACAGATATTTTTCAACAATGTGTTTAAATGAACTCACTATATAGGTCATATATAAAGAATCTTGCAGTCATGGCATTTCAGTGGTTAGAAGACACCTTAAAATTCTACAACCATGCTTTCTATTCAAGTTATTATTTCTGAAAATGGTTATTTTCAAATGCAGTGATTTATTTGTGGTAATGATATGGGCTAACTTGTGTCCCTTCCCAAATTCATACATTGAAGCCCAATTCTTATACCTCAGAATGTGACTGTATTTAAAGATAGGGCCTTTAATGAGTTAAAAATGAGACTGTTAGGGTGGACTCTAATCCAGTCTGTCTGATGGTCTTTATAAAAATAAGAAATCTGGGCACACAAAGAGACGCCAGGGGCATAAATGCACACAGAGAAATGGCCATGTGAGCACAAAACAGGATGACAAGCCAAGGAGAGAGGCCTCAGAAGAAATAAAACCTGCTGACACATCGTACTTGAACTTCCAGCCTCTAAAATTTTTTTTAAAATTTACTTTTATTACGGTAACATTGGTTAAATGAAATCCAGTAAGTTTCAGGTATACGATTCAACAGTAAGGCATATAAGTCTGTGTGTGTGTGTGTGTATGTATATATATATATATATATATATATTATATTATATTATATTATATTATATTATATTATATTATATTGCATTGTGTGTTCATTGCCCATAGTTAGATTTCTTTCTGTCACCACATATCATATTTGACCCCTTTTATCCCATCTCAAAAGTGTGAGAAAATAAAATTCATCATTTAAGCCAGCCCAGTCTGTGTTATTTTGTTATGGCAGCCCTAGCAAACAAATGCTGGCAACTTGTACATCACTAAAGCAGCCAAATTCATAAAGAGTTATGGAGCTGGGTTCTAAAAAACAACCAGACAGGTCTGAAAAGAGAGCAAGGTGAGAAGTGAAAGTTTCACAAAAGCTACACAATGGAATCTTAACAGCTATTATTTATTAGAGGACTAATGTATCTGGCATAGTGCCACATGCTCCCCACACATTATCTCATTTAATTCTCACAAAAACTCCAGGAGCACAGTAGAAGTATCATCACTGTTTTCAAATGAAGAGATTTGAGACGTTTCAGGATTTACCCACAGACACATAACAAATTGCAGTCTTAAAATTCAAACCAGGTCTGCCATGCCTCAAAGCCCAAATGTCTCATCATTGTGCTATAATACTTTTATTTCAGTTAATAATGTTCTCTGCATCATAGACAGTCCCGACAACTAAGCCTCTGGGGATGAAAGTGTGCAAAGAGCACTTTAGAGAGAACCTGGTGTTTCACAAGGGGGTGCATATGGGATTCTGTATTCTGATTGCTTTACATGTATCTAGTTGTCTTTAAATTCTTGCTCTATTTCAACAAGGAACAAAATAATTCACCGTATTGACCTAGCCTCTCTATTCTTTCCACAATTTTACTGACTGATGGCCTTTCTAAATTTTTAAATTCTTCTCCCAGTACACCCTTCTATAGTTGTTTGGCTAACATCTTAATTGATATACCAGTTTTTATTCTTTCCAAAGCATAGAACTTGGGATGCAGAAGAAAAAAATCAATCTCTTTTCTCACTTATCTGTTTCTCTAAGATTTAAGTATGAAATCACAAAACTAGGTATAATGGGCATTATGAGGTTTGGGAACAAATACAAATGACACCTCCTTGTTAAGCGTATATCTCAAACGGTGGAAAGTAATGGGTGTGCCAGGTCAGCAAGCACAGAGAGTGTTGGTTTAATTTGCTAAGCTGGTGAAGTAGCTATGTAAATATGCCAAGCCCCCTACCCTTCTGAAGACTGGTACCCACAGAAGCATGGGTGACATTACTTTTCAGTACCACGGAGCAGTTTAAAATAAATATGTTAGCCATGGCTATTGAGAAGCAAACCAAATGGACTAACTTGAATGGATGCTGTTTGCAGGCAAAGGCATAAGACCACCTTTTTCTTGGGTGGGCACCGAAATCCAAGCCTGAAGCTCAGCGGCAGCAGCCAGCGGCTCACGCCCTTACTGTTTTGGTTTTTAGCTCCTTTCGTTATTGTCCCTTGGTAATATTCTAACATTTTTGCTGGCTCCGTTATGCATTTAAGCAAATGCTTGCTCTATTTTCTCACATTTGCCAGGTGTTTTAGCAGAGGGCTTTCTAGTCATGTAGTCCGCCATACTGCCAGAGCCAGGAGTATTATCTTTACTTACAGGCTGGACTTAACCCACAAAATGAGAGGTGCTTGTCATCCCTGAGTTAGAACTAGCTCATCAGTTTGGCCTCCTTTAATAAAGAGTGCAGCAAGCGAAGGTCTAAATCAAAATCACTCTTTTATGAACACTCAGCAAAACTTGCTATGGGGAGTAGAAACTTGGATGCAGCAATTTGGTGTACAGCTCAGAATGACTTTTGCAACCCTAGGAAGACCTGATGTACGACTTTGAGGTCTATTAACTTGGCTTTGCAGCAGATGTGGGTTGGCTTGAATTATACAGAACCACTGAACTCTGACTGTGTGCAATTAACTCCTAAAAAATGGAGTTTTGGATGCAAACACATAGTCACAAGACAATGGAAAAGGGGCACGTGAAGGAGGGAACAGGCTAAACTGGAACTGGTACTCTCCGTGGACCAAGAGGTTGGACATGAATGTGATCAAACTCTTAGGACCATCTATAGTCCTTCTGGCTGAAATTCTGAACATTTGGTATGAGCTGTTTTTATGACAGAGGATTAGAAACATAGAGAGGTATAGTGAATTCAGAGGAAGGATGAAACCTTTCAACGTGATGAACTCTTGGGGGTGCTGTAATGGAGTATGAAGATGAAAGAATATTACTGCTCCAAGGACCTTGTGTGACATAATCTGTTTTGAAATACAGCTCTATGGGAAAAAGTCTGGACTGCATCAGGTCTCTGATCTGTGTGCACCATGTACTGAAGAAACATACAGGACTGTATTTTCACTGAGGTCATTTTGAATATTTCTTCCCTCCTCAGGTTAGCTGAGTTAATATCCTTTAATTCATATAATTTATTGTGGACAAATATGCACATAATCTTCAGACTATATTCTTTGGTTTAGTGGTAAGGATCAGTTTAATTCTACTGCCTTGAATAATTTTATAATTTTCAGAATGATTCAGCTAAAACACACAGATGCATGAGTCGGACTTGGCTGGTTCTTTATTACCATGACATAGAGCTGAGCTGGAAGGAAGTGGAGAGTTAAAGGAGCAAATGGGGGAGAATAAAAGACACAGAAAGACTGGAAGGCTGAGATTGAGACAGATGGCCAGAGGCAACTTGAGGAGATTCACATTGAACTTTGAACTCTATTTCTTTCTACTGACTGACTAAATATGTACCCTTCCTGAAAATCCTTATAAAGGCCCTCTATAAAGAATGAAGATGGGAGAGAAATGTTCTATTACATATCACGAGGTAGAGGCTCATAAAAGATAAAAAGCCTTACATTTTTTTCTGAGTTACTGCAGGGAGAGGATCCACTAAGCTATCCCATCTCCTCTGTTTTTAGATATAACCCATCCCCTCAAACCCTGCCTGGGTAACATACTTATTAATTCTTTTTAATTAAGTACTTAAAGATAAAATTAGCAATAGAGATATTCTATCAATGATAGTAAGTCTGAAGCTGATTTTTATAGTTTTAAAAATATTTCTTCCTTACATAAACATTTTTTTTGGAGGGAGTAAAATAATAAAATGGAAAGATTACACCTACCAAGAACATTCCCAAATAAAGACTGTGCAAATGCTTTGACTGAAGTGACACATAAAAAGATCCTTTTATTATACAGAACATTACTTAAAGTCAGTAACTTTTATGCATTTTACTGTATCAAAAACTACAATTACTTACTTTAGTTGACTTTCCAGTAGTTTAACCAAGTGTTTGGGCAATGGTGCACAAACATTATCTGCTGAAGAACTTTATTGAATCTAACTTTCATGAATCTCATCTCTAACTTTGTATCTACATTTCTTCTCTTCACCTCGTGTATGATCCTCCTTTTTCTTCAGATGGTTTTCTCCACACTCACTGCTTGGGACTATTATATTCTATTGTATAAACCCTTCTCCTTCTGTTTCTCATGGCTCTGAGCCCCCTTCTATTTCGAATTCCCACATAAACTATGGGAGAGCCTATTGGAAGGTCTTTGCCGTGTTACCCTTTGAAAAGAAATTTATTTGACAAGATAAACAATGTTTGGAGGAAAACATATGAAACTGAACATGAATTTTTATGAAAGAGAATTTTAGGTTATTTCCAAGTATTTTCTTCAAATATTTTCTTTCATCATTATACTTGATAACAGTCAATGCTGATGAGATAAACTCTTTATGAAATACATTTTTCATTTATACATGTAAGCATTTTTATTCCAACTAAAAGGAGCATATTACAAAATATAATGGTAAAATTACATTCATTTCAAACTTTAGCAAAGTCAATTCTGTTCTTATATCACCTTAGTCACAGTTATGCCAAAACAAGTATGGTTCTTGGGGAATTTTTAGCAAGGATTTTCCCCAAGTCTTATTTGAATTTGTGAGAGTTTAAGCCTTAATGTTTTCTCTGCCTTTAATATGTTGATTTTTTCAGGACATTTGTTGACTGGGGAAAGGACAGAGATTTTGGTGATGGACTGGTCCTGGGTATGAATCCCTACCAGCCATTTCTCCTTGAATGATGTTAGGAAAGTCATGTAGCCTCTTTGAATCTTATTTGCTTCATTTGTGAAATGTCCAGCTTATAGCAGACCTACAGTAAGTGGCAACTAAATACACACGTGCTTTATCACACTCACACATGGTAGATAACTTTCTTGTTCCTGCTCACTGTTATACACAGATGATAACATTAAGTATTTCACCTGGTGAACAAGAAAGGAAGGGGACATGTGGTGGGTGCCCAAGTCATATTTAAGCCTAACAGTCCATCCTCTGGGGTCACTATATATTCTTTACACCTGTTACAACTCTTATATCTTCATCATCAAGAAAATAAATGTCAAACTCTCCAATAAGAATTAATTAATTTTGAACTGGCAATATCATTTCTTCTTCTGTATGTAATTTTGGCTAAAAACTCACTCACCATGTATTTTATTGGTGAAGTGAATTTTCTGGGTCTAATTACAACCAGAACCAAGTTTCAGATTGTATGCCTTTTAAATAAACAACTAAAAGAACATGTAAATATCATTCATCATTTCAATAAACAGCAGAAAACAACATTTAGAAGTGTTGTTTAGAAGTTCCTAGCAGATGAGAAATGTATGCTGATATGTCTGTTATAGAAATGATTCATGCATAACAGAAGAGGAAAGGTTTCGTTTAGTTCACAGTACTTTCACTATACTAAAAAGAAGAGGAAGTCATGGGTCACGCTATAGAACACCTCTGTAACCTGCATTTGATCTGAAGCTATGCTTTAGCTGTTATCTTTCTTGATTAGGAGAAAAATTTTCCATGTTCATAAAATGATCTTAAGAGAAATATTTCCCGGGGAATGTTTACTATTTTATACTTGCTCCCAAATTCACTTCTAGAGCTGTTATCTGTTAAGTTAAAATTGTTAACTTATCACCTTACAATTACTACCTATTCAAATAATCAGATTAAGCAGATGATTGATTTACTTTGTAAACACTGATTGATAGAATGCTCACTAAGCACATAGGTCTGCATTAGGTGCTGAGAGATAATCACTCTCCAAAAATATATATTAAATAATATAGTCTTAATATATAATATATGCCTATTTAAATTATATTACACATTTGAATACAAATGTATTGAAATATAAATTTATACGTAAATTTACACATATGTACTACATACTACCATAATAATCCTTGATCCCATGAGAGACAACATATGTAAACAAAGGATCATGAAATAGAGAAGTTTATCTCATTTTGCTGGTTGGAGACAGAAGTCCAGGGCAATCATTCAATTTTTATGAGAATTTTGGGAGGTGGTCTGATTAACCTTTTTTATAGATGAGAAGTTAAGCAACTTATCTGAGGAAACACAACTCCAGTAAGTGGCTAAGCTGGTCTGACCCCAAGAAGCAGCTCCTGTGACCCCAAGAAACACAGGAGCAGTGTTTCAGAAAGATTAACATGGCACAGGTTTATTGAGTCAATGGGAGGAGACAGGAAGGCCAATGGGGAGGTCAGTGGACTAGTGAGATCACAAGAACCCAAATCAGGTGGACAAGAAAATGGAGAAGGATGCAGACATTTAAGGGATGATGATCAGAACCTGGTGAGAAACCGAACATGACTTGGAAGAAAAAGCATGATTTTCAGTTAGTATTATTAGTAAAGCCAGGCTGAATGAGAAAGGTGGGGAGAGGATGGCAGGGAGTAAAGAAGATTGGGGGATAATTAACTTAGTTTTAAACATGTTCCTTTATAATAAAAAATAATATATAAAACAATACTTTGAAATTCGAGAATGAAAAACATGCAAAAAAGGGGAGTTAAGCATACCCAAGAGTATTGAAAACATATGTCCACACAAAAACTTGTATATGAATGTACATAGTAGCATTATTCATAATAGTCCCAAAGAGGAAAAAACCCAAATGCCCACCAACTTACAAAGGGATAAACAGAATGTAGTAGAGCTATACAACGTGGTGTCTGTCATTCGGCCTTTAAAAGGGATGAAGCACTGCTAGAGCATGAATGATTCCCAAAAACATCATACTAAGTAAATAAGCCAGTCACTAAAGAGCCCATGTTTATTGTATGATTCCATTTATATAGAAGAAGCAAATCTACGGAGTCAGAAAGTAGATTAGTAGTTGTCTAGGATGAGGGGTTTTGGGGTGAAATGAAGAGTGACTGACTGATAATGGGCATGGGGTTTCTTTTGGGGTTGAAGAAAATGTTCTAAAATTGATTGTGGTGATGGCTGTACAACCAAAAACCATTAAATTGCAGAATTTATGTTGGCAAATTATATGTTAATAAAGCTGTTTTTAAAAAAGTAAATAAACTGTATTTCCAAGTAACATTACAGATTCAGAAGGACAGTAGAAAATTGTTTTAGGCCTTAATATATGAAAGTCTTATGTACATGGTATTAAAGCACAGTGACAAACATTTATTTTGCCACATATTCAATCAAGTACCCTTTTGAAGACATGCGCTCTGAAAAGTTCTTAATAAATTACTAATATAATCTTAATTTCCCCCAAACATCTGATTTATCAGATTAAGATGAAATAAACCAAAAAATGTCTATGAATGATAAAAGGCATTACAAAACTACTTCTTTATGCTTTCCTCTGGATGGAAAAGTTATGGGTGATTTGTTTTCTGCATTTTTCTATTACTCTGTTCTCAGCATTTTATGAGCACTAGATACTTTTAAAATCAGAACAACAAAAACATTCCAACACTGCTACTTGCCATACATTGCATGTATGCGATCTGTTGACCTCATCTCTCCCCTACTCTTACACTAATCCACTTCTATAACTCATTTACTTGTTGGTCTCAACAGCCAAACTGGAAGTTCTCTGAGGACAGGGCCAACCCCTACTTGCCTCCGTATCAGGGGCATATAATTTACTGCCTGCTCTGTCCATAACTAGCACTCACTTAATACATAACAATGGTTACCATTTCTCCTACCAAGGTTTCTCTTCCTTCTTTCTGGCAACTTCAGTCCCTCCCGTCTCAAAATTCACTTCCTTGGTTCATCTCTGGGTAATTCAAGTGCGAGCATGTATATTTGTACAGACACACACACACACACACACACACACACACACTTAGAGCCAAAACAGGATTTATCATATACATTTATGCTTTAACTGGTCTATGGCACTAGCCAATATCTGCCTGCAAATAATGGGTATTTAAAAACCAGAACTAGCTGACAATTAGTCCCCTAAACCTAAAATCTTGCCAAAATCATCAGAGAAGTAGCAAGAGGCATGAAGTACAAGAACTTTACCCTTAAGTACTGACTTCACCCAGGTGTGCAGGACAGGGATGGGCTCTTTGAAAGCCAAAGAAATACAAATGTTGAAAAAAGGTATAGAAAAAGCAACACAGGGAGTGAGGGATTAAAGAGGGTGTGGAGAGGAAAGAGGGGAAGGAAACCAATTCAGAAAGAAAGAAGGGCTGGTGGGAAAAAAATTAAAAGCCCAAGTAATAAAAGGGAAGGATGGGGGCAAAAAGAATCTGAGATGAAATTCTGTCACTGAGACAGAGACCAACAGAAAAAAAAAAAACCTGTACCAGAGAAGAGACGTGCCACTCATAGGAAAGACCAGATGAACACGAGTTAGAGTGTGCTGCCCTATCTGTCCACAGCAGGGGATCTGAGTCTGGTAATTTCCTTGAAAAAAAAATAAATAAAAAGCTGAATTAAGATTTGCTTGTTACCAGATGTGAATAATTTATTCCTCCACAGAGGGCTCATATTTATTGGGCTATGAGTAACTTCCTTGAGAGGGAGGGAGAGAGAGAGAGATCAAGAGAGAGAAAGGAAAACCCCACCGTTTTTCAATTCAAAATTGAGAATTAAAATTAAACCAGAATTCACCAAACCACTTGAGATTTCTGAAACATTACAAAATTAACAAATTAACATATTAATTGACAGTCAATTTTATATATCACTAAAGAAGCCTAAGTGGTCATTATGATAAAAAAATATTTATCACTTAGACAATTATTAAGTATCTACCGTTTGCCAGAGATAATTATTTCTCTTAAATACTCAAAGAATTGCCTTTCTGTTCTTCCAGTGTCATTTTTTTTCTTAGTCAGCCTTAGCTGCCCAAACAAAATACCATAGATTAGGTGGCTTAAACAACAGAAATCTATTTCCCGCAGTTCTGGAGGCTGGAAAATCCTATATGTCCACCTGCTTGCTGTGTACTCACATGGCAGAGAGAGAGTAAACTCTTTGGTGTCTCTTCTTATAAGGGCCTTAATCCCATCTTGTGGGACCCACCCTCATGACATTAGCTAACCCTACCTAATTACCTCCCAAAGGCCCATTTCCAATTGCTATCAAATTGGGGTTAGGGCTTGAACATCTGAATTTTGGAGAGGCACACAAACACTCAGTCCATAACACTTTCTTCCTCATGTTACTAAATAGTTACCTTTCATACATTCAAAATTAGAAAACTGGGCTGGCATACTCTTGTCCAAAACAAGAAAACACATATAATTTGTCTCATTCTGCATCTGGGATCCAACTATTCATTTTATATACTTTCTCATGAATTTTCTTGCCAAATTACATGTTCGTTACTCCCCCAGTGCCTCCCTTATCTCTTGCTCTCCAATTGTACTGCTCAGGAGAGTTCTTAAGGTAGGAAAGAAATGATTAAACATTGAGCACTTCTAAAATCTGGGTTCCTAAATACATTATTGCATTTTCATTCTCTAACCCTGAGGTGAATAGCAGGTACAAAGTAACTCTGCATTTGAAACAAAGTTTTAGAGCCAGGAAAACAAATCTGAGTCAAACCTAAGAAGCAATAACTTGCAAGGATGAACTGAAGCATTTATCTTAGTATTACTAATTAACTAGGAAACTGGAGGCAATGGAGGCAAGTGACCCCCATGGAATCACCCATTTCACCATGGGCAATAAGCTTCTTTAACAGTTAGACATCTCAGGCTCAATGTCTTCTATCTCTTCACATAACCACAGGGCTGGGATGACCGTCCTTCTTCCTTATGGAAATTCTAGCTGTAATACTCACTGTATTTTAAATTGGGCTTGGTATTCAAAAACCAAGCTAGAAAATCATTTTGGGGCAAGGGTGATGGCAGTATGTGAAGACATGAAATAGACCAGCGGTCTCCAACCTTTTTGTCACCAGGGACTGATGCTCCTATGAGAATCTAATGCCTGATGATCTGAGGTAGAACTGAGGTGGTAACGCTACTAGCTCTGGGGAGTGGCTGCAAATACAGATGAAGCTTTACTTTTGCTCTCCCACTGTTCATTACCTGCTGTGTGGCCCAGTTCCTAACAGACCACGGACCAGTCCGAGGCCCAGGGTTTGGGGACCCCTGAAATAGATTATGAGAGGTTACCAGGGATACCTTGCAAAATCAGTGCCGTAGATTAGTCGGGTTTTAATTATTAACTGGACCCAGGGCTTATCAATTACCTTCACTCTACAGAAGAACTGTAAAATAGAGACATCACTTAACCAAATGGGAACCTCACCATACCCTAAAATAAAATCATTGTCTTACAGCTCCTAGCCTTTCTTCATACTGTGCCTTCTTGAGAATGAAAGAAAAGCTGTAAGAAGGATCTGGTCCATGAGTGAGAATCTGAGAGTTTATGTTGCTCGAAACCTGGCCGTGTGGGCAGGGTGCCCAGGAATGGTGACCAACCAGCCCAGTTGGCCCAGGATGGTTCCAGTTTTAGTACTGAAAACCCTGTATCCTGAGAAGCCCCTCTGTCCCAGGCAAACTAAGATGGCTGGTCATCCTATCCAGGAGACCGAGAAGAGGTTTTAGAAAAGTAAATTAAAAAAAAGAGTAATCTTCAAAGAAACTATCTTGGCTATTTCAGAAGGCTGTTTTGAAAAAAATCAGATGAGGATCTTTCAAAACAGTAAGAACCATGGTGGTCCAGGCAGACATATTTCATTCTCTTTTTTCCTAAGAACTCACTGCCATGCTACTGTGTAATAAGGGATTAGACCAAGGTAGCTCCCTCCTTATACCATAATTCAAGATGTTATTACTCTCTTTTAGCAAATGACCTTATAAAACTATACATCTTGCCTAGGGAGAGTACTGCTTGTGACTTAGTCCACATGGTTAAAGTAACAGTCTGAGGGAAGTGCATGATCTAAAGAGGTAGCCACTAACAGAGATAGGGTGGACCTACCTACCTATTTAGAACGACAAGGAGAATTCATCTTACCCCATCTGATTGACTGATAGTAAGTAACAGGCTGCAAGCTGTGTTGAGAATGATTCTAAAGTGCTATCTAGGTAGAGCAAATATTACACACATTATAATGAAAATGTGGCTTTCAAAGCCACTTCTTATTTTTAATCTAGGAATCCACTAATCTTGTCTTTGACACAACATTTTTGTCAAAGGGAATCTTGTGATCTCTACTGTGGATGTGTCTTTGAGTATATAATTATGATCACCTCAATGCTAAATGCATATGTTTTCTCTTGCAAACACTCCAATATTGATAGCCATCTGTCAGCAACATGATATAATCTAAGGCTTAAGATTTTTAATGTTGATTTAGGGGGGTGGAAATAATCGATAGAAATTTTCTGAAATAGAAGTGTCTGCTGGTTGAAGTAGCTTATTTATTTTTTTTAAGCAGTTCTGCTCAAAAAGAGAACCAACAGTATCACTTACAGAGTAACACAAATGATCTAAAAATATTCTCATATTGGATTCAATCATTGGTTCAAAATACTCCAAACAGTAGAAGACTGATCCATTTTTTCCTTAAAAAAAAATCTGCTTAGCATAAAAATATGGGCTGGCCCTTGAATGTCAGTGATGTTATCTACATATGATTCTAGTATTGAGAGATTAGTGCAATGATCAATCAATCAGGGATAGCATTTATTTCCTCAGGAAAAAATTTTACTGACTCAAGTGCCAGCTTAAATTTTTAAAAGGTTTATTTATAGCATTTATATTTTTAATGACGGGTAGGTACTTTAAAAAATTATTTAGCTGATTATAAGATACATCTGCATATAGAAAATTTGGAAAATAGAGAAAAAGAAATAGAAGAAAAGGAATCACACAACATCATGTCAAATCTTTGCTCTCTTTTAGATATAAATGAGTCAGACGGTATCTCTAAAGATCTCTTTCAAGCAAACTAAGGATGGTCCCAAACCCCAGAGCAGGATCTGAATCCTGGCTATACAGTCCTTGGTTGGAAAAAAAAAAAAAACCAAAAGCAAAGAAACAAGAAAGTGGTTAGCAGTCATAACAAAGCTGTGACTGAATATGATTCAAGTTTCTATAAAGAAAAGAATCAAGGAAAGGTGAAGAGATTAAGAAGTACAAATTGGTAGTTACGAAATAGTCATGGTATGTAAAGTACAGCATAGGGAATACAGTCAATAATATTGTAATAACTATGTATAGTGCCAAGTGGGTACTAGACTACTCAGGGGGATCACTTTGTAAATTACATAAGTGTGTAACCACTAAGTGGTACACCTGAAACTAATATAAAATAATATCGACTGTCAATTCTAATTAAAAAATAAAAATTGAAAAAATAAAAATAAAATAAAATGAAAGAATTGTAAGTTAAAAAAAGAAAATAATTCTAACTTAAAAAAAAAAAGAATCAAAGACATATTTAAAAAAATTATTTGCACACATGTTCCCATCTATTCTTGTAGAGTTTATATCTTATGACAAGAGCAGTAGCAACTTTTCCCTTCTTTTCACTTTCTGAGTGGTAAAGACAACTGGTATCCTGTATGAATATAATATTTCTGTCCAGCACTTTTTGGGTGGAATCCAATGATGTGTGATAACTCAACAATTTAGCACAGGAAGCAAAGCCCACAACATTCCTTAGAAATTTCACAGACTATCTAGACAGAACAGATCCATTTGAATGAGATTTTTTTTCAGTGATATTTGAAGAATGCAGTTTTTCATGGTGAACACACTAGGTTTGTAATGGATGCAAATTCAGATATGAAAAAAAACACAATTAAATGATTCAGACTCTTGTGTTTTTGCTTCCACAGACCTTATTTCTGCACGGGTCAAACAAAGGAAAGTTGGTGTTTGACAACTGTGGATGACTCATCAGAGGAAGTTAACCATATGGATGTGCTTGTTGAAATAAAGCTGGTTAACAAAGACAGCCTTTTTTCTCCCTGTGGGCCAATGAGAGTTTCTTTTTAGGAAATGGAAGTGTCAATGTGGACAAACTGTCCTGAAGTATTTATAGCATAATGTGTACTTTTCTTAAACTGCCTTTGAACAAAGAATATGTGAATGGAAAACAATTTCTTTCACTTTCTTGTGTCATCTGAACTGTGTTCTCTTTATAAAACCCGTTTTACCACTGTGACAAATACATAATGTGATAGGAAAGTGGAAAGCTACACTGGGGTGTGCAAGTGGTTTCCCAATTAATTTTAAGAGCTTGTTATTCATTAAGGAAATTACACTTTTGTCATATTCATTGCAAACATTTTCTTTTTAATTTTGTATGCAGTACTTTTATTTTTTTGATGAAAAGTTTTCAATTTTTATATAGTCAAATATATTAACATTTTTCTTTGTGACTTTTTAATACTTTGAAAGTCCACCTCCATTCTTGGGTTATCAATATTTTCCATAGCTTCTTTATCTTTTCATGGTTTCATTTTTAATATTTAACTCTTTAAGCCATCTGCTATTTGTTCCATGGTAAGGAACAGAGAGAATCTAATTAGGTTACTATTTTCCCCCCAACAAGTTGACCAGTTACCCTATGACATTTGCGGAATAAGCCATTCTGTCCTCCAGAATTTGTGATTTATGGTAAATTACATCACTTCCTAAACTATGACCTTTTTCTGGGCTCTCTGTTTCATTAATGTCTGCCATGTCTTCTGCTGGAACCAATTTGTTTTTGTTATTGTAGCCGCATAATGTAGTTTAGTGCTTGGTGGTGGGAGTTTCCTTTTATAACTTTTTAACAAAAAATTCTTGACTATTTTCACTAATTGAACTCTTTCCAAACGCATTTTAGAAAATCCCACTGGGATTCTGACTGGAGTTGCATAAACCTATAAATTAATTTGAAAAAATCTTATATCCTTTCAATATTCAAATTTTCTCATTCAGGAAAACTTAATCTTTCTAATATTTGAATATTCTCTACATTTCTGTAAGTCTTTTATATCTCTCAGTCAGGTTTTATAGTTTTCTTGATGGTATAGGTCCCACACATTTGTCTGCATGAGCCTATACTTCTGATTTTCACTGGGAATGAGATGGAGCCGCTACCAGCTGGAGAAACTGTCGCTCTTTTGTCTGAGGTCATAATCCTGTTTGTCCTCTTAAATCATGGGTTATCTTAGATTTGAAAAGCAGAAGCAGAAGGAAAAAAGGGACATGTGAGGGATGGTTTATATTCATAGTGTGAAGACTGTGAAGCTCCCAGAAAGGTCTAAAGTTTAAAAAAACATGTACCCAAAAGCACAGGGGGTTAGTAAAAAAAAGAAATAATGTGCTAATAAGCACTCAGAGTGATGACTCATTGCATTGGATCATCCTCAGGAAACTACCTACTAAGCAGAATCTAGCTAACAGCTAAAGGTTTTATTTTTGGTGCACGATTTATTGCTACTTCCTCTTGGGAAAAAAATGATTAAACTCCAGCTCCCTAAAACACATGAAAACAGTTATCCTGGCAGACCAGCCTGTCAGGTAACAATGCTATTTCTAGAACAGGGGAGGGTTGTGTCCCCTGTAAGGACTCCTTTAGAACAAGACAGAAGCACTTAGCCATGTGTAATGGAAAGGAGGATAAACCAGCAGACAGAAGACCCAGCTCCTAATGTAGGCTCTGTAACTGATTAACAAATTACTGAGCGTAGGCAGGCAGGCATATAAACTCTGCTCTTCTGTTAAAGAACAGATATCACAGCTTCTGTCTGACTCTATACCACGGATGTGCTACAAAAATAATAAACTATGTGCATGAAGCAGAACTGCTGAGAAGTAAAATTAGCTGTTCAGTAAAGGTAATGCAATCAATTGAGTAGCAAATATAATGAACTATCACTCATTCCAAAGTTATGCATTTTTGATAATACTGTATTACCTTCAATCCCTTCCCATCCTCCTTGGGCTCTTTTCCTTAGTTTCTTATGGCTAAATATGTGAAAAAAAAAAAGTTCAATGCTGTTGTACCAAATCACTGAATTTACTTATGATATTCTACTGTGCTATTTACAAAGATCGCTGGCTCAGAAAACTTTAAAGACAATGTAGTCAGGAAAATGACAGATATGGGGGAAAATGTATTTCCTTCCTCAGTACCCATAGCAATAAAGCTGATTAGTTAGAGCACTCCTCTCCTGCTTCAGCTGAGCTTGAATATGGGCTTTTCCTTATACTGATGAAGAAACTGAGGCCCTGAGAGATTAAATGACTTGCTCCAGGCTTGATATGTATTTTGTTCATTCATTCATTGCTTCAGAAAATACTTACTGAGTGTCAGATGCTGTTCTGGATGCTAGGAATATAGTAGTAAATGAAATACACTCCCTCTCTCTCTGAATGCATTAATTTTATTGTTGTTAAAATGTGTATTTCCCTAATTAGCAGTGAGTTTGAAAACTTTTATTCTTACACTTATTCACCATTGGTAATACTTCTGTATTTCTACTTCTCAATTTCCAACACAGCCAGATAATTTTTCTTAATGAAATGGGATAAGAATTATAGGTAAGACATATTTTTTCCTAAGTCTTACAAACAATCTTGAAACATAGGCATTACTTTCCTCATTTTACAGATGAGGAAGCTGGGGCTCAGCAGAGTTTTGTAACTTAGAGTCACGTATGTGGTAAGTGTAGGAGCTGGAATCAAAATTGTTAATCATGATTTCTTATTGATACTATTTTATCATATATGTAAGTGCAATTGATCATAAACTTAAATGCAATCAACCTATATTTAAGTGCAATCTACCACACCACATTTAAAAAAATACGTTACAAATAAAATATTATAGTCAATCTTTGGCCCCAAGTATAAATGAATTTATAAGAATCAGGGGGTTGAGGGCACATGGCTGTATTTATGATTCGTTTGCATTATGCATTCTCTAGAGAGGTACAACTGTATCTGCCATGTATTTGGCTTTACAACTGTAAGAGAAGGACATCATGGGCAAAAGGTTTTTTTATGTCAGTCATACAAATGAAACATTTGGTTAAAAAAATATGTACAGCAATAATTACATTTGGTAAAAACATTAAAAAGAATGGAAATATATATTAAATATACATTAATATCACATACAATATATTGTTATATAAAAATACATATCAAAAAGACTAGGAAAAATATAAAGAAAATGTTAAGATATAGGTTATTTATCTATGGGTTATGGGTAATTTTCATCCTCTTGTTTTTTGCTTCTCTGTATTTTCCTAAATCAAACTTTCTAAAATTTTGCCAATACTTTACCTTTAAAATAGATGAAAAATAAAAACCCAGTCCTGTGCTGCCATCTCTATAAACTTACAGTAACTTTTCTTCATCATCACTAGCTATTAATGGTAACAAATGCCATTTATATGCATCTCTTATAGGACAGGGGCTGCTTTAGTCCACATGACTGATACTATTTAATTCAAACAACATTTTGCTAGGTATATATCGTTTTCCTAATTTTAAAAGGAAGAAGAGTTAAGCTAAGATAAAATATCAAATTGTAAAACTCTAACAATCTACTAGACAATAAATAGTGGATAAACAGTATACTCAATGGAACAGATACAGGGTGATTATCCTATTTGGGGAAAGTAGACAAGAAAGTGGGGCATAAAATAAGTTAGAAAGTTTGAAAGTTTGTATTATGTTTGTCTCAGCTAATTAGTTAGAACCCTTTAGAGCTTACAAAGCATTATGGGTGAAAGTATTTAATATTTTTCAAATAATATACTGGTATAATTTGACGATAACACATATTGTATACTTTGCTCATAAAACGCACTTTCAGATTGCGTAGTCTCAGCATATAACTTATACACACTTTAGATTACTTTGGTTTGGCATGCTAAGAAGCCTAAAAGAAATTTAAATTTTATATAGCGATAGAACTGCGCTTCTTTATTTAGCAAAATATATTTAGTTTATCTCTGGTGTTATTATTTTATTTTATGATTTTATTAGCATCAGTACTGTTTTTTTTTTAAATAAATGATTTATTTCAAAAGATAAACCTGACCTCTGAAAGCAGGAATGCCTTTATACAAGGGAAGAGTCTGCAGGCTGAGTATGGAGGAACTAGTAACATGGCCACACCAATTCCAAGACCCATAATGGAACAATGTTTTACTGTCTCATGTTTAACTGATCCACTCATTTGAGGTGAACTTTCCTGGTACCTTTCCCCACTTTTTTGGGAGTTCTGCCAATGCCCAGATAGAAGGACGCTTCAGAGCAAAGGCGGGGTTTGCCTCACTGAGTCCTGCTTTGTAAGGTGTGGGCTCTGACAGGCAGAAGGAAAACACACCCCGTGTGGACCCTCCTGGCTGGGCACAGACCCCAGTCCCACTCTGCCATCGATCGCTGTGACCTGCAAGGGCTATGTTAAGTCTGAGCCTCAGTTTCTTTAGTCTATTCATTGCATGCCCCAAGGAACATCGCTTACATATTAAATTGTAATAAAAATGTCCACGAATTAAATATGTTTTCTCTACCAGTGCTAGAAAGTGTCTTATGATCCCCTAGTCTTAGCCAGCTACTGGACACCAATGAGATGCAGAGAATTATTAACTTTTGCTTTTTAGGCAGAACCACTATATTTCAACCAATCTAAGATGCTACCAATTGACTGCAATTTACATGCTGATTCTTGAAATAAAAAAATAACATGAAAAAAAGGTACATCTTAGAAACACTGAAATATGGTAGAATAGCTGGTAAAAATAGCTACTTTCATGTTGGGAGGTAGTGATATGCTTCAGGTGTATTGAGCTCAGACTCTCCTTGATGTTACTCTGGAACTTATGTCTTGTTCCTTTATAGATCCGTTTAATTTTTCAGTTCACTGAATACGGATTTACTTAGAAGTATTTTTCTTTTGAAAGTATAAAACAAACATCTTGGAGCTTTGGTGAACATAGAATATACATGGAGAGCTGCCAGTCTAAAGTTCTTGAAATAAAAACAGCAAATTAGAGACCTTGATTGCTAAGCACTTCTCAGTTGCAACATGCATTTCTTGATAACTGATGAATGGTAGCAACATTATTGAACATTTGTTCTGGAAAATTCAGTAAAGAGGATTATGGGGTAAACTCTTTTGGCATAATTTGGTGACCAGACCCGCCCAGCTTCCTTTGTGTATTAGTGGTCTGAGAAGCATGTTAGGAAACTGACTAAAATAGCTTCAAAATCTAGTCATTCTCTTCCCTCAAGAAAAGCTTTCTTGCTCAGCAGTATTACTGCAGAGCTTGGGTTTGGTACTTAAAGCCTTCCTGTTCTCACTGGAAAACTGGAGTCAATGCCTGAGGCTCTGCCACACTAGCCTCATCCCTAATGATCACATCAGACTGTGCAGGCTTAAACCGCTTTGTACCATTTCCTTTGTCTCCCCCTCCTTTTCTGTAATTTTTTTTTTTGTTGTTTTGACAGTTTCTGGTTTCTTTCATTTACCAACGGTTTCCTTTACCACAGCCTCGATTCCTCCTGCTGGAAGCCTGGCAAGATTGGAAGCTGGAAGAAAACCACAACTGAATAGCCTGGCACTTACCTTAACAGTCATTTCCAACCACAGATTAATACTATTACTGGATTTGACTAACGGCTCTCAATCAGCCCAACTGTCATCACTTGAGAACATATGAGCCAGTGAAAGCCAAAGGGGAAAATAAGAGTAAATCCGAATCATGGTATAATTTACTGATTTCTCATCTTTTGAATCTAAAGTTACCTCTCCGAATATCCTCTTGGTTCTCTTTAATAATTTGCGTAATGTATGGATCAGGAGATAATACACCCCTGCTCCAACCAGCTGGAGGCTTAAATTAGCTGGTAAGGGCTGTGCACGGGTACCAGCTAGCATAAGATGGCAAAGTGCTCAGCCGCTGTGGAGCGCATATACATCCTGCACCTTGTCCTGCCACCTTTGGGAACTGCACTAGATGCTGGTGTTCAACTGTGTTAAGTACCCAGCATCAAAGTCCAAATGAAGGAGGCCCTCTTGGAGGTCCTGTGTTGATAACAGTGGTACTCAATGTTAGCCTATCGCAATCAGGAACCAGGTTTTCCTCTTCATCGTTTACCTTCACATAGCAGACTCCAGGCCTAGTGCAGGCGAAAGGGTTTTCCAACAGATACTAAGAGTATGGTATGTGATATGGTATATGACTGGCTCAACTAAAATCAGATTTTATCCCAACTTGGAGCTTTCTGCATTAACAAAGACTCCATTATATAAAACTGAAGGCTTTGGAAAACTGTTAGTGATCCCCATCTTTTGGTATTGACAGAAGCGAACGTACACACAGAGAGAAGAAGATTTAAATGACTTATTTTTTCACTGATGACTGTTGAGTTCTCTGGGTGTTTCACACAGATTAATCTCAATCTTCTTCCTTAAAACTTTAGCGAAAGTCATGTGTTTAATATACCACCGATGGGAAAATTTCCAAAGGGCAATTTAGTTCCATGTATCAAAGGCCTTAGGGTTTTGAATATTCTTTACCTCACTATTCCACTTCCAGGAATTAGTCCTAAGGAAATAGTTGTGGGAAAGGAGAGAACTTTAGTTACAAGAATGTGCATTACAATCCTGCTTTTAAAAATCCTTGCAAATTTCACTCATTCAATAAATATTTACTACATGCCTACTATGTGCCAGGGAATATTTAAATACAGATTAATGAGATCAAGATAGATTTTTATATGAGAAAAGCAGGTTACAAGAAAGCATGAGCTCATTTTTATAAGAAAATCAAAACATTAAAATGCATAGGAAATACAGTTAAAAGATACTAGTTAAGCCATTAGTAATGGTCATCTCTTGGTCACTGGCTTATGGTTTATTTTTCTTTCTCCTTACCTTTTTTTTTTTTTAAATAAGTACCTTGTAGAGAGCTATTTTGAGATTATGTAAATCTCCTGATGTGTATCAAATGTTTATTCCAAGTTTTAGCATCCATTGATGGTTTTCTAACTCTATCATTCCTTTTATATTTATTAGTTGGCATTCTACTGGAATAAAGAACTTTCTCTTCTTTCCTATTTACCTATTTGTATTAGTATTGACTCATGGATTTTAATTTTATTCACTAGATTATAATCCATTATGATGATTATGTATTTTGACGCTCAAAGTGTCTCGGATTTGTTCAGTGGCCCCTTCAAGCTAAATTTTGTTCACTTTTGATATGTTCCCATTATCATATTTTTTTTAGCATTTTCTTACTTTCTGGTACAACAGATACTCTAAGCTTATCTTATACTCTTTAATCATATTTTAGAAAACGTTCTATAATAACTATGTATCACTTTTGCTAAATGAAAGAACACAATACACACTATTTTAAAAATAAATCCAACTGACATGGGAGAGGGAAACATCTGCCTTGCAAATCTATATGAAAGACAGTTATGTCCAGTAAGATCATTAAATGCATAAGTCACTGCTCCTTTCTTTATTGAAACCAGTGATCCAGCCACATAACCCCAGATATAAAAGGGAACAGTTAAAGTACATTCTGTTCAATTAATGTCTTGTAGCCAAATGTCTTCTGTTTCCACCTCAGAAAACTGCACAGAAGAAGAATGGTGAGACAAAATCATTTTCATCTGTGATTTGAGTTTCTTCCTGATGACTGTTTGGAGTTTCCCTATGAGCTGGTGTGAGGCGCTTCTTCCTGTGGCTCAGAACAAGACTCTGTGAGACTCAACACACATTGGGGACTGTACTCCTGATTCTCTGAAGGACTCAGGAAAACAAAACAGGAGCCCCCAATTTTTCTCCATCAAGGATTTAGTGGGCCTTTCATCCCAGAGTGCCTTACCTAGTTTCTCTAATTTTGTGTATTACTGAAACTCACTGTATGATTAGCCTCCCACCAAACACCAGGATCAGTTCTAGCCTTTGTGGTGACTGTGGTAGGGTAAAGGGGGTACAGACATAAGGAGCCCTATGACGATTAGTCATTACTTAAGTACTGAGTCATTTGGTCATACCACCCAGATGACTGCTGTGACCTAAGTTCATAATTTGTGCTCTAGGCATAAGGTCCTGCTCAGAACCCTAATATTCCAGGTCCACTTTTTGACCCTAAATTCTTCTAATGTCTGATGTCACCTCTGATAAGAAGCCACTCTTTATCCTGTTCTGGAAAAATGATACACCAAGTATGTTAACAATATGAATAACAGTGGCTAAATTTTATGCAATGCAAATACAAAGCTCTGTGCTTTACATGTGTCGTTTTATTAACCTCAGGTGAACACAAGGTGGGAGATCTATATTAATATCTTCATTTTACAGTTGAGCAAACTGAATTTGAGATATGGTTAATAATGAGTCACCATTACCCAGCTAAGAAGTGATAGAGACAGAACTAGATGTCCCAAAGCTAGTTCTTAAAACCACTTCATTGTATTACGTGTTTCAGATATGACTGTGGAACTGTTAGTGGATGTGAGACTCTGAACAAAAGTTTCAGTTTTTTTTTTTGTTAAGAAAAATTTAATGAATGGAAACCACCCTGGTAAGCTTAATGTTGAGACCAAATAACGTTCTTTAACTATATCTAAGAAAAGAGGTGATTCCAAGGAACTGTGAGTCTACTAAGAACACAGAACAAATTTGCCATATTGCACTTCAGTAGTTCATTCATTCCTTCAGCATGTTTGGGGTCTGTGATGCACTCTTCACCTGCGGAGTGCAGGGAATAAATAATAGGAATGAGGTAGTCCCTGACCTTGTAGGGTGTACAGTTTAGGTAGAGAGAAAGGAAAACAATCGTTAAATAAGTGGTGAATGCTACAAAGAAAATAAGATGCTCTGGTGAAGAATAATAATGGGAGTGGTCAGGAAAGGCCTCTCTAAGGAGGTGACATTTAACCTAAAGGATGGCACAGAAGAGGTAGAGCTGATGACGTCTATTCACTTCCTTCTTATCTTTGGTAAAAATTGAAAATTTTGAGTACTTTTCAAGGGTGCTTTACCACTTAAGTTCTGTTAAGTAAATCAACCACTACTTTACAATCCAGGTGTTTTATCACTAATGCTTTCTCCACCCAGTTCAAAACATCACAACTATGATACGAACAAGATTTTACTACTCAGTCTAAGACTGCCTTCATTTTTTTTAATACAGAAAAATCACTTCAGAATCAGAAAAGGAAGGCTCTTTGTGTTTTGCAGAGGTCATTCAAGTGTACTATTTGTTTCTTCCCTGCAGAATTGTCCTATCAGCTTTAGTAAAGATGATGAAAGAAAAGAAATGGGCCCTGAGGGTCCTAAGGAAACAAGGCCAAACTTGCTATTCACATGGGCCCTTAGGGGAGAGTGGAAGGCAAAAGCAGTGAACTGGGTCCAAATTTTTTTTCCATCAACACTGTCTGCGTAGTGTTCAGATGGGGCATTCAGAACCAAAAGGCTTTCTGAACTAGTATTGCTGAGTCCTGACCCACCTTTACAGTTCTGAAAATGGTCATTTCATTATCCCACAAGTAGAGAATTTGTAGAGTCTGCTGAAGGCACTGGCACAGAAGACCCACAGTCCTTCTCTACTGGGTTCCAACTGTGTTTTCTCTGGGAGAAGGAAAGCTCCCTAAGACTGTGTGGAGTTGGGACCAGAGGCCATATAGAGTTAAGAAGAGAATATTTTTGATGTGTAGAAAATTCAAATCATGATTATTTCCTTGTGTACAAAGACTGTAATAAAATGGTTGTGTACTCTCTTCATGGAGCAATTTGATGTTCTGAGACCCTGCACTCCCTGGCTTCCAGAAGTCTATTTTTTCTTTATCATAATATTTCCTCTAACTACTGAATAATTAACCCTGATGACTAATCTAGTCTCACAGGAAAAAGGCTTGTGAAATCTGCCCCTGATGCATATAATAAGTGCAGGAGGACACATTAAGTAATGTGTACAGTCTGAGAAGGCCAAAATTTCTTTCCCGAGGCCTGGTCCACCCTGAAAAATGGGGAGGAAAGCCAGCACTCTAATGACTGGAGCAGCCATTTTATTGTTTCATAACCATCCAGGACCAGAGGTTTCTTCTTTTCACACAAAAGTGACATAGAACAGCATGCTCTCCTGCTCCCCTTTGTCTGCCAGTGGAACACCACACCAACTGACTGAAGCTGTCACCACCTGGGGCTGCCAATGTGGGCCTCCAGATTGTGAGGCCACAGGGTCAGATATGTAGCCTGGCGCTGTGCTGTCACAGTGCTGCATATCCAGAGGCCGGCAGCCAGGCAGAGCCCTCTCTGTAATAGCTTGGCCACCTGTCTGCAAAAGACAAATCCCATTTCATGAGGTTTGGCATGGGAAGCAAATTGTCCAACCCCATACCCAAAAGCACTTGAGCCACAGAAGGAAAAGAGAAAAGTGCAGACCTCAAATGTGGATGTAAAAGTGGATGTCATTGGGGATAAACCTTCTGGTTAATTTAGTTTGGATCCTATGATGTTTTCACCCAGCTCTCATCAATCTTAAGCACTATTTCCCAGGCTATTAAGATAATTCTCTTAATGAAGTAATGCAATGCCAAAGCAATGGCATCACAGGGCTTTGCCTTTTCCTGTGTTTTAAAAGCCATCGAAACCATCATTCCTTAACAGACTCATGCAGGAAAAAAGATGAGGCTTATCTTGTTTTTAAGTTATTGTGTTACCAGCATTTCAATGGCACAAGAAAGATAAGTACATGCTTGCAAAATGAGGTCTGACCCAAGGCTCACCTGATATGCAGTTTCTATATTTCTGAGTGCACATGATAATAAGATTTCAAACTCATTAGAAACTGCAGTTCAATGCAGAAGTGTGCTTTTTACAACACAGTGAGGGCTCCTGATTACTTTATAGTGAAGCCACCGTCACAAACAGGATTTCCTAAAGAGGTCTCAGGGCAAGGAAGCTTCATTCTAACTTTGGCTCTGCCATCTGGGCAGCCCTGCTGCTCCTCTGCTACTGTAAACAGGCAGTTGGAGGGGACAAGGGAACACTCCTTCCTATTGTTCCTTATGCCTCTCACTTCCCTTTCTTCTCTGGTAATAGTTCGAGTTTATGGGTACACTGGATGAACTTCCAAGTCTTTTCTTCTGAGTTTATTTACTTCATGGATACTCTTTAGAAGGGCTCCATCTTTTTGGCCTCCTACATCCCAGCTGTATTTGCCCAAAGGTGTGGCTTCATCATTATACACTGTTAAACTGAATGGAAAGAAAGTCATAAAGACTGTACGTAGTTCTCATAGTCTAACAGTGATTGTGCATAAAAGACAGGAGTTCCAAATTTTTACCTTCCCCTCCAGCCAGGTCTTGCTTTTCCAAGAATATGTTGCTATTTCTATGGTTCGCCTAATCAAGTTCTTGTTAAAGACCCAATCGACTATTTCCAAAATCCAGCTAAGGACTAACTTCATGATTCTCTATTATTCTAGTGTAGTTCAGAGTAATAATGAATTTTTCTAAGCTCCTGTAGTATTTAAGTCTGTACCATGTAGCCTAGCACTTCCATATGCAGAGTCTAATGCCACTTGCTAATTATTACATGCTAACAAATCACATTCACTTTTCTTATTTGTTCACCTCCTTGAGTCCTGGACACAGACCTTGGTGAGAAGTGAGAAGTGGTCTTTCATTTCTTTGTTATCTCCCCTCAGTAACCAGAATTATATTAACCACCTGGTAGGTTTTTCAAAAAATATTTGAAAAACCATATGAGTTTCTCATTTCACCAAGTTTCTTTTTCTTATGATGCAAGTGTGTTGAATATATAAGTGTAAACATTAGAATTACCCAAAGGAATAATGCTAGGCTGAGATATAGGCTATGATATGTTCATTCATTCATCACTTATTCACTTAGTGACCACTATGCCATGCTCTGTTAGATATTCTGTTAGATATTAGGTGTACAGTGGTGAGAAAAAGAGAGATGGTCCATAGCTTTATGAGTAATGGCACAAACAGGTTTTTAAACAGAACACTTTACAGAAACAAATATGTAATCCCAAACTGTGGTAAGTGCTATGATGGAAAAGAACAAGGTATTATTTGCAGTGATTATCAGAGGGTTCTGATTTTATTCTGGGTTAGAGGAGGCCTCCTTGAGGAAATACACTTAGGATGAGATTTGAAGGATGAGATGGAGCAGCCAGGAGGTAAATTGGGGGGTAGGTGGAGAATGTCTCAGGCAGTGGACTCCAAGAACCACTGTGGACAGACTCTTGAAGGCACTGATATAACTGCTATGTCTGTATGGCAAAGCCAATACACTTATGGATCCCAATAAAAAGGCACAGAAAATTCATTTACTTATTCAATAAATATTTATTGAATGCAGACTATGTGCCAGATATAGTTTGTGTCCTTGGGATAGCCAAGTAAACAAAGCAAATGTCCCTGCCTCTGTGGAGTTTATGTTCTATGACAAGACGCAAAAGTGTTAACTTATATTCATCTAAATATTGCTGGTCTGGCCACAGACATTGATATGATTATAATGAAACTAGAGGAAAGAATAGTGAATGTAAGGGATGCAGGGAACAGCTGTTACAATTTTGCATGGGTACCTTGTGTTTTCGCACATGTTGTAAGTAGGGGCATGGATGGCTTTTGTCCTGGCCTAGATTTTCAAGTGAATAGCCTTGGATAACAGAGATAGTGTCTCCCTCTAAAGCATGTCTGTTTACTCTTCAACAAAATTATGTCTCCCATTAGGGCAAAAGTCAGGCAGACATAATTGCTCATTATAAAAGAGATGGGTTCCCTAAACGTGGAGTTTGTTTTCTGTAACATACCTGTTGTGTATACAGGGTGTCACCTGTCCTCTTGCATTTTCCTGTGAGAACTGGGGATTTGGGGGGTGGAGCAAACGTAAACACTCTAGCTATTTTTTGTACTGCTGTGAGTAATAAATTATCTTTTTTCTCTAACTCAGGAGTCTTGTGTCTTCTGCCAGCATCACCGAAAACTGTGGCAAGCTACATCTGTTAGCTTGCATGTAAGGTAAAATCTCAGAGCCTTTACAGTTCTCGATATTAGTCAACTGACATACTGAAGAATGATAACTTTTTATTTAGAAAGACAAAACCGAAGAGAGGAGTAAGGCTGAAGTCTATAAAAGCAAAGAGAGGAAACTGGCTGTGTTCACCAATTTTGAATATCAAAATCAAGAGGTCAATCCCTAACATTTGGGAGAGGTAAGTTTCAGACAAAAGAAAGGAATTTCTTCACATGCAGGTTAACAACCTTATAGAATTTACCATCTCAATAAATGGTGCTAGCCATAAATATAAATTGTTTTTTTTAAAAAGGTCACACTAAATTCATGGACGACAGACCTAGAATGAGCAATTGAACATGTACTTGATGACTCAGTCTTTGCCAAGTGGAGGATCATGTCCTGACTACTGGGAAAGGTCATTAATTTGACCTAGCCAGGGCCAGTTTTAATCTATAAAATGAGAATTAGACACTTCATTGCTTTATCTAACTCTAATTTGGATACACATAAATATATTCACGATCTACAACTATAAACTCTCTTTTAGAACAAGCTACATTTAGTAAAAATCTTAATTCATAAATGTGAAATAATCCTGGTAAAATATGCTCATATTTTAGGGCAGCTGTTTCCCAAACTAGATGTTGAGAACACTTTCAGGAAACTTTAATAGGCCTATCTTGAAAGAAACGCTCTGTTGTTAAATATGTTTGGGGAGCAATGCACTATGTATCTTTGGAATTTCAAAAATTACCTTAATAATAAGGGCTCTGATAAGTCTCGAGTAAGGAAATTTTTAACCTGGTATATCCCAAATTATTTTAGTGTTATCCTATTGTTATCTCATCCTATGAAACACTATTCCATGAAACATCAGGTAGGTAAATGTTCTTTTAAGGTGTTAAAAAAAATGAAGATTTATATGGTAAGAAATATACTGCTACAATGCCAAAAATAACTATACTCACTCACTAATTTGAAGTAGAAAGTAACAATGGACAGGACAGAAAAGATTTCCTGGTTTGCCTAGCTGATACAAGATGGACAGCTCATCTCCACTTGGGGAAATCCTTGGGATCAATTGTTTCAGGAAGTCAGAAAGCCCTAATTTCAGGAATTTTTTTTTTCGGGAAAAGCATAACAATTATAACTAGAGCTAATATTTATTGCTGCCAATCGATGTGCTAGGTGCTATTTCGAGCACTTTAAATTCTCACAATATACTGTGAAAGAGGTACTCATTATCTATTTTCACAGAAAAGGAAACTGAGGCACAAGAAGGTTAAGTAACTGGCCCAAGGTTACACAGTAAGTGAAAAAGCTGGGATTTAAAGCCAGGCTCTAGTGTTGATCCTTCTGTTCCACCACCTTTGGAATTATAGCACATATTGGCAAACTTCCATATTATTGGAATTAATTCACATCACAAAGCCAATTTTCTGTACCTTCAGTCAGGTTGAAGCCTTATGCAAGTAGCCTTTAGAACTTAGGGACATAAAATAATACCCAGAACTTGTGCTAACACATCTTGGAAAGCTTGTCAGAGTTTTACAGTTTTACCAGAAGAAATAAAATGAGACAGCACGTACCCACTGTCAAAACTATCTCCCCTTTGCATAATTTCTTCTTCTCACGACTGTGTTACTGTACACAATATTAACCTTTAAGTAAACAAATAAGAAACTACAATTATACTCATCCTCTTTTAATCACAGCACTGCACAAGATCACTTAGTTAAAATGGTTCATCTCTAAAATAATTTTTTTTTTACAAAAAAAATGACATCCATGTACATACACATTTTGTTTCCCCCTAAACACTCAATCCTGTGTGTGCTTCACTGTGCTCTTGGCACAGGCCCCCACGCCTTTGCAGGTGGTGCTCTTCACTGTGCAGACATGCTCAGTCAGAGAGCACGTCAACAGCCATTAAGAACTGCGTGTTCTGCAAAGTTCAATACAGGAATTACTGCAATTATATATTCCTAGGACTGCATCTCTACAGCCTGAGACAATATTTTAAAAAAAAGTTTTTTTTTTTTTTTTTTTTGTTTCAAACATAGAAAGACAGGAATAGGATTCTGGACAATCTTGTTATTCTAGCTGGTAACTCTTTGGTTGGATCCTAGGAAGGCGCTGGGGATCCTGGGAGAGGCAGGGGCATCTAGGGAGCTGAAGTACTGTAGGCAGAGGCTTTTTTTACTAATGGGTAAGGGAGGCAGTAAGAGGAGCAACACTAAGACATCCAGCAGCATGAATAACATGAACAGGAGAGTTAGCACTCTCACTTCTAGGGAGGAATATTGCAGCACACACACATTCATATTTCAATACTCATAAATTATATTAATATATTGTGATTTTTAAACAATTCCACTAATGTTGAATGTTTTAATTTCCCTTTTGGTATTAATACCATCTTTAGAGAAATTCAGTGCTAAAGAAAAAAATGAGAAAATTATAACATCAGAAGAACAAATCACTCACCTGAAGATTTACCCTGATTTGCATTTTGCATCACTTCCTCAGTTCTCTTTAGTGTCAATTCTGCTCTTTCTGTCTCCTAAGAGGACTGTAATTTGGCTACCTTATTTTATGTCTTTAGAATTGTTTCTTAACTCATTCATCCCCCTTTCCATTTCACCTTTACTTTTTCACTTTGACTTATTCCTATCTATTTTTTAAAGGTCTTTAGAGACCATTTCTTTCTTAGTTATAGGTGGGCTAAAATGAAACATAATTTTAGTTATATTTAATTAGACTTTTAAATCTGATGGTACACTCTGCTGGATGCTTTTTCAGGGGAATTTCTGAAGTCTAATTATAGGGCTATTCTCATAATAAGGACTATTAATTCATAATGAAATTACTTGCTTTAAGCTTCATCCAGATGCTGTTGTGAAAAATATACTAAGCTAACCACATTCCTATAGGGTCATTAGTATGGCCAGTATAAACAGGTGATGTGTCCTCACAGTTCTCCTCAGAACTTCGTGAAGAGCTGGGTGTTGGATCTGCAGATGATCCCTTGGGGATCCTACCAGTCCTTCCATACGGTGGCTTCCCATTCTTACTGCACTAATTTTGATATCCCTCTCAGTCAGCTCAAGTATGTTCAATCCATCTTGGATTTAACAAACAAATAAAACAGTAATTGAATCCTTGGCATATCTGCGTCTCTCCATTGCCTTCACAGATTTAGGACAACTCACCTGAGAAGAAAGTTCTTGGGTCACAGACCTCTCCTACAATGCTATTCCTCTATTCTCCTCTGGCTTTGGTTAAAAAATAAGTCTGAGATCAGCCTGATTTTCCTTCCTTTTTGTATAACTTTTAGGTTTTTATAAATGTTTTTCTTTCTCCATGCAATTCAAACATTTGTGTCAGTCTTTGTAGTGAGTTTCCATGCGTTGCCTCTTGAGAATCCATTTTTCCCTTTGCCTTGTAATAGACTATGATGTTCTTCAGACTACCATCTATGTGATCAGCAAATTCCATTTCTCTGGTCTAAGTCCCTGGTTCAATCGTAGGCATATGTCATAAGCAGTCCTAAGGATGAATTCAGCACTCCCGGTTGGAACCCGGGTACAGAGGGACGTGTTCTTTGTCTGAGTGTCCTGTGTGCCGATGTGAAACCTGGAACTACTATAACCGCTTTGCCATAAAGAAAGAGACTTCGAAGATGTCAAGACACAGAAAACGAATCTTAGAGAAATCGAGCTGCAGCTTCTGGATTAAGCCAGCCCTGAAGCTCACCTATCTGGAATCACTGTTTATGTGAGCTAACAAATTCTTTATTCGTTAGCTATCCAAATTGAGTTTGCTATACTCACAGCCCTTAGCATAACAACTACCAGTACCTCTTTTTCAATGATTATCTCCCAAATATTGTGAGATCTTTTAATCCATATAGTCAAGTCTTGTCTCAATTTAGGAACATATTTCTTTAATTATGTTTTTGATTACTGTATTTTAAGACCATCAATTTTTTAGGTCAGATTTCTATTTTCAATCCTTTATATTTGTCATTTTCTCATTTTATTCTTTTCCTCAACATTCTGTGAGAAAACTCTCAATGTTATCCTTTACGTCAATGGTTCAGTTTCTTACAGTATTAATTCTACTTTTTACTCCTTCCTATCATATTTTAATTGTGCCACTGTACTTGATTTCCTCACTATTCCACATCTCATTCATATCCCTTTCTATCTCAGTTGCTGTATTTACATTTTAGAATGTTCAATTCTTGTGGCCTTTTGTTTCTGTTTTAGAGAGGGATGTCTTTTAGCATTCCTTTGAGTTAGTCCACTGATTTTTAAAGTTTTTCTTCTAATTTTGCTAGTTAATCATTTTCAGCGAGTTTTGTTTCCTTTTTTAGGCTTCTGGATAATGTTACTTGCCTTGTTCAGTTGTTATTTTTTCAAAAGTCACAAGAATTTTATTATTTTAGTTTGTTTTCTCATCCTTCTAAGAAGGGCACTCTACCTAGAAAATTTGTAGTGAATACAATGTAGACATTGCTTGGTACTTATTTTGCGATCACTTCATGCTGTATGAGTAGCTTTTAGATCAATTTTAATATCTAGCATGTTTCATCTAATATTGTTCTCATGTCACTGTCTCTACTAAATATTAATATGTCAAATTATTACCAATTAAATGGTTGGGTAACATAGCACAAACACATCTGGCAGGCTCCTGATCCCTGACTCCCAAAGTTTTGGATCTTCTCCCAGGTTTTGGACTGAGAACCCAGCAAACTCTGTGCCATTAATAAGAGAAGAGTTGGTAGTATCCAATTTAACTTACAGGAAAATCTCATTTCCACTGGAAACCTACCATTTCCAATGGTCCCTTGCAATATTTCAATTTGCAAGTTAGTCCACATGTCTGTAGTTGTCTCTGCCATACCTTTCTTTCTCCTATTAAGACTTTGTAAAATATTTATAAGAAAACAAAAATAAGATTCAGAAATGCATTTACCATATTCCTGGCTTTATAAAAAACACCTGCGCGCGCACGCGCACGCACACACACACACCCACACACCCACACACACACACACACACACACACCCTTCTCTAAACAGCCAACAGCTCTTAAGCCTGAATCTCTGAGTAAATTCTAATACCTGTAAATTTAACTTAGCCAACAGAACTGGAACAATAAATCAGAAACCCAATACTACCATGTATTATCAGAGAAGGTATATAAAGGCTATGCCGAATGCTCTCTATTTCCCATGGTTAAACTGGCAGGAAGAGAGGGGAAAGAACGATGGAGAGTGGAGGAAAGGTTAAGAATGATCAAAGAGGAGAATAAAAGAAGTTTGAAAGAAGAAAAAGGAGATAAAGGGAAGGAAAGAAAGAAAACTAGGTAATATCTATTATTTTTATAAGAAAAATGCCCAATTTTCTCAGTTAAGCCAAGTAGTGTGTCTTATCAGGCACTACTAGCTCCTCCAGCCACCATGGAAGGCCAGATGGGAGGCAGATACTCAGTGCAAAACAACGGGAGCATGGTATCAGACAGACACAGACCACAACAGTGGGCCACGTGGAATTACTAACAGGTTATCCCTACAGCCTATCATTTTAAGACAAGATGAAGCAGAATCTTTTGTCACTTTTTACCATTTGTCATAATTTAGCACCTTAGTATGTTTTGTGGAAAATTATTTAGGTATAGCATAAAATCTCATAAATTTACACTTATATGAAATACCTTATACTTATTCGCCATACTTACTGTCTTGTCTAGTAAATTTGAATGAATGCTATAAAGCGACGAATGTAATGTAACGTCATGCTTTGAAGGAGTTACCAAGGCCAGACTCAACTCAGATCGGAAGTCCCAGCTCCAGGTGCAATGATTTTATATGGGGCTGGTACTTTTTATTTTATTATGAGAGCCAGGAGACAATGATGAGAAGTTTGCCACCAACTAAAGATTAGACTAGTAAGAAATGGCTTTCATGTAAAAAACAGCTACGTTCTTTGCCAGTGTTTTATAATAAAAAATGGTGGCTTCTTGCCTCAAACCAAATATTTTTTTATCCAAATCAATGGTTGACAAACGGGACCATAAAGACCTGAGACTATGACCAAGGTAGAACTGAGACTATTAGTCTGATTATTTTCCTATTTAGATGAAGGGGCTAATGCAAGGGCTTCCAGAGTTAGTCCAACAAGCAGACCCAGAAGGAAAAATCTGAAGTAAAGATGCATGAGGTCTGGTGACAAAGAAGACTTAGAAGGAAGAGAGGGCCCATGCTCCATATCCTGCGTGGAAGGAAGATCAGAACTCAATATACATGATTCTCCAAGCCCTGGCAGTCTGGAACTCTGCAGAATGATCTTCATGCTGTCTGTGCACTGGAAAAAAATTGTCTGAAAAATTGCTTGAAACTTTATCTTAAGATAATTTTTTTTAACTGACAAAATGAGGTTCTGTCCCTGTAGATACACAACTGATAAAAAGGAAACCCACAGTAAATTTTATAGTTGAAAGAGGTCTCTTATGCTTCAAACTAAGCTTAACAACAGCTTTTGTAAAAATTACCATATTCACTTATGCTTTTCTTTTGATATTATTTTTAAATAGGGGTAGAGAGATAGGCAAGGCTTACACAAGTCCTTGTCTTGTTTTATTCTTGACACCTTTCCGAATCTTTAGAATCTAAATCCTACCTCCCACCTTAGGCTAAAAACAGAGTTTATTTGAAGATTTTTGGTGGGAAATTTGGCTTACTTATGCAGAATTTTAAATATGCATGTTATCTGACCTTGTAATTTTGTTTCTGGAATTCACCATACAGAAATACTTGGACAAATGTTCCACAGAATAAGCACAAGGATTTTACTGCAATGTTGGTTGTAATAAGACCACAAACAAACAAACAACCCCAAAATGTCCATCAAAGGGAAATTAAATTATGAAATAAAGGAAATGACAATTATTCAGCAGTTTAAAAATAAGTTAGATCTCTATGAACTGACATAATATTATAATAGAATTATAATATAATAATGTGAATAAGGCAATGTACAGAAGAGTATGGTATATAACGTAAGCCCATCTCTGGGAGGAAAATTTATGAATGTACATGTGTGCATAGGTACATCTACCTATCTCTCTCTATAGATATAAACATATAAGTTTATAAATATATATATATATTTATAAAAATACACATCTTTGAATTTTCAATAAAGAAGATTTGGAAGTACATCCAAGGGGTAATCTTTGGGAAGTGGATTTTTGGATGGGAGTATAGGAAAGACAATATTCACTTTTTATACTCCTGGACCATTTGGCATTTTTGCAACCAGACTATTTTACTTTGTGGTAATTTTTTTAAATAAAGCTAACTGGCATCTAGCTCTTCTAACTTGTTCTTTCCCTCAGCAGTTCTTGTTTCTGAAAGTGGCACTTGGAGTGAGAGATCACAGAGGCTCTCAGGTGCAAGCATTTGTTAAAGAGGACAGATAGAGGAAGATCTATCTGCCAGTGATGATAAATATATTTGTGGGCTGGCATCCAAGTGCCACTAATTCAAAGGCCAAGCAGCTGCTTCAGCCCAGCTCTCTTGCTTTTACAGACAAGGGCCCCAACTTCTATAGCCTCCACCCAAACAAGAAAAGATGACAGTATAGGAGGCAGAAGACTAAGAAACTAATGAGTTTAGGGTTGAAGGACACCGACTCGTTTTTTTTTCTCACTCTCCCAAATAAATGGCAAGTTACCTATTTCTTCTTTAATTTATCCTTTTATTTGATGGTTTAGACTTGCACCACCCAGTACAGTACATGTGGCTATTGAAATGTGTCTAGTTCAAATTGAGATGGCATGTAAGGGTAAGATATACATTGGAGTTTAAAGATTTAGTACGAAAAAAAAATCTCATTCATTCATATTTTTTACATGTTGAAATAATAATATTTTGGCTATGTTGTGTTAAATAAAATATACTCTTCCAACTAATTTTACCTGTTTTTTTATCCTTTTTAATGTGGCTACTAGAAAATTTAAAATTACATGATGGCTCACAGCGTATTTTCTATTGAACAGAGCCAGTTTAGAATCTTACAATTTTTCCACATGGAATCTCTATATAATTAAGTGTTCAAAAAGGCACAGCAGGGTGGAGAGGGAGGCACACACGGAAGTGTGCCCATACACACACATCAACGGCTGTGCTGCTGGCCCCCGTCTTCATGCCTGATCTTCCAGTCTTGTTTATTACAGTTTGGTGTACCTGTCATAGGTCACAAAGCTCTGCCAGTGACCACATGTTGGGATCCTGGGGCAAGTCATGTGGGAGGATTAAGCAGAATAATGTATGTCAAATGCTCAGAACCATCCACAAGGATATGTAACAAGCTTTGTCAACAAATATGAGCTGTGCCAGACTTGGTAAGGGCGCCGGAAAGGGTCAAGTCCAGGTTCCACCCTGAAGCAGAGACTCAGCGTCGGCGTGCGTCTTGGTTGTGATCCATTCCCATGTGTCAAAACCCTTTTAAAATCTCAGAAGCCCAATATATACAGAAGATGGAATCAAGCTACTCTGGATAAGCAGAGTGAGGGAGCACGGAGGACTGGGAACTCCTGGACTACACAGAGGAGGGGGATCTGAGGTTGCTGTTTAGCAGTTTGAGCACCGTGGATGTGGAGTCTTATCCCGGCCTCTCCATTTCACAGATAAAGACACTAGGCTCCAGGGTGATGGTTTGCCTTCAGTCACAGAGCTGGCAGAGGCAGGGCTGGAGCACAGACTTAGGTGTCTGGTTCCGAAGAAGAACACTGCTCTGTGTCACATCATTACTGCAGCTGCGGTGGACAAACCCACGTGCACAGAAAGAACGTGGCTGGGAAGAATGCTGCGAGACAGCGGCTGACAACACTGAACAGCAGGTGAAGCCGGAGGAGGGGGAGTGCGGCAGGTCTCCTGCCTGAGATGCAGCTTCTAGGCTTAGCTTTGGAAGATGAGAGAGGGCAGGTGGGCATCCAGGACAAGAGAAGCACATGGGTTCTTGGGAGAAAAACCTTGAGGCATATTTTGAGGCCAATAGGTACGTCACTTTCACTAACATATAGCTACATGTTGGAGAGAAATGTGTGCTAAGGCCAGAATAAAGCTGGGCTTCTTTAGAAGGTATTGAGGGCCAAGGATCTTACACCAGTTTTCACAAGTTTTTGAAAAAGGGTGACAATAGGAAGATTAATTTACTCTAAGTTGAGTGGCAGGGAACAGGAGAACAGGCTGGTGGGGTATTGCTCTGGGCTGGGTAACTGCTAAAGAAGGCCCAAACGGGGGTGATGGAAGTTGTGATGTAAGGGGGTAAGATCTGAGAGACCTTATGGCGACAGAATCCTTAGAACTTGGATAGATGTCAAGGGTGAGGAAGATTTCAAGGCGACTACAAGAACCCAGCCGAGTAACTGTGGGTTCCATTAACGGGAAAATGGAAGGTGTGAGGAGGATCTGGTTTGAGGGGTCTGGTGAAGGTAAGGTGTCTTCGAGATGGCTAGTAGGGAGTCCAATCATCAAGGAACTGAAATGTGGCCCTAGAACCCATCTGAGGGTCATTTGCATCTTATCTAGACAGAACTTTTTGGGACCATCCAGGTTTGGTAGAAGGCAGATGAAGAGGAGCTGGTAAAGGAGAACAGGAAGGCAAGGTCTTATGGAATAAGTCATCACAAGACTCACATGCTGGAGACACCGAGCAAGAGGAGAATGGAGAGATGGGCCCCCTAGCGACCTGTAAGGAGCAGCTCGAGCGCCAGGAGGACTGTGCAGTCAGATAAGCCTGGTTCAGAGCCTCTCCTCAGCGTGGACTGGCTATGGCATGCTGTACAGCATGCTGTACTACTTAACCTCTTCAGGCCTCAGTTTTCTGACCTATGAAATAGGGGACAACAGTGTCCTATAGAGTTATTCTGAGATTTAAAGGAAATTATACTTTTTAAGGTACAGAACACAGTGCTTAGCTCATAGCAAGTGCCCAATAAATATTGTCTATTATTTGTGTCACTGGAAGGATTTAAGGAATGAACAAGTGGTGAAGAAGTGGAGGCTACATGTAGAGACACTATTCTTTTAAGAAGTTTGGCCATGAAGGGAAGGAGAAAGACTGAGGGCATAGAAGGAGTGAAATCTTTTCCAGGATGGAGAGATAAAAGCTAGTAGACAGGGAGATTCTGAAGAGGAAAATCAGAAAGAGATGACGGATGAGGGGAGAGCCTAGGAGCAGAGTAGAATCAAGAGCACAGGTTGAGGCATGTGCCCTATAAGGAGAGAGAGAGGAATGAGAGGGTGAAGATACAGAGGGATTTTTGAATTGAAAGAAGGAGCTCACTTTGGATAGCCTCACTCATCTCAATTAATCGGAGATAAAGCTAAATGTCAGGTTAGGAGTGTGGGAATAGACCAGGGCTTATGGACACTAGGGGATTAAAAGGGAGGGGATTATAGCATGAGACCAAGTCTGATACTTAGGGAGGGCAGCTGGGGAGAGAGGAGACGTGCCCACCAACAGCTCAGGTGGCAACACTGAGCAAGCATGCATGCTCTAGTTGTCCTTATTTCTGTCTGTAAGTAGAGCTTTTTATCTTTTTTCTTTTTTTTTTAACAGTGGATCATTTGGATGATAATGACCTCTAGGATGCAGTGCCCCTGAGAAGTGAGCAGAGGATACAAGTTCATCAGAAGGTCTCTGATTGCTTATGTTCAGGGTGGGGGACAGGAAGAGTATAAGCAGAATGATGCCACTGAGTCAGTCAGGACCCTCAAAGTGCTGTCTCCCATGTGTAAAGCATTTCCACATGGAACATTTCTTTCTAACCCCGTAGTAGCTCTATACTTAAAAAAAAAAAAAAAATCACTGGTTTTGAATGTGACAGGTGATGCAATTAAGACTGGGGAGAGAGAGTGTGAAAGGATGGCAAAGAGTAGTTGAGAGGCTTTGGCAGAACAATGCCTCAAAGCAGCAGATGGATTAGATGGATTAGAATACCCTAATTCTCCTCCCAGGGGGATAAAGCCTTCATGGAAAAAGGCTTGGTTTTTGACTACCCTGAAGGAGACTGTGAGGAAAAGTTCAGGGAAGGAGGGCAGTATGTTGCCACAGAACAGGGGTTCCAAGAGGCAGAGTGGAAAGGGTTAACAGAAGTTGAGAGCCAGAGAAGGGAGAACAGGGCCGCTCAGAACAGGGGTAGGGCCTTGGGAAGAAGCCATAGACCAGAAGAAGGGAAGCCATGACTTGGGAAGTTGGAGGGAAGGACATGATGGCAGATAGTAGGAAGGGTACTGAAAAGATAAAATCTAGTTTGTGGAGAAGACCACAAAATAAGCAGACCCAAGGTGCCAGACTGCAGAGTCACTGGGTTGGGGATAGGGGTGCTGGAGGCTGCAGAGCTCCCAACAGGGAGATGCCAGGCCTGATGGTGGCTTCTCAGTGTAAGTCATTAGAACAAATATAATTTTCAAATTCATGTTAAAGTAGTATACACATTAAGAATAAGGTAAATCAACACCGATTACGTTAAAAAGTATGCATTCATTATTACTTAGAACTACCCTGTAGGCATTATTCAACCAAGATCAGTTCTTCCTTGGGTACCATCTTGGGCATTTCCTTATTCAAAACATGCTTCTTTGGAGTGTTTCCCATTTGGTTGGTTCTAGAGAGAGAGAGAGAGAGAGAGAGAGAAAGATAGAGAGAGAGGAGGGGGGTCTAGGAAAATATTCAAGAAGCGATAAGAACTCTCAGGGTCCAGCTGAGTGCCTGGTTCCACGTGCATGTTCTGACCTAAGCGGAGGAGACGGGTTTCCCCTCACAGGCTAGGGCCTGCTTTCTGGTGCCTCAGTGTTCAGGTCAGCTGGTTAAGGACCTCATTTTCTGATATCAGTAAAGAGTGTACTCAAGGGGAAATGCTAACATAGTAGCCAATGGAAAAATTGGCAAGGCACTCAGTGACATTTTCAAGACATTTGTTCACAGACCACTTAGTCACAAAGGACAGTTTTACTGTCTGTGTCTCAACTACGGAGTGTTTAATTCATAGCAATCAATGACGACAAGCCTAGATAGACCACCATACATGGGGTAATACAACCATGAAGACTTGTTTGTTTCTTTCTAACAGTGACTGTATTTATTACATTCTTTCTGGTGGCACTTGGCATTTCTTAGCTAGGGATAAGTAGAGCTGGCAACTCAGAACTTCTAAGAATTACTATCTATTTACCACAATCTCCACATTCAAAGAATTAGTAACATGTTTTATTTTTTAAATGAGCATTTTCTTTTTAAGACTTTGCTATAACTTAGAAAACCCCACAGCTTTCAAACCACAGAGAACAGTTCTAACCAGGATCATAAGGTAACCTACAGATACTTGGAGAATTAAAAATTGTGAATTTAATTTGCCATGAAGTTAAAAATCACTCTATCTCACCCATCTGTCCATCTGTCTATGTATCCATCCCGTCCCATCTTATCCAATACTTCAAGCTGGCTAGGTGTCTATTGACCAAATTCATAGCAATGTTTTTAGTATTAGAATATAACTCAGTGTGGAGTAAAGATAGATTACCCACGGATAAAGCACTGGAGGAGGAAGATAAAAAAATCCAGTTCTTTTCCATTTTGTAGAACTACTGTGGTCAATTATTAAACCCAGATTATAGTGACAGATGGTATTTAAATTCTGGCTCTTTGTCAACCATTATCTGCTTCAAGACTCTTTTTTATTGAATTAATATTTCCTAGATATTCTGTTTTAGAATAGAAGATACACACTCCTTAATATCACAGAAAATTGGTCAACTTTTCCAACGCAGGCGAGACTGGAAATAAAGCTGTTAAATGTGTGGTTTGTTCTTGACTTCTCTAAAATCATTGCTGCTACATTGTAATAACAAACAAAACATTCTAGAAAAAAATATGGCCTTGCAGGTAAAACAACAGCACTGGCAGAAACATGGCAAAGTAGAAAAATCAAAGCTTACAGAGTCAGGTGAACCTGGGTTCAGTGGCTCTGCTACTTAAGAGCTGAGTGTCCGTGGACATGTTATTTACCATCCTTGGGGAAGGCTCTATTTTTTAATCTGGAAACTGGTTAATAGTCCTCAGAATGAGATAATGCATGGGAAGGATCCTGCTCTGTCACATGTGTTAACTCCCTTAGCTTCTTTTTTTCTCCCTAGGTTATAGAGGATGGTGAACGTTGCTGATGTATAAATAATTATTGCTCAATGATTTCATATAAAGAACTCGGCTGTGACTTTAAAGGTAGGTTTAATCCTAACTTCTAGACTTCCACTAAGAAACTCTTTCCCTCTCTGGTAACAGTCTTTTCCTTATACCCATACATAGAACTCTACACTTCTTCCTAGTAATCACCCCAGCTCTGGGTAATTAGTCATGCTTGCAATGCCTCTCTTCCCCACTAGGATTTGTTATCCCTCTAGAAAAGGGTCTTGCATATAGTAGTTATTCAATAAGTTATTTGTAAACTGACTGAAGAACACCTGTTACAGAGTTTCCAACATGTGACGAGTACTACTGGTGATATGTGAGACGATTTCAGGGGTTGACCACAGACTAAATTTCTTAATAATTTTACTGTATTTATTTTAGTGTCTATCAAACAAATGAATAACTGGATCATCAAATCTGTGCTTTTATATATTTTTGTTTAGGATGAGGCTAAATAAAAAAGTAATCTGATTTAGGGTAATAAAAAATTAAGTAAGTATAGTTGTCATAAGACTATGGCAAAACCATGATGTTAAAAAAGATGACAAAATTTGGAAAGTCTGCTTCCAAAATCCATGGTTTGTGAATTTGCAGCTGGACACTTTAACAACTGGGTCAACACTGAATCAAGAGCAAGATGGAACAGGTCAAGCAGGGACTGGACCCCAGAATGCAGCTGATATAAAAAGCATGCATGTTCAGATATCTGGGTGTTATCACAGGAAATGCCAAATGTGAACTGAGCAGGAACGAGGGTCAGACCCCATGGCAACATTTAAAGTCACAGCCAAACTGCAGGAACTATCTAAGAGACAAGGTACCCGCCCCAGGAAGGGTGTGTGGTGGGATGGGAGTTATTCTCCTTGAGCCTTAAAGGCACTGGATTCTAAAATTGCTTTTGCCTCCAGGCAATTATTTCTGTTTCCTACCTCTCTGCAAGACTCCAAGAGAGGAGGTACTTTCTTTTGTGCACATTTGAAGAGCCAGTGGGTCTCTACCCAATATCTCACTTTCTCGGCAAACTGAAGCAGACTGTTGCTGCGATCGTCAAAGGACCTTTCTCTGAGCCTCCTACATTCCAACATCCCCCTTCCCAGATCCAATGCTGGGGTGAAGAGACAATCCTGTCATCTTGGATTAGAACACAGAAAGAATTTTCCTACAGGAAAAAAATGTTATAACTAGAAAATAGGTTTTGATGAATTAGTACAAGTAACGTTCCTTTCATATATGTTCCAGGTTATATAGGATTCTGCAAGCTAGACTGGGAACCGGAATTTCTATTATAATATCACATCAGTGGAAAACGTTTTAATGTTATAAAATAAAAATTCAGGTTGCATTTGTTCCATAGGTGGTGACTACTTATGTGGTAAAAATACCACAAATTCTTCACTTGTGAATGCTTTACACTATACATCTTCTATTTTATCTTTCTTTTCACATCTTTCAGAAAAATATTGGTTTTATCACCAATTGCAGGTGGTATTCAAGTCTTGCACTATTGAAAAATAACACATTACTCTCTCGCCATAACAAAAGGACTCTATCTTTACATTTGAGGACAATTCTAGATACATAAATGTAATTCCAATAAATATTTCTCTAATCAATTCTCAGCTACACCAAGTTATTCCTGGGATGAATTGGAATGACAGTCTTAATTCTCACCTGGCAATACTGACAGGAAATTATTTCTGGTTCTGACCATAAGCCTTTAACCGATGTTTCCCACACTTGTCTGATGAAAAGAATAATACGAGCACCTTTAAAAACAAAAATGCCTGGTTCCAGTCTAGTACTGAATCAGAACTTCAAGAGAGAGGTCTGGGAACTGAATATTCAAAGACTGCCCATCCCTAATGATCTTGTCACCCAACACAGTGGTTCTTAGCCTGGAGGATAAATGCAGATCCTTCTGGAGGGCTTGTTAAAACACAGGTTGCTGGGCTGCAGCCCAAGAGCTTCTGATCCAGTTGGGCTAAGGTATGACATGAGAATTTTCTTTTCCAACAAAGTACCCAGTGATACTGATGCTGCTGGTCCAACGACCATACTTCCAAAATCACTTACAGGCATACGTCGTAGATACTGCGGGGTAGGTTCTGGACCACCGCAATAAAGCAAGTATCACAATAAAGTGAGTCATAATCTTTTTGCTGGTGGAGGGTTTTACCTTCAATTTGTAAAGAACGCAACAGCTGTGAAGCGCGATAAAGCGAGACACAACAAAAGGAGGTATACCTGTATTTAGTCTGTTTAGCAAACACTGTAGTTGAATTCAATATTGCTTTTCTTCTTTCCTCCTCTGTAGAAAAACAACACTATATAAGAACTCAAAAGAGTTCCTTTGGAATCATACCCTTGCTACTTTTTAGCTACTTGATGTTAGACAAATAAATTTACAACACCTCTGTTATCTCTTATTCTGAGGAATTTAAAGGTAACATAAAGGAAGTGGTTTGGTCCTGTACTTGGCACACAGTAAACCTACATCAAACATCTGTGTACTTTGGTACCCTTGCCATCCATGATCCCCTTTTATGAGTCATAGATAAATCTACTGAGTTCTAGAAATAGGTCCCAAAATTTATTACGTGCACAAAACTTCATTTAATTCAAACAAACAAACAAACAAACAAACAAACAAACAACAAATAAAGCAGCGGCTGACTACTTTTTGTGAGCTATCATGTAGCTGCATTTTGAACATAGCATGTGCAATGGGAATACACTCAACTTCCCAATTCACATTTTTCCATAGAAGTAAAAATAGAAAACAAAGAGAGATTAGATTATAATTAGGTTCTCTGTTTAATTTTGCCCAGGCTGAATTTAGTAACCAGGTATGGATTATTTTCCTGGCAGATCTTTATGATATTGTTTGGCTAATTTTATGCCTAAAAATCAAACAAAGGAATCACAGATTCTCAGAGTCAGAGGGCCCTGGAGGTCACCCACCCAGTCTATGAACGCTGCTGAAAATACCTCCCTGTGTGGTGGTCAAGTCTCTCTGGACTTTATTTTCATGAACTCCCATCTCTTCTACAGATAACTGTCTGATAGGTTTTTTTCCCCCTTCTGAGCAAAGACTTTATTTCTGTAATTTAAATATCTTTGGTCCTAGTTCTGCTCACTATAGCACCTGAGCATGTCTAATCTCTCTTCCACATGACAGCATTTAAAGTATTCTGAAGTAGTGCTGACATCTCCCTTGCCTATTCTTCTCAATCTAAACATTCTGTTTTTTCAACTATTCTCACCATCAAAATTTCCATATACTTAGCCCTGATCCTTCACCTGTGGACAAAATCAACTTTGGGGATCTTTCCTCACTAAAAAAATACTATAATATGCATCATGGTCACCACGTCCTATTATTGCCAACAAAATCAAAATGAATTGTAAGAAAGGTGTTCCTTTATAAACAGAGTTTCTAAGAGCTAGAAGCTACGATCACACAAAACAACACTAGAGGGACTGAGACGGTGGCTTCGGGACAGGCCTGGAAGTGGTGGCCTGAAGCAGGTGCATCTGGATATCATGACCCTACCCGAAACAGAAATACCGTGCTGCCACTTAAATTACCGAAGACCCAGGACATTTCTTTGCAAAGAAGACAGAGTGAAACAAAAGTAATTTCTTACTTTCTACGAAACATTTCTGCAAATATGCAGCCAACGCTCCAGAGGTCCACAGGGGTGGCATAGCTGGACTGAAGCAAGACTTCCGGAGCTCGGTACCACAGCGTGACGACCTGCAACGGCAAACGAATCTGAGTGTTACCAAGGAGGGCGGGTTAGCTGTTTGCTTAGACTCCTCATCCTGGTGCTTTAATGCCAAGATTCAGTTTGGAAAGATCACACGAGGACACTGAGATAGAAGCAAAAGGGAACAGGGACTCATCGCTGACAGGCCAGGAAATTACATCATCCCCACTACCTGAGTTCTCAACTCAGACTGTCTGTGTCCTATTAGGAGGGTGAAATAACTGAGTTTTGGAAAGGAAAGTAAAGGCTTAAAAAAAACCCCAAAACAACTTATCTTAAAACAATTGCTTTTTTTCTTAAGGAGCTTAAAAGAAACAATACATGGAAAACAGGTGATGGCAATGACTCCAACTCTATTCCCAGGTCAGCATTACGGGAAATTAGAAGGTAATTCTCGTGGCTGCTGGATGGTGACCCTGAAGTCTACAGAGCACCCAGGATAAGTCAAAACTACTCTTATCATGAGACTGTGGGGAATTAAAATAAAGCCTCCTTCAATGCCGCTCTTTTCAGACCACAATTAAAAAATGAAGAACTTAGGAGAAATATGTAACCCAATTATTAATACCATGTAAAAAAGTCATACCGAGGAAGGAATTCCAAAATGGAAAGAGCCACATTTAATATAGAGCACTGTACAATAATAGCAGAAACAAACACAACTGTAATGATTCTGCCAGGTTGAGAGGTGAGGAAAGCATATCATTAAGGCTTTAGATTTAAAAAAGTACATAGGGATTTCAAATGCTATTTCTTTGAAGGGAGGGTGGAGCAGATTGTCTATAGATGCCTGAAATGAAAGTGTATTCTTTACTGTCAGATAAGGAATTCAATATGTAAATCTATTACACAAACATTTTCTATTATCCAGATTCCTGTTATCCTTAATCACTATTTTGTCTAGTTGTATTTTTGTTGGTGTCTATCTAAGTTTCCAATATTCTGCTTTATGTATTTTGATGCTAAACGTATTTGGTGCATTAAAATTGCAGTAGCAAGTCTCCAAAACTGGCTGCCATCGATTTTCTTCTCTCCTTGATGCACACACGGCCCCTCCCACCAAGGGCTAAGGTCTAATTTGCCTTGCATCGATCCTGAGTTGGCCTTAGTGACTTGTTTGATCAACAGAGATGGTTGAAGTGATGTCTGAGACTGCCAAAGCTAGGTCACAAGAAACCTGATTGCCTGGACCTTTTGTATACTTGATCTTGAGATATTCCACTTGGAACCCAGCTGCCATGCAGTGAGAAGCCCACAAAGACATTCTGGTCAACAGCTCTAGCTGAGCTCTCGACTAAAAGCCATGTGAGGGAGCTGTCTTGGACATTCGAGCCCAACTGACCGCCCCCAGATGACTGCAGCCCCTGCCAATGTCATACGGAGCAAGGAATTGCCCAGTGGGGTCCTGTCAACCCACAGAATTGTGAGTGATAATAAAATGGTTGTTGTTTTAAGTTTTGGGGTGATTATATGGCATATCTAACTGAAACAAGATTCTTGACATGTTCTTCCTCTTCATCTCATTCAACATATTTTGCTTTGAATTCATGCAAGGGCTCAAGATTTATTTAAGGGATATTTGGTTGATATCTAATGGAGATGGTGGTCATGTAGTAGAAGTTAAAAAGTTGAGAAACAAACCCCAAACTCACAAACCCACAAAAAATAAATACCCAAACAATGTTACTCAGTTATCATTTGGCTCCAACATATCTTCCCAACATCCTCTCCCACCGTATTTCCAAACACCTTACAGTTTAGTCACACAGGAGACCACACCACTGGCTCTCAGCCCTGACTGTGCACCTGAATTATCCAAGGGGCCTTTAGAAAAGCATCGCTGTCTAGCCCTTACTCACTTTCACTGAATTAGGTGTCCATGGGTGGGGCCCCTGGACTGGTTTTTCTTTTCTTTTTAAGTTCTTCGGGTAACTCTAACCTTTGGCTAGGTTTGAGCACTGTTGTGCACACATATCCCCCAGCTCCAGTTTCCATGCGTTTGTTGATGCTGTTCTCAGCTGGAGAGCTCTCTTTCATCCCCTTCATGTGCAGAAATTCTACTTAGCCTATAAAGCCCAGCTTTGATGCCATCACCTCCCTGAACTCACTGCTACCTGAAAATGATACCTTGTAACAAGTTCATAACTTGGTTTGTCCAGGGGGTATGGACTCAATTTTATTCACGTTATGTCTGTAAATGCCCACCACAAATCCATGCACATAACAATCGAGGTTTAACAGACACCAAATTAATGATTTAAAGGCAATCATCCCTAGAAGATAATTGGGAAAAATTTAATTACCAGTCATTCTCCGCCACCTCCCATCCACCCAGAAAAGGTACTTACTACTTTTTTTTTTTTTTAGCAGAGTGTCTGATTCTGAGCTCTAGTTTTTAGTTATAATTTATTTCTGCTTTACTAACATGTCTAGCTGGAGGAACACTTTCCTACTTCTCTGATACACTGTAAACAAAAGTGCAGGTGCAAACTGTCCTTAAAGTTCCACTTGAGTGGTTTATAGAAATACACACACCGACTTATCTTCTCCCCCCAATTCTTAAGTCTAGCCTAGCATCATATAAGATGAAAAGTTTAATCCGAATACAGCATTATTTTAAACTGTTTTCTCAAGAGGCTGTTATTTCTGATTGAGTATCCATCCCAAACTGCTTTAGTAGAATTATCTTTATTTTCAGTACTTTAATCACTGATACTTATTATAATCATCAAATAAATGTTTTGACAGCTAAACTGATAACAATATAGATATGTTTAGGAAGTTCCCTTCTGTTCCTTTTAAAATTTAGTTAACACTCAAAATAGATAATGAATTTTTATCAAATATTTTTAAAAATGTTTTTTAATAATAACCATATGATCGTTCCCTTTTATTCTATTAATAATATATTAATTACATTAATAGATTTCCTAACATTTTACCTTGTCTTCTTGGAATGAATCATTCCTAATCATGGTTTATTATTCTTTTAATAGACTTTTGGATTGTATTGGCTAATGTTTTTTTAGGATATTAACGTACATTCATAAGTGAGACTGATCTATAGTTCTCTTTTTTGTGTTAAATTTTCATGTTTGATATTGGGAACATGTGAGTTTTTCATCCTTTTCTATATTCTGAAATATTATAAACAACATAGGAATAATCAATTCCTTGAAGGGTCTGGATCTTTCTTAGCAGTATATCTTTAACAATCTTGTGAATTTCTTCTTGGTAATTAGTTTGTTCAGCTTTCAATCTCTTTTTGAGTCAATTTTGCTAATGATAATGAATTCCTCTATGAAAACCTTTAAACCAGATTTTAAAATGTATTGGCTTAATTTTGTACCTGTATTTTTTCTAATTATTTTAATATCATCTGCTTCCTTGCTGTATATTTTTGTTTTCTCTTTATATCATTCAGGTTTTCCAGGGGTTTAGCTACATTATTTATTTTAAAAAACTGAGATGGAGTTTTATTTCCATTTTGAGAGAATTATTGTTTTACTTTATAATTTATTGACTTCTACTTTTCTCATTTTTGTTAATCTTTGAACAATATGTGATTTAACTTTAATTTTCTCTTAAAACAAGGGTAAACTAATTTGAAGAATAAATTATTTATAAAAGTGTTTCAAAATTTCCATATGGTCAGGTTATTTATGGTTGTCTTTTAATTGCTAAATTCTAGTTTTATCGTATCATAGAGAATATAACCTGTACAATTTCTACTTGGTAGAATCTATTATTGTTTTCTTAATGACTATGCACATACTTGGTTTTTGTTCCATAGCGGATAGGAGAGTATTCTCTTTCAAGTATAAAATTCTTTATTACCAAGAGTTTGTCTCACACAGATACTTACTTTTATTTTCCTATACTTTGTCTAACTCTGAAATAGAATTTGAGTTTTTGTTTTCCTCCCCCAGCATCTCCTTGTATTACTAAGGATTTCTGCCTTATATACAATGGCCTTATATTTTTGGTTAATAAAATTTATGACAACAAAAATATTATGATAATAAGAATTTAGATGATGGTAGATATAAGGCTGATGGGGATTTATGCTCTGTTACCAAAATATACTCTAAAGTATAGCAAATAAAATGGCAGTACTAACAGATTACAAGAATAGTAAAGTCCAGAAAGAGATTGGTATGTTTATGGGGTTTAACATTCTTACATGTGGCTAAAATTCATCTTAGAGAGAAAATATACTTCAACATGTGAAAGCAAGACAATCAGCCATCTATCTGGAAGAAAGTAAGTTTGATCCCTACTTTACAGCATCTATAAGAAGAAACTGTATGTAGATGAAAGACCTAAGAAGTAGAGTTAAGAAATGTATTAGAAGAAAATAGAAGAGGATTTTTCAGCATTTTTAGTCTGAGAAGAAATCTGGAAGCCTGACATGAAAAGATTCATAGATACAGCTATTAAAAACTGAAATCATCTTCAGCAAACGCTATATATAAAGGCAAAGGACAAACGACAAACTGGGAGAAAACATCTAAAACAAATTACATCAATAAAACAATAAAACACAAAAATGGATAAAGAATATGAAAAGACAATTCATAAGAAGAAAAAACGATCAAAGAGACTCAATCTCATTAAAAGAAAGAAAGAAAGAAAGAAAGAAAGAAAGAAAGAAAGAAAAAAAGAAAGAAAGAAAGAGAAAGAAGAAAGGAAGGAAGGAAGGAAGGAAGGAAGGAAAAAAAGGACGAAAGGCAAAAAGTCATCACAGTAAAGGGCCTGATTGGCAGAAATGATCAGAATGACACCATTCAGGATTGGCCATGGTATGGGAAAACTGTCTTAAATCCCAAACTGGCACAACTATTTTAGAGGACAATCTGACAGTATCTATAAAATTAATAGTGCCCATGTCCCTGACCAAGTTTTACTTGTGGAAATTTACCTTACAGAAATATTCATAGTATACAAAGAGCTATTCAAAAGGATGTTTACTCTATAATAATTTCCAACAGGGGGATAGTATTTGGTCATTAAAAAAGATGAGCTAGCTTCCATCCTGCTCGTTCCTGCTGACACACAAAGATGTCCATGAAATACTGTTAGGTGAATAAATAAGTTTTGCAACAGTGTGAATTATATTCCCATTTTTATTAACAGGTTATATGTGGGTATAAATGTAATAATCATACATGCATACGAAAACGTCTTCCAGGGCACATAGCTTGAAATGGACATCAAGCTTTAAATGGACAATGGATACAAAAACATGGCAGGGCAAGAGGTAGAAAGTTGGAAGGAAAAGAGGGACTGAATGATAACTTCAGAGGTGCAAGATCGATCACTTGCTGTCAGTAAGCACACTTTAAGAGATGAGAAAATGAAATTTCAGAGAGGTTGGGTAATATGGCCAGAGCCTCGGAGCTCAGAAGTGGAAAGACTAGGATTCTCACTAGGACTGACTTCAACCCTGTGCTCCTTCCTCAACATCCAATGGAACATCTTTAATTCAGCATTCCAAACATCCACAAATCTTTTATTCAGCATTCCAAACATCCACAAGTCAATAGGCAAACATACAGGCTGTAATTAAATAACCAACAGGAAAAGATTTTAAATTTACTTTAAATATTTAATGTGAACTTTTAAAAGGGTTTGCAAATCGTACAAACTCAGCTATCCTTTGGGGTTAAATGATTTCTATTTAAAAAAAAAAAAAGTTTAAGAAAAAGGTTTTTATACTTCAAAATTTAGTTCTGGACCACAGCAGCGCTCTATGTGGTATGATGTCTATTCGTCAAATGCCCATTTGATGACTTCAATGAAAGCTAAGATTTAAAAATTTCTTCGGTATCTTTAGGATTTTTGCTTTGGTCTGTGTGTATGGAAATCACTGTAACAGAGTGCGAGGACTAGATTCATTAATTAGGTTTATGTTTCTACTCTATTCGAACTATCAACATTTGTCTAAAGAAATATCTTTTTGGTTTAATCCTCACGTAATTCGACATGTTTGAATTCAAAAACAAAGCATGAATTGTACAAGACTTACATTTCTAGTTAATTCTTTAAGACGGTCACCTAGACAATGCCCAGGGCCCACATTTTAAAATAACGAATTACTACTTTTTGCAACAGATATAAATCTAATAATTGTTCCATAATTTACGTAATATTATCTCATATATCGAGAAAGCATCCCCAGTTTTAATTTGTTAATTTATATAGCTGTTCTACATTCTCTGACCCAGAGTCCTTCAATCCTCACTTTAAGTTACTACAATTTAAAATATCTCAAATGATAATTTCTTTAATTTCATGAGATTTAAAATATAGAGGTTCCAAGTTTTTGACAACAAATTGTAACAATTTTTCCTGACAGTAAAATATAAATTCTGTTTCCTTAGTAATTATTGTCTTCTGTGTCTTTAATAACTTCTGATGGAAAATAACTTAATACCAGTTTAAGGAACATATAAGCAGATTTATTAATTTTTGTTTGAAAGTTTTATAAAGACAAAACTATGAAAAATGTGTCAAGGTTTTAGTATATGAAGGAAGTTCTCAACAATGTAATTAACTTCTACCTAAAAGTTTTCTGTGTTTTATAATTTCTAAATAGCCTTAAAAGTAAATATAAGGGTAAATCTAAATTTAAAAACATGTTGAGGGAAACAATGACTGCAATACATAAAGATCGACATTTAGAAATCTATGACAAAGGTGGCTTCTAATGATAATAATGCAGTTATCTACTAAGCAAAGATAACAACAGAAACTATGGACAGAGTTTGGAGGTTGGAGCCAGCTGGAACCAAAGCAAATACGATGTTTATTACAATCATTACATGTATTAACAGCCTCTAGAGGCGCTGAACGGATTTGGCAACAGGAGGGGGAGCGGAAGACTGGGAGGTGGGGTTCAAGGATATTTACACAAGTGGATGTATCTGTTTAAACTGCTTTGATCTCTATTCACAATTTTTTGAACCAGTTCAATAACAGTAGAAGATAAAGTAGAGCCAAGGCCAACTCTGACTTAAAATACATGTCAGAGGAAACCACTCTTACTTAATATTTGACTTAACAGTCTTTTATTCATGTACCCTTTCAACCGAGATCCTGAAAAAACTTTGTATATGTTATTGGGGTCATCCTGATTATATGGATACATGCTTAAACAGCAGAAAAGCATGTTATGAACATTGTGCTGGATATCTTCCTTTTGCCTCTTTGAGTGGTCTCTGCCCTGGGAAGTGGATCTGTATTTATCATATGCTTCCAGCTTATTATTGGGTTTGGCCAAGGAGTAGCCTAGGCTGCAGTTCACAGAAAGGTATACAAGTGAAGCAGAGTCTTTAACTCCTAGATTTCCTCCCAGTAAGGTTGTCTAGAGCTAGCTGTGTTGCCATCACACAGTCATTGTCCATCCTGAGCAGCTTACTCTACCTGATTCCAGTAACTGCTCCCCTTCTTCCATTCAAGCCTGGAAATGGTTAACAGCCCGGATGCAAACAAAGAATCCAGTTCTAGCACCATTCACTGCACTTCCCTTAAACTCACTTCTTTATAAACTTTGTCTTTGTAAACAAACCTTCCATGAATTATCTTATTTTTAGAGTGCCATCTACTTCCTGTTGGGACCCTGACTAATTCAGTCAGTTTGCAGATGAAGAAACTAGCACGGGTGGCAACTTCCTCCCTAAGCCTCAGTCTTTTCGCCTGTTAAAGATGACAGTTAGACTGGAGGGTCTGTAAGGCGACCTCTGTTAACATTCTAGGAGTCCCTAAATGATGTGACAATGCTAATAGAAGATTTTAAAAATGTATATACTGTCCAGACCAAGAACTCTATCTTTGGATATCCTTGCTTGTCCTTTAGACATTATTTATGAAGTGTACCAGTGGGGGGATATTTTTCTGGGACCTGCTTTAAGAAGTCTCAAATATAAACTTAAGATAATGATTTCTGAGGAATATGGAAGCAATCTTTGGAATAACACAAAATCTTCATATTGTTAAAGTGAAGGCTTTCTAAGCTGCCCTCTACGCTGTTTATGTGCTCCATACCAACATAAAACTCTCTAGAATGTATGTTTTTTCCCTCCAGAAGATTGTTATGGTTTTGCAAAGTGAAAAATCAAAATTAGTGGTAATTTCACTGACTTTTCCTAAAGGGCCCCAAAATTCAATTATTTAAAATTATACATTTAAATTAAGACTATTATAAATAATCAGAATTCTAATTCTAGCAAGCAGTCTCATCCCTCTTAAATAAAACTATTAAGAGGAAACTATTAAGAGTTAAACACCAACAAAACTTAACACACAAAGTACTTTGCAGCAAACAGTAATGGAGTCATCTCCAACGGACTCATTTATAATCTAAGGGCCAGAACAAATTGTTTTGATATGTGATAAAAAAAAAATGGATGAGGTCTACACAAAGACAAGGTTCTCAGCATTGAGCATGACCTCTGCTCTGATGCATCCATTACCAGCAGGAAGGCTGTCCATCCTTCCCAGGACCAAGGCTGTCCTCATTCACAGGGGGCCACTGGCTCCCATTTAGATGTGCTGATTTCCAGTTGTCTGGCCATTGCTTCTGTGGTTTTCTCTGTGGGTTTATTCTTTCCCTGAGTCTCTACAGGTCCAAATCCTCACATATCATTTCCTCCATAAAGGTTTTCCTGATCTGCCAGCTGGAACCTCTCTCCCGAGCTTTTACTCCACTCCTCCAGCACCTGACCCCCCCCCCTTTCTATTTTCCATTATCGTTGTTTGATTCACTGGCCACAGTGTGTACATAGTGTCACGTGTGAAGGGTGCTCAGTAATGAGCTGATGATTGGGTACATGATTGAACTACAGGGAACTCCTGGGGCAGTGCTGATGGTGGGCAGAGGCTAGACTGGAGAATATGGAGACAACGATGTGTAATAATAATTGAGTACCTCTAAGTACAATCAGCCCTCTGTATCTGGGCGTTCTGCATGTAGAATCAACCGATCGTGGATCGAAAATATTTGGAAAAAAAAATCCCAGAAAGTGTCAAAAAGTAAAACTTGAATTTTCCACGTGCCAAGCATTAGATGACGTGAATGAAGTGACGTGTAGGCATAACCTGCTGTATATGCAAATATAGGTTATGTGCAAATACTACACCATTTTATATGAGACTTGAGCATCTGTGGATTTTGGTATTTGTGGGGTTTGGGGAGGTGTCCTGACACCAAGCTCCCACGGATACCAAGGAAGAACTACAATCAGGTATCTTTTAAAAATAAGAAACTAGACCTGTGGAGGCAGGTGGGGCTGGACCCAATTTGATTCAGAGGATATATAAAAAGACTTGATGGGCAATGACACAGGGAAAATGAGGTGAGATGGGTGATCCCTCCAAGCAGAGACAGAGGCAATTTCTGGGGAAGAGCCACTCAGTACTGTTTCCGAGGGGGGATGATAGTGACCCACTGAAGGATGAATGGAGGTGGAGTTCAGGGAGCCACACATTTCACGATGCCAGCAGCACTTGTCATCTCTTTCTGAGCCTCTCTTCCATTTGGTTAATTTATAAGCAGATCTACCTAAAAAATGGTTTTACTCCAGAAATCCAATCAAGCCTTTAAAGGTTCATGCGAGCTTCAATTCAATTCATCATGTGAGTGCCCACTCTATGATAGGTATTGTTAATCCTACACAGACGGTCACAAATTAGGAAAGCAGTAAGTCGAATGTGTTGGCTGAAGGACACCTGAGGAGGGGACAATTAGTAGTGATTTCAGTGCAGAATGCTAGGGTCCTGTCCAAGCGGTCCTCCTACTTTTCCAGTAACTCCTCGGAGGTCTTTTCCCTCACCAGACCCTTAAATAACTGTTTTCTCTAAGGCTAGATCCTCAGGCAGTTTCTTTTCTTATGTAATGCACAATCCCTGGGAAGCATCATATGTGGATACCCACCCCAACCCCCCACCAAGTCCATATTGTGCCCAGACCTGACAGAGTACCTGACCCAACTGTGTCCTGGACATCACCACTTAGTAGTCCCATAGGTACGTCAATATCAAAATATGTGAATAGGCTTTCCTCTGAAGCTTGCTTCTCTTAGATTCTTTCTCTCTGCAAGCAAAATCACTGGGCTCCCCACTCATCTCCACTATCGATGAAGTCGCTAGATCCTGGCAATTCATCATGAATCTGTCCTCTCCCAATGGTCTTTTCCTAACAGTCTGTTTCTTTTCTCTCTGTCCTCTCTACTGCATCTGAAGCTCTGCTAACCACACTCCTGCTTAAAATCCTTCATCCATTCTCCAGAGCTTTTAAGGTCAAGTTCAAGTCCACTTTACCCATGATGCCCTAATGATCTGGCTCTCACCCTCTCTTGTTTTTCACCTGTTCTTCCTTCACAGGAAAGCTTCCCTCTACCCATTCTGATGCTTTATGCTTTATTGTTGTTCAAATATGCATGCTGTGTCATGCCTTGTGGCCTTCCTACACACTGAGACCTTTCTCTGGAATGTCCTCTCACAGCACCATTTTTAATTCCTGTGAACCTTGCCCTTCCTAGTCCTCCTCAATTACATGCAGTCACAGCACTTATCACACTGTATCCCACTTGTGTAATTATTGCCTACTAGACCCAAAGCCAACTCTTTGAGGACAGAGACCATTTCTAAGTGGACTTTTCATCCCCAGCACCTCACAGAGCACTGTAGATAGCAGGCATAAAACACATCTATGTTCCAATAAATAAATGGGTAGCCAGAAGACAGAACGAAGGGTTACAGGGTTAGGATGGAAAACCTAGGGCAGGATGCAAGGGTTTCTATTACAGTATAAATTTACAGACCATGGTGATGTATTCATACTTACACCAGGCATTCTGAGAGTCCACCAACACTATCTTTAGTCAACAGATAACTTTTTAATAAAGTGTGAAGACCATTTTATATTTGTAAAATGAAGTTTTAAAATGCCTGAAGAGGCCATGTTTTCCTTCAGGCTGTATTGTTTAAATTTCATCTTGAACTTGTGAAACTTAAAATAGTTACCACTTGCTAAATGTCTATTATGTTTCAAATAACAAACTCCTTCTCTTTTTAGAAGTACAGTATAGTTTTGATTTTGACACTAACCAATCACATGCTTGATCTCTCTCGGCCTTCACCATAGAAACCAAGCAAATATTTGTAGACATTCCTTCAACCTTCACAGATAAGTAGAAATGAAAATTATTCTGAATACAGGATATGGCAGGCTGCAGAGCTCATCGTTTCCTTTTAAAAGTTGTTTTAACTTGTAAGAAAATCTATATGCTTTGGGAGGCTACATGATAACTCAGATTTGACTTTTTATTATGAAAATAGTCAAATGTCTCTGAAGTCCGTTGATTTCTTTCTCCTTGGTTACTATGTTCATTTTTATGTAGGCTGCATGTAAACCAACTCAATGAGCACTTGCAAGATATTTGGTTAGTACAAGTGGGGAGGGAAATGGAAGCATAGTTTTAAAATTTAAGTTCAAGCTCAAACATTCTTCAACATCTTGAAGTTTAGTGGGCACTGCCTTCTTTAAAGGGGAAAGATTTGGAGACCTTCACGTGGAAGGAGCTACCAAGGTATATAGTTCATTCTATAATAACTGTTCCCGCACAGCTTCAGCTATACACCTCCATTTACAAAGGTGCACAGAGATATATACAAGAAAAGAAAACCAGCCATGGAATTTCAATCAGGGCTTCCAGAAATGAATTTAAAGTCTACAGAGGATTCTAGAGCTCCCACTATATTTTGTGCTTCTAGCTTTAAAGGCAAGAACTAAAGGAAATATACTTCTGTAGGTTAGGATATTCCATACTGCTCATTTAGCAAGATTAAAACTGCAAACAAAAAAGGAGGACATGACTGAGAGAAGGACTTAGATTGCAGCATTAGGAATTTGGGTTAGATGGAAGTATTTTCTGACAGGGACTATTAAATGTCAGATGGATTATTGGGAGATTTTGTGATGTTTTCTCTAAAAACTTTTCATTTTTATCTTATCTGGGACAAAGATGTGGGCTAGGGAAAAAGGGAAAAAAAACACCTGTAGGGCACAGAACATGTAAATACTATGCTGGATTGACTTCAGTTGTTACTTTTTATAATCTTCAGTTTAATGGTATGAGGTTAAGTATTGATGACTTTATTTTTAAAGATAAGGAAGCTGACACTCACAGAAGTTAAGTAAATTGTCCAGGACCAATCAGTTAGTAAATGGCAAAATCAGGACTTGAAGCAAGGTTTATAGGAATCAGGCTCATTCACCTCACTGTGGAGACTAAATGATCTCAGGTCTTATACTTTTTTTTTTAAGCCCAATTACAATAAAAAGTCTACATTTTCAAAACAATTATTTCCATAGCAATGTGAGTTTAACAGAAAAGCTGATAAGAACACAAGAAATTGTTTTCCTAGGATAAAGGAATCGTAAAGGATTTCACCAAGATGGCCACCAGTTGAGGGATCAGGGCTGAGGATGTGCAAATGGCTGGGTCCTGGGTGAAGGGCAGGGAAAATTCTCCCTACCCACAATGCTTTGTACAGGGACCTGAAGTCTGGTGCTGTGTGCACAAACATGTTTCTGCTGATAAATGGCTCATGCTGTTTTCCCAGAGATCATCCCAGATCACAGCATCATCCTTCCTCCCAAACTTGTTCTCCTTTTGTATCTCTATCCTTACAAACCAAATCACTATCTGATCAGTTTGCCAAGTCAGACTCTTTCTCAGACTCACCCCTCATCCATACATGCAGACACAGTATAAAGGGGTGCCTTCTTATCTTTACAAAAGAGCAAAATGCACATAGGACTATAAATTGTGGAAGTAGGAGGATGGAAAATACACAGTTTGGAGAACCTGAATACTATCACCCAATATTTTATAACACTGTTCCAGAGTAAAAGAAAAATTCACATCACTGGGCATAAGAAATGCTCAGGTTCGTAGACTCGGTGTACTTGTACGTGATGACATACTCTGGGTTTTACTATCTGATTTCAAAGTTACTAAAAAATAATGTCTGGGATGTAACATGTACCCTAGACCTTCATTTCCCATCTTTCTTTCATAAATTTTATTCTTCCTTTTCTTTTAATTTTCCCTTTTTTTCTTTTCTAAAAGACTTTGCTATATTTAAGGATTTTTAATATCTTTATACCTTCTATGAGCAAAGGGGAAGAAAAAGATCACTGAAAGGGAATATAGCTCTGTTAATTAAATAGGTAATTATAAAATATACAAATTCATTTGCTCTTGATGAGCCACAATATTTCTCTTAATAATGTCTCAGTTTCTAAGAAGAACCACACTACTACCAAGGAGTTTGCAGAGTATTTCTAGGTACATCCGCTGTCAGGAGAGACACATGTGTGAACATAAAAACCAGCGGAAGGCTTCTCACCTAGGCTCACGAGCTCATGTTGCACATGTGTTCAGGCAGTGTGGCTGCTGCATGCAAACGCTGCTTGAAAGGAAAAGTAACCCTTCAGTTTGGGTAAAATTTACCTCAGAACTAATTCAAAGAAATAGTAGCTTTCCATTTACAAATATTTCAAAGAATATTGCTGCTTTCTAGAAATCTGTGGCAGGTAGCTCCTTTCCTCCTTAAAACTGCTAGGGCTTTGACAAATGGTCTGAGAAGTGATTACACTGATATCTAGCCCTTGCTGATGTATGTTGTGACCATAAGAATCTGCTTCCATCTCTATCACCCTTACAAGACTGAATAGCAAGGACTGAGTCTTACTTATCTTCGGATCTCCAAAACTTACCACTATCTGACATACATCAGGCATTCAATAACTGTTACATATATGACCAAGAAGTTCTTGCAAGTTTGCTTCCAAACTCCAAAAACAACCCAAAACCAGGGAGGGAAAAAAATTCCACCTGTCTTGGATTATTCTGAATGTACAAAAGGTGTTCCACATTGATAAATATGGTAAAAAAATCAAATTTCTTGTAAAAAGCAAATAAATTTTTGCTATCTATTGGCATCACTTGATAGGTAGATTAAGACATTCATTTACTTATTTATATTAAAGTATTCACAAATCTTAAAGTGTACAATACATTTTTACATATGGATGCACTTACACAACCACCAATCAGACCAAGATACAGAATATTTACATCACCACAGAAGGCCCTCTTGTGCCTCTCCTAGTCAATATCATTCCTGCACCACTATTCTGACTTACATCACCATGGATTAATGTTGCTGGTTTTTGAACTTCATATAAAAGAAAATGTGCATGTTGTTGTGCATATCAGTAATTTGTTCCCTTTCATTGCTGTATAGTATTCCATTGTGTCAACATGCCAGAAGTTATCAAGTCTTTTTTTCTGTTGATGGGTGTTTGTACTTCTTGGCTATGGTGAATGAACATTCTGCTATGTACCTTTTTTTTTGTGTACATCTCTTGTTGAGACATATATATGGAGAAGGAGAGAGTAGTTGAACCATTTTATACTCCCTCCAGGAATGCATAAGAGGTTCCAGTTTCTCCATGTCTTTGCCACCACTTGATATTCCCAACCATTCCAGTTAGTGTACCTCCTATACTTTTGACTAACCAATTCATAAGAATATAAGGTTCTAAAAAAATGATAATATAGTTGGGATTTATTAAAGCACTAACTAGTATCTCTTTGTAATGATAGAATAAATAATGATACTTATCATTTGTGTATAGATGTGTGTGACTCAATAGTTTAACACAATTTTTATTTATGTTATACTAAAATTATTGAGGTGACATTAGTTAATAAAATCAAATAGGTTTCAAATGTACAATTCAATAGTACGCCATGTGTATTCGGCATTGTGTGTTCACATCCGAAGTTAAATTTCCTTCTGTCACCAAATATTTGAACCCCCTTAATCCTTTTAAGACAATTTTTTAAAGGTTAGGTTTCACTTCTCCCTTTTGCCCCTACATCTGACTTTTAGCAAATTTCTACCTCTATATCCATTTGTCTTTCTTTGGAGGTGTATGAGCTATATTTCTACAGAGTTCTTAGACAATTAGAAAATTTGAGCATTAAATCGGGAAATAAACTGAAAAATACTGTGAAATATTTGTGCCAAGATTCTAAGTTAAAATAATAATGTAAAAGTTTTAGAAGTTGTTGGATGGTGGTTTTTACTGGATTTCTTCTATGGACAAAATTCTGAAACACCATTATAAACTAAAGCATAGAACCATACCTGTCAGTATATAGTCTGGTAGCTTGGTTAAGAGGCAAACCCTGAGCTATTGGCTCCTATTGCCACATTTCCTTCTGAAGAGATCATGTAGTCACGTTTCCATCTGTGGTGAGCCTACATTCACATTCACCCAGGCATAAAATTTAAAAAGAATGATGGCAACTGTTTTGGGCCTGGGGGGTGGGCTGCAGGACAATCATCGGTGTACATGTGGTACCATTTTCCCTTGTTTAGAAACTCTGAATGACTGTAGAAATTATTTTCTTCATTTAGCAGATAAACACTGCAGAGTGCTACTTGGTGGCTGGCATGCAGTGCTAGTGAATGCACCACGGTTCCTGCCCTTATGGGGCCTACAGTCTGTCTGCAAAGGTATAGTGGGAAAGATGGGGAAAACACTATGACTCAGCTTGAAAGTTATACTTATTGGGGTAAACACAGAGAATCTGTGAGACTCTACATTCAACTTAAAAATGAAACAGATTCAAATAATTCAATCAGTATTTTCTATTAATAATGACATTTCCAGTAAAAGAGGAATATTGGTAGTATCTTAGAGATGATGTGGGAGGAACTCATTTGGCTATACTTTTAAATACTAGCAACATTTTTACCCTGACATATTAAAGACTGAGAAGTTGTACAGTTTAGAAACCTACTTAATTTAGTATTTATCAAGTATTGTCCATGGAATGATTTTCCCCCTCATATAACACCTATTACCATCCTATAGAATTAGGTTCCTTGGAAAATGCTTTGAAAAGCAATAGTCTATAACAATGTACAGGGTTAGAAGCAAATAATCCAAAATAAATTTTGAAATGTATGCATGCATGCGGCTTAACATTCTTAACTAGCGTCATTCTCAAAAATAAGGGCTTATATATCTCACTTTAAGTACACAACATATATAAAAATCTGGTTTGGCTTTGAAAATTAAAGCACAAAATGAAAATAAAAGTTGCAAAAGTACCCTTCAGGGCTTTGGTATAAACATTATAATGTCGATTACCACCACGGAACATTACAGATGTAGATGCTGAGGAAGTCTTGCTGTCTCTATTAGCCATACTATTTCTGTTAGAACAGATACGCTTACATTTAGGAAGTGAGTGTTCTGAATACTCTATTTACTTTCAATGACCTCTTTAAGGTAAAAGTAGAATACAGAAAAAATTCTGGTTACTGAAACTTTCTGGCTGTTTGTACAACATTTGGGAAGAAATTTATAAGAGTGTAATGTTAAAGTTCACCAACATTTACTAGACAACCTACCATGATAGGGATTGAGACTATACAGATAAATCTTAGACAATGCCTTTTCTGGAGGGGTTCATAGTCTAGTGAGGCAAACATGAAAAGAAATAACTGTAATATGGTATGGTTGGAAATATAATAAGGCATAAAGGAAGTGCTATGGAAACACAGATGACTTCATTAAAGAGAACAGGTGATTTATTGCTCCTGTAAGAAAGTACACATAATCTTTATACAACAAAAATATGACTGCAATCAAGAAATTAATAAATATTTATTGAGCACCTATTTTATACTATAAATCTGCATGCCAGACCTCCTTAAATGTCAAATCACTACTAGTCTTGTTGAATTTCATATTGTTCTCAAAAGAAATGTAAAATATCTCTCAGATTCTTGTGTGATTTTATATCCAAAATTAGAGGGAGCCAAGGTAAAGTTTAAATTTTACACTTTGGAAAAAGTCTAAGGTAAAGAACGTCATATGCAAGCAATCCCCTGGATTTGTAATCAGAAATGCAGCAGGTTCTTGAATAATGTCATTTCCATATAATGTTGGTGAGAAAAAAAAAAAAAAAAGATTCCTGGCTGGGGCCACTGTCTGTGTAGAGTTTACATGTTCTCCTTATGTCTGCATGGGTTTCTCTGGGGACTGCAGTTTCCTCCCATGCCACATCTCAAAGATATGCACGTTAGGTATTGGCGTGTCTGCACTGTCCCAGTTTGAGTGAGTGTGAGTGTGTGTGTGTGTCTTCTGCGGTGGAAGGGTGTCTTGTCCATATGGGTTCCCACCTGGCGCCCTGAGCTTCTGGGACAAGCTCTGGCCACCCATGACCCTGAACTGGAATAAGCAGGTTGGAAAAAAATTATCGTCCTTGTTTTTATTCATCTTTCTTAAATGTATGTATAGCTCAATGTTTCAATGTTTAATATTAGACGTGTTTTGGATCTTTATTTAGAAGTGTAGTGATGTTTCTATGACCAGAAATATGCCATAGGAACTTAACTCTTGTCTAATCAATTAGCCTATGGTAAAACTGGTTTTGTTATATACATTATTCTGTTTAAAGTTGCGGTTTCTAAGAACCTATCAATGAGATAAGGTGAGAACTTAATGTATACCTATGACATGCTTTCATTTCATAGAGCCAGCAGAGGGAGTAAACCTCTTAAAAAACAAAGGTCTCATATGTGGAAAAATGAAGACTTCAGATGTAAAGAAAGTTCCATAAAAGAAACTCTAGGTGCGGAGACACATATTTTAAATACGGGAAAGTAATTTAACTATACTTTTTAAGTTCCTGATAATACAAGAGAATAACAAGTACTCATTGAAAAAATTGAAGGATGTCATCTTACTGCTCCAATGAAAAGGGATGGAAAGTATGAACTCTCCTGTCTGAAAGCCATGGCAATAGGAAATTCCTGTAAAATGCATCATGCAGTAAAATCTAATTAATTGGCATTAATAGGAAGGAGCTTAAATAGTTCATCTGTTAATTAGCAAGAGCTACTCTACTGTCTTGCTGAGTGCCAGTTTCATGCCAAAGATAAGTCCGTACCCACCACTCACAGTACATTTCTGCCTCAATTTCTAAGACCAAGATGCTATCGCCTGTGAAGAGAATGGAAGCTACTCTCTTGAGACTTCTAAATGCTTTGTAACTGTTATAACAAATTCATTTTTTTAAAAATAGAGCTGCATGGCACTAAGCCTTTTTATGATTTTCTTCATGGGGATTACTGTGAGAAAGAAGTTTCATTAATGAAAACCAGGCATTATAATCTACTTTCATTTCTGGTACATCCATACATTTACTCTTCTCTTCTGATTTACAGAGATATTTTTTTTCTAATTGATTTATCATTATGCACTTCAACAATGTTGCTATTTTCATGAGTATATATAACATTTGTCTTTTAAAGAATTAAATTCAATAGATACTTGTTGAAAAGAATTTATTTTATTTTATAGTCCTTGGGTTGAAGGCTTTTACCTTTATATTCAATCTTTTCTACCTAGTCATAAAAGCATGTAGTGCTCTCACTTAGTCTCTGTGCATAGCTTTGGTTAAACTGTCAGCTTTTATGTAGAATCCACTGTTGGAATGTGAAGTCACTCTAATTTGAAGAGGGAGGAGAAAAATAAGATTCTACAGAAAGTGTGAGAAATGTATCACAGTGAAATCAAGGTGTGACATGTTGATGAGAGGAATGGTTGATATGCCAGTCACCAGATGCCTTGGGAACAAGTAAAGACCAAGACTTCATGTTATTTCCTGCTCAGTGTACATAATTACTTGTGCGGACTTCTACATGCTGAGGTACACCCACGATGCAGATACCAGCTACTTATTAATCTCATCTTTGGTCGTCAGTAAACTCATCATACAGTACACAGGGCACAAGACTGGACGGAGAAAGGGAAAGAACCACTGACTGAGATTTGAATACCTGGGTTTTAGTGTCAGATATACCACTAAATAACCTCTGTGTATTATCTTGTAAAATAAGTAATTTTATATTATTAGCCTCTAGTTTCACCAACTATAAAATCAAGAGGTCACATTAGGTAATTTCTAAAGTCCCTGCAACCCTAGAAACTATAATCAAGAATAAATAAATTCTACATGCTCAGTAACACAGCCTGGACATTGTAGTGGTACCCATACATCCAGGTCAGTGACACTGTTCAAAGAAACTTCACATTTAAAGAAACAGAACTCTGATCAAGAGGAAAAATTAAAGGACATTAACTAGTATCCAACAGAATGTGATTCCATAAAGAAAAACTGAATTCCAGAAGAGACTGTGAAGAACTTTAAAATGTCATTTAGACTGAGAGGCAAAAGGCAAAGGCACATATCCTATCAGCTGCAGTTACAGGCTACAGCACAGTCACATCTGCATGTCTGTGCAATGTAGTAGGGGCTGTTGTCAGTCTCGTATTCTTTTCAGAATCAAGCATCATTATTCAAACAGGAATATATAGTGGTAGGCAAGCACCCAAATTTATTACAAAATAAGCTCATAATTGCCATTTCAGAAGGAGTAAGATTTTATATGTCTGCCCGTGAAATACAGTCCCTTCTAAAAAAAAAAAAAAAGAAAAAGAGCGTAGCAAAAAGGAATGGTATGGATTATAATTTTTCTACCCCTACCTACTGTAACATATGGATCTATAAAAATGAATTCTCCATTCATGCCTTCAGAATTCACTGCAGAGAAAAGTTATTATATCAAACTTCTGAAATTACATGAAATTACCAATAGACAGAATGATGTTAACCCCTGTACAATATATTAAAAAGTTTAGGAGGGAGAAATTTAAGCTACACATAGTATTTCTGGAAATTCCATTCTGTTTTCATGCAATTGAATCAATGGAGGTTATTATGACAAATTACATAGATACCAGACTTTAGAAGAATCAGGTATAAATGGCAACATAAATACATAAATCATCTTGGATTCTTTTAAACATTATCAAACAACTATGGCCCTAAGACCTAAGACAACTTTATTTAAATTAAAGAAAATCCCACATCTTCTTTGCTGGTTATTAAAGAACTCTGAGCTTGGAAAAAGAAAAACACGAAGCAATGCTCAAGGTAATAAGCGCTTTCATGTTACCAGTTCTCATATCCGAGGGCACTGGACGGAGCTAAAGGACAAAGAGATAAGGGTAATATTGCTAGTTACTAACAAATGGCAGATAAAAGAGCTCTTCTGGGTTCTGATTAAGTGACAGCATTCTACACATTCTTTTGACTTGAGAAAGTCAGACTAAGAGCAGCAGCCAAGTTACATGTGAAGTACCGCTAAATAAGCGTATCTGCATGCTTTCACATTCCAGCAGGGCAGGATTCCTCCCCTTTCATTGAACAGAAACATGTTCTCTGTGCTCTCAACAATAATGTGCCTTTGCTTCAGCTTCCATAAAAAAGCATAAATGTATATGCTGAAAGCACAGAGAAGTTTTGTGCTGTGGGACACCGTGGCCGGGAGCCAATGTTTACAATCCCCTGGGTGGGAAAGGCAGGGTGAAAGGCTCAGGACGGCAGGCTTTAAAAGTCTTTGCTGTTGCCGCCAGTGACCTTCGACTCTGTTTTCAAAGTAGCTCTCAGGTTAACCCCTTGGATTCTGTGTGCAATGGTGCTGCACAAAGGAAATACCTTTCTTTGAAGGACACCTCTCTCACACACATAGGGTTCTGATTTCAGTAGGAGCAGCTCAGAAACACTGGATTAAGAAGCATGTATTCAATCTGCTATTGGACCCGTGGGCACATCAGGAGTATTGAATCTGGATTTCGATGTGTGCTGTGTTCTACAAAGTGAAAGTTTCCAGCTTCAGGCAATGGATTTAAGCTTACAAACCAGGGGATTGTGAAACATGAGCATATTTGGTCTCCAGGGGAGAAGGAAGCATCCAATTTATGCAGAAATGCTCTTTTCCCAGCTAGCCAATGAGAGGCGAGGCTATGCGAGTGGGGCTTCCTATAGGGATCTCCGGACTGGAAGAATGGTGCTTAAAATTAAAGACAGGCTAAATTGCTAACAGCCCAACCTAAAAAGCAACTGAAGAGAAAAAGCCAATTGCAGAAATGAAAAGGGAGTTTTCCAGTTTTAAGTTAAAGCTGATCACTTTCAGCTTATTATTGCGGTTGTTATTGTTTCGGTGGGGGAGAATTAATAATCTTTTGGTCCTAATGCTAAGAAGTAAAGATCTCATAAAAAAAAAACTTTACCACACACGTGTATGTTTCCTTACAGTGTTTACCAAATGATTCAAAAGATATTATTCAATACTAATATTAGTTAAGGCCTCAAAATGTTTTCAGGGCTGAAGATTTACTTTGAGAAAAACTGGTCTGATGTCAAGGACTCATGTCTATATTAACAAATGCTCTGGCCTATGAGACATTTTGTGGACTTAAAAATGTTCAGGGCCTAATTGATCATCATTAATACAGCTTGTCCCTCTACTGAAAGAAGAGCACACTGAATTTCTGGGATGTTGAAATGAATCATGCAATTCTAATATTCAGAGTCTATGGACCCCTGAAATATGTTCCAGGTTAAGGGTTAAGACTTCTGTGGTCAAAAATGAAGAACAACGAACACTGGAAAATGTAATTAACATACACAAAAATCATCAAACTATGTCTTATAAAAATCATTTAATAAAATATGAGACAGAAATGGCATTTGTGTTACCAGGCAGCTGCCTATAACATCACAAAGTATGTGTATCCTGTAGCTAGAAGCTCATTTCCAGAAGAATGATGCTATTTGAGAATACTGTTTTTCAGTTTTTCTTGACTAATAATTTGGTTTTAATAAGTGCCTCTGAAAATGGTTATTAAAATTTCAGCTTCTCGAAGAATGTTTAGGAGTAATTAAAACCACTGTCCCAGCTTTCACTGCAGACCAAACAACCTGCTCCTTGCTACCTATTGTAGAAGTTAATGGTGATTAAGTAAATAATCTTCAACTTCAGTGCAGACACTGACTAGAAATAATGTTTTGAGAAGCTAAAAGAAAGCCCAGAGCAGAGCTTCACAACAGAGAAGATGTAATAACAGCCAAAGTTCGTGTCAGTTTTCCTTATGCCTGGTACTTCACTAAGGACTTCATAAATTTTATGTCATTTAAATCATGTAATAACTTGTGAGGTAGGCACTGCATTTTTTTACCCATACTCTAGGTGAGAAACTGATGTTCAGAATACATTAATAATGATAGTAAAGTCTCACGGCTAGACATGTGTTGGAGTTAGAGTTCAAACCCAATGTAACCCCAAAGACTGCAGGTGTAGCCACTGGGCCTGAGAGCCACACATGCAGACAGATCACCACCACTGCAAAAGAAGCCCCTGGCAAATATATTTCACGGCTCTAACGGTTTGGTATACATTATAATTATTATTACTGGGGACTCCAAGGCTTATCAATCTTTCAAGAAGGGAGCTGTGTTCAGTTGGAGATTTTTCATTTTATTACTGAATTAAAACAGTAACATATGACTTCTAACTGAGATCATGAAACTGCAATACTTTGTTTCTGCAATAGATTTACTAGTATTTATACATTACTTTTGCATTTTAAATGGAATCTGAAAGTAGCAAAGGGGATTATCCCTACCACGAATTTTCGTGTTTTACAAACCAGTTGGGGAATATTTTATTTGTAGCATACAAGATCTAGTCACTCCCAGTCTGGGCACCCCACTCATAACCCAAGTTTTTAAGACATTGTTTCTTGTTTGTCTCCATAAATGAATATCATCTTTAAAAAAAAAAAAAACTGTTGTGAAATCAGAGAAAATAATTGTTGCCATCTTTTATATAGTAAAGACATGTCACTTAGAAGTTTCTGGCTTTGATTGGGTTTTTGAAACAGCTTCTAAATAACTAAGAACATAACAGCTATTGATGAACTTTAATTATTGCAATATAATTATTAGGAATAATCAGTTACAACTGAGCTTCTCCACACAAGTATAAAGTTAAAACTGTACAAATGAAGCCAAAATATGCACAGCTAAAAGGAATGTTACAGGGGGGCCTGCCTTCGTGAACAAAGCGAGCTCAGTTTGGCTCTTTTTCCCTCGCGCTACCACATCCGCACATCGTTAGTTGGAAAATTCCTGATATATGCTGTAATTTTTTGTGCTTTTTTTCCCCCCAGTACACTTGGGGCTTTAATGTCCAGATGCCATTTTCCCCCTTATCTGTCCCTGTTTGGTGCTCTGCCAGCTATGGTCAACAATTAATACAGCCAAAGAAAAAATACAGTACACTCCCTGGCAACTGGTACAGCCTCGCAGGAAATACCAAATAAAAACTTGATTATGTATTGTTTAACCATTTTGTTTGCCTGTAGGCCACCCCGTCGTCGGTGTAATTCAGACGAGCATGCTTCATCTGGACGGTCTGTGCGCTGCACCATTGTTCCCAGAGTCTGTCACGCACAATCACTGGCTTCAGCCTGTGGCCCTCTAAATGAAAGGAGCAGATTTGTGGCAGCTTTCCAACCTGCATTCCTTTTAATTAGTCAACTTGTGGCCCAATGTTATAATAGATAAGTAACCTCTTAATATTCATGTAATTAATTAATTTTTTTCCTCATTCAGTTATAAGCCTTTGCATGGGGAAAAACCCCCACTTTTTCCTATGTAGTTTCTGGTTTATGAAATAAGCATGTTACTATTACAAAGAACATCAGAGACCCAGTTGAATGATTCTCTATGAGGTCAGTTCCAGAAACCACAGTATACCCATACCTTTATTTTAAGCATGTTATTTTTGCATTTAAAATAGTATCTGAAATCTTTCTTATGTATAAATTTGATATATGCAAGATGAATAATCTTGCCAACTCAACTGGGCTGGGAAGCCTCCCATCTATTTTAACTGATAAACTAATTTGCCATTGGAAAAGGGAAAGCTTACACTTGTTTAAGACCCTCTCTGTAAAGCAAGGCTGACACAAAAAATGGCCAGCAGTTCTCTAAGTACTAGGAAATCTGTCTGCTCTACATCTTGAAGTCAATAATTAAATGGTTGTTTCTGTTAGCTCTTAGCACATGATATGAACCCTTAAAAAGATAAGTTGCCTCCTATAAATATTAATAATGTCTACTGGTAACAAGAATGAGAATAACCATTAAAGCTCCCCTATTTAAGTTTTTCATTTAAACCAAATTCTCCTCAAAGGCAGTAAGAACATTTTTACTTCTCTTAGGTCTTCATGGACAAAATACATATTGGGAAAAAAAACAGATATATCTGTACTACCCCCACTTACTCTTAGTATCACTTCTCATGCAGCTTATGAGACAATACAACATCACTTCACTGATTCATTCATTTATACATATACTAATGTGCCTACTAAGTAATAAGTGCTGGATCCTAATTATAAAGATGATAAGAAGATGACTGAAGACACAATATCTGCACTCAAAAGCTCACAGTTGATCAAGGGAGGCCGACGTTTAACTATCAATTACATAAGCTCTTGTGCCAGGTGGAGACATAATTTAAGAGCCTAGATTCAAATCCTGAGTCCTTATTTATGAGCTGTATCATCTTGATGAAATATATTATCTTCTCCATGCCTTTGTTTTACTCATCTGCAAAATGAGGAATTATAGCACCTACTTCATCGGATGATTGAGAATTATATGATGTAAGGTCCAAAAAGTACTTTGAAGGTGCCTGGCTTTATAAATTTTGACTATCAGCAAATGTTATATGTACATCAACTCCTCTAGGGTAGGGCAGGGTGCAGAACAGGGGTAAATAAGTACTAGAAGCTTCGGAGAGGAGGTATAAAGGCAGGACTGGCAGAGGAAAGACATGAGCAGGAAAGTTGAGAAGCATGAAGCGGCATGGACCAGACTACAAAGGACCTCGAGTACCAGATGATGGAGCCTAGACTTTATCCCAAGGGGAAGGGTTTGCACTGAAGAGTTTTATAAAGGGGTCATGTGTCAGATTTGCATTTTAGAATGAAAATTCTAGTAACCATGGAGGATGAAGATGGAGATGATCTTTGAGGTGGGAGATGCAATCCAGGTGCACTGGTAGAAGGACCTATGGTCTACAGCAGTAAGGAGAAGAGATGTAGGAGGGATAATTTTAAATAAGACATAAGGGGAGAGACAAGAAATCTGGGACAAGTCCCAAGGCTTCTGATCTGGGTGACAGGGTGGATGGTGAGGCCATCAACCTGAACAGGGACCCAGAAGAGGTATGACAGGCAGGCTTGCTGCTTGAGAAGCTGTCCAGTTGGATATGTGGATCTGGGGCTCAAGGGAGTGGATTGAGTTGAACAGAAGATGAGCTCTCTTCCTCCAGGATGATCTCCGGGAAGTTGAGGAGATTGCTGAGGGGGAGGAAACATGTAGGACAGATCCTAGGGGGAAGACAGAAGAAGGGAGTCACCAAAGAGGAGTGAGATAGGGAGGACGAAAAGCAGGAAACTGGTGTCACAGAAGCCAAGGTGGAGATTTACAAGGAATAAAGAAGAGAGAAGTAGATGTGTATCAGAAGATGCTAAGCAAGATGAGGGCTTTAGAATACCAACCACAGTAACATGATGGGACCCGAAGGCTGCCTGCACAAAATCAAAGTGTTAACAGCACCCAGAGTGAAGGCCACTCCAGTGCCGCCTGACATTAGGGAAAGTGTGATCGGGTGGAGGTGCGGATTGTTAATCAATTGCAATTAGAACAGCTTAGTTCTGCAATTTAATAAAAAAGACCACACAAACACATTTCTGGGGCCTTTCCCATGGCCTTGGTGTGTGTGTGGGCTGCAAGTGAGGGGCTCTGAAGCTCGAACCCATTAAGCAGAGTAAATCCACTTCTGCTCATAAATAATCTCAGCTGAACTTAATTAAGAAATCAGTAGTGACAGATTTTTTTAAAAATTCTCTTTTTATACTGCATAATAATGGTATTACTATTTATTTCCACACATATCGCAAATCTCAGGATGCATAAAACACATTTCAGAAGACCTCATTGATCATTACAATATAATTTACGGTTAAGCAATTAAAACACAAAATAAGTATTCTCAATTCTCTAGATAAAAATGTCATATTTTTATGACATGATTGTGTCACGAAAAGAACTTGTGTCATGTGTATGTGTGGGTATATGTGTGCGCACGGAACTAGTATTATCCTATTTCATTTATCTTGGAAGATGAATGAAGACTTAGCTATAACAAAATTTTCCAGATTACTTAAGTTTCTCTCTTCAAGCTCTAAAAAAGTATTACTTTAATCATTTAAATTTTTTCTTGCTTGTGTCCTACTATCATTTGTCTTTTTTCCTGCTGTTCCACTGCCTGTTTATCACCCTAACTCCTTTCCTAGCTTCTGCTTTTAATATGGAGTCGGCCCCTTATTCAAAGCCCTTAGATGGCTATCATACTTAAAAATGAATTTAACACTTTGACCAGGCCCCTCAGAGCGGGACCCCAGACTGCCTCGCTGATCTCAGCTCTGACCAGCCTACCTCCTTAAAATAGATTCTCTTTCTATCACATCTTACCCCCTCACGGTGCTTCATACTTGAAATTATATAACACATTAAATTATTTATTTATCATATATCTTCCTAACAAGAGTGAGGGGAGATTTTATCTGTTTCATCAATTTCTACACTCTCAATTCAGTGCCTGGCCAGCAGAAACTATATAGCAAAATGTAAGAAATCATGTTAAATGGCAGCATGCATCTAAATAAGAGTCCAAGGAGATAAGTGCAAGGCTTTAACGATGTTATAGGTATTCAGGTGTTCAGAGCCCTCGTCTCTCCTCTGTTCTTTTATACTCTTTAAATTCCATTCCCTTGGTTCCTTACCTCTCTTTTGGCCCTCACAGATAACCACTATTCTAAGTCCCATGTTTTTCTTTTCCTTACTTTAAAAGTTTTAGTTTTATCACATAAATATACCTAAATAATATTTAATATTGCTTGTTTCTGAAGTTATACATATTGCATATACTTTATAACCTCCTACAATTTTTTTTTGATTTGGTATTGTTTCTAAGATTCATCCATATTATTGCTATAGTTCATTCGTTTTCATTTTCATTGCTGTATAGTTCTATTGGATGATTATACCAGGGTCGATTTAATCATTCTCTTGTCTGTGAACATTTGGGTTCTTTCAGTTTTTTGCTATTACAAACAATGCTGCTATGAATTTTCCTGAATATAACTCTTGCTGCACATGTGCAAATTTCTCTAAGGTAAGTAACTAGGCAAGGCATTGCAGGGTTTCATGGTATGAGTGTGTTAAACTACATAGTTAATATCAGATTATTTTCCTAAGTAGTGCACAATTTTATGTTCCCACCAGCAGAGGATCAAAGTTTAACGTGTTTCTTGAAAAAGCACAGAGCTGGTATTAGATAAATATTTTTAAAATGCAATATAACATTCCCTATCTTTTAACTAGTGAGTTTTGTACATTTACATTTACTGTGATTAAGGACTTATCTGGACATATTTACCAATTTATGTACTCATCATTCTTTCTTGCATCTCAGATATACCTTTTTGGATTATTTTCCTTCTTTTTGAAGTATGTCCTTTAGAAGTTTCTTTAGTGGAAAGCTGGTGGTAAACTGTCTTGTTTTTTGTTTATCTGAAAATGTCTTTACCTTGTGAGTATACTCTATGCTTAGAATTCTACATATACACATTAATAGTAATATACTATCTGGAACAGTAGTGGTTATTTCCACTACAAAGTCCTACAGGCACCAAAAGAGTATAACAAGTAATTATTTACCATGCATCACCCATTTCCTAGAGTTTTAACCCACACTAATGGTGCTAGGCATGCTTAACAAACACAAGTCATTGCCATTGATCTCAAGGAGCTCTGAGTAGCATTAAAAAAAAAAAAAGGAAGAATGGAAAAAAGAAGTCACATTAAACTTAAGTAGAGAGTGAAAGGCTTCATGTAAAGGCTGAATTAGGTGGCTTAATAAGTGCTGTGGGAATTCGGAGCAGGAAATATCTAAAGAGAGCTGGATCCTAGTCAGGTCATGTTGTAGAAACTCTCGACTTAATTTCCACACAACACTGCTTATGTGGCCAAACCACACCTTTATCTTGAACCTAAGAAAAGCCAGAGTATTTTTTCTTCAGAGACAGTATTATGGTTTAATCTGAATCCTGAATCGGGAACTAGGTTGATAAGAGCAATACTAAGACAATTGTGATTAAAAACTAAATTAGAGAGTAAGCAATTGTATCAAATGCCACACACAAATTCCTTGAATGGCTAATTGAATATGCCACTGAGTTATGAGTTTAGGTACCAACTCCTTTTGTAAGTGGGGGGCATTCTTGCATGGCTTTGTAAAACGAAACAAGACAGTGCAGGTTATACAAGGGCTGGGCTGAAAGCCTCAGGAATTTCTTTCAGCTAATTTTTTTGAAAGGTTAATAGCTGGAAGAGTTCTTAGGTGACACATCTTAAGCAGACTATGGGAAAGAAGGTATGTTATTTGTGACATTAATTCCTAATCCATGGTACAATGAGTCACTTATTGACCGGGGAAGAATCTAACCTATTTGGGTAATGAAGCTTTCTGAATATTAACTACTGAGCACCTACCTCCAAGAGAAAGTGATAACTAGAGTACAAACTGGTTTAGTCTAGAAGTAATATTAAAAGGCCCGTTTTGACTACAGTATGGAAAGGAATTCACTTTCATAATTTAGGAATTGTTACTTTTCAGTCATCTACCCTTCTTTCTATAGAGATTAAATACGGAACATGTCCTTTCTGAAATTTTTAAAAAATCTTTCTAGAGTTTGTCCTGTTGATGGTAAAGAAGAAAAAGTATAATCATGAAGATTTGTGCTGTGGGGTCAAAACTGAGTTTCTCTTCTCCCATTCTAACTCTTTGCCTGGCAGGTGAAAGTCAACAGGAAGCAAAGACTGAGAAGACAGCTCTGGATTTCTGGGACTCTGAGAACTCATAATGAGAGATGGTGCCTGAAAGCAAGACAGCTTGTACGGTCCATACGGTTCATTCACAGTAATGTGCTCACCCATCTTAGTGAGAATCCTGCAACTCTGCAGATTTGCATATTCAATATCCTGTATGCAAAGACAAGGTAACAGGTATACTCTTGGAAAGAACTTTCCAAACTTTGGCACTGTTTAAGGAATAGTGATACTCATATTTCAGGAATACTAGAAATATTCTTCCTTTTAAGAAACACTTAAATAATAAAAAAATAGGAGAGAATGGTCTCCCTGAGATATTAGTAACCTAAACTCTAATATGAGTGGTCCTTCGGTAACTGGTTAGCAGTAGGAAAATGATTTAATTGGTTATACACATTTCTGTACCTGTCTTCATGTTCAAGTGCAAATATGAATATTCCTACTATGTAATTCAATTATAGGAGTTTATCGAATCCATATTCTTTTCGTGTATTAACTCCCGCAACAATTCTAAGAGGTCGGTATAGTTACTTTCTCTATTTTAACAAATAAAAAATTCAGAATGCAGAGAAGCTAAAGAATTTGTCTAAGGTCACACAGCTTGTTAACTAGCAAGATAAATTTCAAATAAAAGGTCTGGGTCCAGAATCTGTCCTCTTAACCAATGTGCTGTGCTCTAGTGTCTCCTGAGTAAAGCAATATTTTTTGGGAAAAAAATCTCTTTGCATATATTTGAAAATGACAGAACTAAAAAAGAGATATTCTAGGAACATCTGAATCATTTAAGACTTCAAAAACAATATTACCAAGAAGGAAGAGAGACACAAGGGAAGAAATTCTAAAACAGGATCAATGGAGTCACTGTTTGAAGAAAAGAAAGGACGTATTCTCTTGGGAGGGTGTGAACTATTTATTCACCAATACCTGATGAGATATAGAAACACACACATACACACACACACACACACACACACACGTGATATCAGAAAGAACACCAATCATATAATATTTTAAATTCTGATGTCTTCCTAAACCCTTCCAACTTAACAACATCTGCCCTCAAAAAAGTGACAGTGTTCTTTTAAGAGAAATGGCCATTATCAAGTGTATGATACCTGGGGCTGGGGAGCGCATGATGGTGATGGTGAAATTTTTATTTAATTAAAAAAAAAATTCTCAAACTCAACAGACTCTTACTGGAATTATATCCAATATCTAATTTCTAAACTTGTTATTCCTCAGGAGCAGCTGAGGGAAGAAAGGTGATTGTGAGCAGCCCCAGGAAGAGAATAATCTTAACAAAGAGCTGAAAAATATTCTATACCTTTAATTATTGATGTCTTTGTTTCAAACCTTGTTTTGACTTTCTGACTTTGAAAACTGAAAAATAAAGCCACATTGTCATTAAAAAAAATGAATGGACCAGCTGAACCAACAGAATGGAGGAGAGAAATTGAGACCACACAGATTTGCCTATAATGAGCATATGTTTCTTTTATAATGGACATAAACATCTTAAAAGTACATCATCATTACCAATTACTATTTAGTGAGCATAATACATGTGATGCCTAGTTTCTTCCCTCAAGGTGCTTGTCGTCTAACGAAAAAGTAAATTATGGAATTTTTGTGGCTGTTGACATTACATAACCCTCATTAGGGTTCAGTCATATAATTACCACATGTGAGGTATATAATTTACCAACTTTAGCAAAAGTTGGATTCTGGGGATAAAAAAGGAGAAACAGAAAGACAGGTGGCTAATTAGATAGAATATAACCATGTTACTGGGTTTTTAGGCCCAATAAGCTAAAGCATCTGTCATGTAAGTCCTGATGAAAAGACATTTTTAGAAAAAGGCTCCCTCTGTAAATGAAAAAAAAAAAGGCATTTTATGACAGATTTATCTTAATCACAAGTGGGTAAACAACTAGAAAATTTCTGATTCACACAATTACTAGTGAGACGTCTTATACAGACTCTACATTATATAATCTATTTCATTTTGAATGGAAATGTTCACCATATCAAAAGATATCACTACATATATTTATACAACAGGCAATAAAAATAGCAATGATCACATCAATAGTGACTACTATGTCTTGAGCATGGATCTACATTATTATCAACAACAGTGTAATACAAAGAGATTTATGACCACAGACACTTATTCAACAAAAAAGAACATTACTTTTTTTTTAAAGGTAAATTCATATCAGACTGTGGCATGGATGTGTTTTCTCTAGATCTATACTAAATTACTTCCAGTTTCTATTCTCTCCCTTTCCTGCCTTCATTCAACTCCTCATTGTCTATCATACGATACCTACTATATTGAGGCAAATCAAAAGTACACTGAAGAGGAATCGCCTAACTTTTTCCTCGAGTCAGGCCAACTTCAGGGAGGAGGTGGCATGTGCACTGAGTCTGGAAGAATGAGTAGGAGTTTGTTAGGCTGGGAAGGGGGAAAGGTGATCTAAGCAGTGAGAAGACTGTCTAATGTGGCATGGAGGCACAAAATCTACTGGCATGTTGTTTCAAACAGGAGGCAAGAGGTCTGGAGTGGCAAGATCCCAGGGCTGTGTGAATCGATTTGGAGTGGGTGGGAAAGTAGGAATGGAGAGAAAGGTTGAATTCCAGAGCTCAGATATACAGACCTATGGGCAATGGGTAATTTTTACTCCTATGTCTCCCAAAGCCTGCTGATTTCTCACAGCTGGTCCACACTACGTGGCCCCTCCCACAGCTCCTTTCTATAAGCCAGTCTTGTCTTTCCAGGAAAAAGAAAATCTGCTTTTCTGATTAACTATACTCCAGTTCTTTCATCCGCTCTGAGACAGTGGGATATTATAGTCAAGTAATGTTCCTGAATATATGTGAAGACCATTATTTTTGGAATATATTTCATATTTTTGATAGTAACTTTTCCCATTCTTTAGAAAGTTCTAGTTGCACTTTTTCTAATCTGCTTTTTCTAAACTAGTAAAAGCTAGTTTCCTGCAACTAGGTTACAGACTTTGGCCCATTTAACAAGGTCAGACTGTTTATTCTTGACAGAATTCTTTCCCACTGTAAAAAGGTACTTTTAAATGCCACATTCCAAGAGCAGTGCCAGTAAGCCACTGAAGCATATTTTCCCACAAGAACTGATACCATGTGCAGTCCCCACCTCACTGAAATCACCCAGAGTTACATAAGGTACAGATAGCATTCAACGTCACTGTGAAATCTATTAACTGAAGCATGCCAGTATGCATTCCGAAAACTTCCATACATTTCAAAGCATCATAACCTTTAAAAACTAATTAATCAAAATAAAAGTGGGAAAGAAAGAGAAGGACATCTTTAGAAATTAAAAAAAAAAAAGAATTTAAGGCAGCGGAAGAATAGAAATCTTGTAACTTTATAGTAGTACTCAAACCTAGAAGTAGTAGATTTTTCTCCCTTATTTTGGGGTTTTATGGTCGAGTTGTTAAATTTACAGCTCCACTTTTAGATTCTGCCAGCCTTCAAAATAAATATATGAGCAGCACTAAAGTAAATTCTCCTGTGCTCTCTCCTTCTTTCTTTGGATGTTTCCCTGAGACTTGAAGGTAGATTATTCCTCCACAGCCAACTGTAAAGTTTAACATTCAGATTTATGAGGGATTTAAAAATCATCAGTATCCTTACAGATGTTAGGTGTGAAGATGTCACTCACCCTGCGTTTTAATTCTTAGGGAAAAGGAAAACATAACGCAGGAGCAATAAGAGGACTACTTCAACAACCCAAAGAGCATCATTTAGAAAAAATTTGGAATATTAACAATAAAATATGAATGAAAACCCAGAATTACCAAGCAATTATAAAAGTTTGAGCTTAACTTTTGGAGACACTTGTATAGATTTAATGAAGACAGGTACCTAATCTTCTCAAGCACTCAAATGCACTGAATAAAATGGCTAAAAGAAATTACAGTGCAGACATTTTCAGCCTTTTCCTGTGACACTATGGTTTCTCCAAAGATCCCCAAAGACCTTAATTTTTTAAAAAACATGCTATACAGAAAATGTAACTGCACAAGTTGGGGAGGTGCAGGAAGGTTTGTGATCTTGGGTACGGAGGGATGAAGCATGATAATTATCTGACAGCTAGGATGGCTGTCCAGGCAGACATTCAAAGTACAAATGTTACTCCCTCAGAGCTCAAGTTACTGTCAGGGAGTGACGCAGGTAATTGGGAAGATTAGCTAAAAGTTGTGTCTAAAACAAAACAAAACAAACAAAAAACTTTAGACACTTATAACTGACCAAATGGCAGCAGCTACAATGTGAAAAATGCAGAGTTGGAAATTTATACATCGATTCATTTGTGAAAGCAGGGAGTTAGGAAAGCACTTAATTAAGTTCAATGAAGAGTGAGAAATTTGATAGTGTAAGATAAGGAATATGGTTATGTGTGTGAGGTAGTCTCTGGGTGGGAGTGGTAATAGGAAGACAGAGGGGTAGGTTGGGGCTACACCGCAAAAAAAAAAAAGAAAAAAAAAAAAAAAAAAGAAAGACTATGCATGCCTGGCTACAGAGTTTCATTCTTTAGGCATGGACAATCATAAGGATTCATTTCATTCATTCATCTTGTATTTATCAAGTGCCTACCATGTGCCAGGAAGGCACTGTGGGAAACACTAAAATGGTATAAGATTTGGCTTGAGTGAATAAAAATGGATAGGTCTAATGTCACATGTCCAATGTAACCAAATTTCAGTAATATATCTTGATATAGGAACTTATACTATGAGACTATTAAAGCCCAAGCAAAATGAAGATATTGTCACTTTGCTTAAAGTAGTGGCAAAGAAGTATGTAGTGACAGCTATAAAACCCAGAAACTCACATATCTAAAGAATTAAAGAGGACATAAAAATCCAAGTTAGAGAAGCATTGTTTTATATTCAATTTCGAGGACTGTGTCCCATACTCCTTTGAATAAATATAACACAACACTTGAGTTAAGCAAATTTGGAGGATATGGAATTATCTCATTAAATACAGTTAGTCAGACAAGCCCTTGACCAAGCACAGAAGGTGTATTCTCATAAGAATGTTGAATGTAAGAGGAAACACTTTTCTATCTTCTGGATCCCTGAGAAACCCTTTGCTTGCAAATCCTTTCTAAAGCATTTGAGGTTGTCAAACTTAAGACAATACTTGATCTTTACACTCAAAATTTGCCTCAGGCTCCCGAGATTTGAATGCATCATACAGGGTGTCTATATAATGGGATAGAAAAAAACAGGTGACAACCAGACCTTGTCTACATCATACTCTGATAAGACATGCTGGACAAACAGATATGTGGAAGAAGCAAAGAACATCCTGTCCTTTCTTTGAGTAAAACATCTTCCAGGCAGCAGCGTTACAGTGAAACTGTTTTCGTCCAGAACTAATTTGCAACAGTGACCACTTACGGAGGAGCTAGAATTAGGTGAGTCAAATGAATGACTATCTTTTATAAACAACGGAAGCAGTCATCTGATTAACTTCGCCAGTATACTGGGTACAATTAAGTACCCATACGTATGCACACACACCTACAGCAGCTTTCTGTATAGTACGGCGTACATTATCTTTCTGTAAAGGAGACATTCTGTTCTCAAAGTAATCATCAGTGTTTGCCTTCACTGCAGAGGCAGAGTTAACCTATCAGCTTGTACCTCAAAATGTGTTTTATTACCACTGAGAATGCGTAACGGAGGATCTGGATGGGCTTTCATGTTTGTGTTGGCTCTGGCATTTTCCACGTACCCAGCCCTGGGAATCCTGAAGAAAACGTGTCCTGTTCCCAGCTCTGTGCACTGCCCCATTGTGTTCCACTTCCCTCACTGGTGAAAGTGAAAACGAAACCGGCACAAACACTCCATTGTTAACTACGAAATATGTACTGGCAACTGCAAGTTTTCACAAAACAGACCTGGTTGTGTCATGGCAAGGAGATGCTGAGCGGGGAGGGGGTCAGAGGAGCCTTTCCGGCTTCAGAGGTGTGTCCTGCACTTTCCCTGAGGTGCTGAGGCGACCAGGGCTTTGGGTTTTTTCCATTATACGCGTGTAATGCTCTTGGTTTGATTTACTCAGTATGCACTGGCAGCATTTGCAGGCTTCTGTGGGAGTAGCTCGGCTGCCCGAGCCGAAGCACAAACCCTGCCAGGTCTCCATAGTAAATACAACATGCACGAAGAGGAAACAAGCATAAACAATTTATTTTCTCCTATAAAAGATGTCATTGTTCTCCCATCTTTGGTTCTATTTCACTTTGTCAACTTGGTGGTGCCAAATGAATGCCGTACAATGAATTATTCCAAACAGACATAGAAAATAAGCACGAATATTATGATGCACACATCCATGGGGTCTGTGTCCAGGTGGGTTCCGAGAGGAGCGACCTCTTTGAGCATCCCACATCCTGGCGTGGGTGAGCAGGGAGGGCTTCCTTGACGCCCAGCCAATGAGGGTTCCTGAGCCACATGGCCTCACAGAACTGTGACCCTTTCCAGCATTTATCTCTGTTTCTAACTATACATTTCTTTGTGTGACTATCTGATTAAGATGTCTCCCCATTTTGATTATAAATTCTATGAGAGCAAAGACCTCATCTCTCAAGTTCACTGATAGCCCTGGCACAAGGGAAGTTATTAATAGTTATTGGTTGACTGAATGCCACAACTCCATTTCCTTAATTTTCTCCCTTATGCTTATAAAGAAGTTTCTGAATCCACAAGGTTCCTTCAGTGTTTACTAAATGCTACCAACCCTTGGGTTACAGTAAGAAACCATGTATTACCAGAGGTATAAGAAGAAAATGTAAGCAATTCAATTTTTGTAATACTGTGGCATTAAATAAATGAACAATCTTAAAAAAGGCAACTTTGGGAATCTTATCAGTTCCATATAAGAAAAATCTCCAATTGTATTTTTGTACTTTGTTGAGTGGTCTTCCCATGTTTACTGTTTACTTCTCTCTTGGTGATTTCTACAGAGTGGAAGATGTTTTCAGAACACATATGTCTTTTAATAGGGAAGATAATATGGAAAAAAAGACCTTTGAAGGAGAATGTGATTTTATTAAGTCACTAAAAAGATAAGAGAATGTTCTCACTTTTCCAATATGGTACAAAGTGGAATTTTTCTCCATATTATGTGTTAGGCCAAGGCATTTGGAGGAAAAATGCTAATTCTATCTTTTGTCTAATGATTATATAAAGGCCCTCCAAATACACTGAAAAGTGACTGTAATACTGTTCATTATAAAGCAAAAACTGGTTTAAGGCAGGCCAATCCTGGACCTCGTGCCAGGATGTTAAGTTACAGGGGCACCAAAAAGAACAACCTTATTTTACGGTGCAGACTTCTTTCTATCCATAGGTGGCTTGATGGTGACTATCCTGGGGAGTGAGTGGCTCTAACTGCCTGGGTATTGGCAGCCACATCTAGATATAGTAATCTGAACACTGGCATTACTCTGGATGGCCCTCAAAGTGGTCTCATGTACAGTGAGTGCAGCACGATGTATGTGCTGTCTCGATTATGCCCTGAGGTGATTTTAAGAGAGCAGACACAGGAGTGAATCAAGAGAATGCTTGATTTTTTCCTAAGAATGATACATTTACAAGACATTCAGGTTTGCACAAGTGTGGCAGAAGAAGTTTCATTCTGAATCGACATAAAAAATTAATTAACCGGGAGGCATGAACTCATGCCTCAGTGTTACCCACTGTGTCAAAATGTGGCATGAGCTAGTGTTTCTTATTACAATTTCAGCAAGACTTAAAATGCATTTAAAAAAAATCAACTTTTGAACATTTGTGGAACCTCTGGATATCCTTTGTAGAACCAGAGAGTTCCAAAGAACATAGTTTGATATACTCTGAAGTACCAGAGCCTACAGTGGGAAGAAGAGGAAAGCAGTAGGGTGGTGGATTCTCCAAGTCATTTAAAATCCATTCACTGAAATTCAGACTTAACTTGATCACAAATTGCCTGTTGTAGTCTCGGTTTCTCCACTTTCAAAATGAGGTGATTAATAAAGAGTTCCAAGAACACCAAATCCAATGGCAAAAGTATCACGTTACATGCTGTATGGTTCAGTTTAGAAAAAAATTAAAATTTTTCATTATAAACTGAAAAGAGAGGACTACTTTCTCTCCAAACTGCTATTCACAGAAGTTCATGATTACCAGTCATCATCAGGTGGCTGCTGATGTCCCAGTAAAGTTAGGTGTCTAAAGGGCACTTAACGTTCCCTTATCAGATGGAGACAAGCTAAGTCACACCTATACACCTACATTACAACTACAGTCCAGACATACTATGATCATCCTAAATTAATTTCTATCCAAAAGGCCAACTCCTTCAAGGAGCTTACAGACTGATAAATAAAACCCCCATATAAAGCTGTATTATGAAAGACATGAATAAGATATTACTCTGAAATCATGGAGGGAGAAAGGAGGAATTAATTTCTGCAAGGAGTAACAGAAGGGGACATTTGATCCAGGCTTTGGAAGATAAGTAATATATTACCATTTCTCATGGCTGTAAAATGTCAGTTTTGAATCAGTTAACTTGAAATTCCTTTAACATTCCACAGATTAAGTTGACTCCCAGTTCCTGTATGACATAACCCACTAAAAAATGCGTATTTCCAGGAAGTAGAAAAATAAATATCAGTTTCATTTGAAAAATGTGATTCCAAGTCTTCATATGTCACTATGTGTAAGTGAACCAATGTATCACTATACTAAATGAATTTTTCCATTTAAAAATTTTTCCTTTAAACAAACAAACAAAAAAATAAAACAATGGGAAAAGTTTTAAACGCAGTATCCTTATAGGAATCATACCCTTTATTAGTGCCGTTACATTCCAATGATCACTCTTTCAAGTAGAGTCTGCATTTGTTCCAGTGTGTTTCACAGTTGCTAATGCTTTTTAACTTTATGTCACCATAAGTAATAGAGTATGTGGTCTAAATGAGATACTGAAAAAGCAGGTATTTATGATTGTCTTTCCCCTTTTCTCTATGAAATAATTTGTCTACACGTTCCTGTCTGAACATATCAACCGTTAGCAAGAATGGAATGTTAATTGATGTTACGCATAAGCTGGGCTATCATTCCTCGAATTTAATAAGCAAAAAAAAAAAAAAAAAAAAAAAATCAAAACCAACTGGGTTTCCTGTTTTTATTTATGGTTTTTAGTGCTCATTTGGAGGGATCAAAAAAAGTGTCTTGGTTATGGCTCATCCTTCCCTTGATCAATGTACCCAAGGAGATGAGTTCCTTCCATCTGCTCCTCTGCTGACTGTCCAGATCATAAAGCCTATTCAAGCTCCCTCCGCCCCCCCCCCCCGGGGCCTTGAAACAACATGCGCAACTACTTCCTAAGGAAGCACTCAGCCTATCTCACCCTTCCCACTGGGGAAACACACAGACTCAGCCCTTTCTGGTGTCATTATATAAGAATACAAGGGCTCGCCTGACCCAACCCAAAGCTGAGGCGCATCCTTTAGATGCCACCTTCTGCCTTGTCTTCTCAAAATCGATGGCATATGCTGGACAAAGAGGAAACAAATACAATTTATCTTTCAACAACAGGGACACACTCCAAGGAATTCCCTGTGAAAATTCTAATGCCCTTGGTAAAGTATAAAATGTTGGGAAAGAAAGTGGTCTCACATGTCCAGGCTGTAGTATCCATATTTCGGGGATGGGAAGCAGAATACTTTTGTACACTGAATGTTTTTCCGAGGCATAGTTATCTCTCTTAGAGAATTTCCAACTCCCTCCTGAATTTCTCCTTCTCAGCTGAGGCATTACTGGAATGTGGGGAAACAATTTTTATTGTGCAGGATATTAGCCTCCTTGTAGCCACCTCCATTTTCCACGTCATCATGATGACCAAAGACATGGCCATATTTTTCTCAACAACACCCCACACCCAGGGCAGTGCTGCCCAGTTGGGAACCACTTCGAGGCTAAAAATGGACTGTGTGTGAAAAATGACATATTTACCCAAGAAGATTCTTTTTCGTAAGGCTCGATTTAATGCTTTGAGGGCCATTTCTATAGTCATCATTGAATCAAAGGGATTCTCCACATCAACTTCTGCCCCAGATAAGTAGCACAGCAAAGGGACATTCCTTGGCTTTTGTATCTATGTATAAATTCGCTGTATGTAAAACAGGTCTTTCAAACAAAAGGGTTATTAGTGCCTACTTCGTGCTCCTCTTTTTATCTTTTGAGTGCAGAATTTCACAAAAATTCATCTCAGAAACCATAAACTGTAAGGATAAATGAAAGCTAACCAAAGTCAATAGCATTATGGTTTTATGTCCGAATGACACAGAGAACAGGATATCGTAACTGTCATTCTCTGCCAGAACACAGCCCTTGGGTTTACTCTTTCTCTTCTGGTCTATATTAAGCCTTTACTGGGCAATGTGGTGCTACCTGGGCCTGGGTCATTCAAATTCATTGTAAATTTAATTTTTTTCTCTACAGTCAGCACCACAGCTTCAGAGGAGTGCTTTCACACTCCTTTGCAGGCACCGTAGCTGTTTCTCAAACAAGGATGCTACAGACAGGTCAACGTTCCTGGTCTCTCTCTTTCCTGACCTTGTGCTGTTTCCCCATACAATACATATGCAGCTCTGAAAACAGTGGTTATAACAAAAAGCATTTGGAAACTTATAACTGATTCCTTTCTAGTGGCTAAGATGCAACAAGCTGTTTCTGCAATGGGTCCTGTCCACAACAAGCCCAGTCCGGATGTGTCTGTAGTTGTAAGCAGAATGCTTTTCTCTTACCTACAGTTATATAAAAAAAGTGCAGACATTCTGTCCACCAGCTGGCCACTGGCAGTAATAACATTAGGAGCATTGAATGGGAGCAGTTTGTCATTTAAAAGAGGAAAAATAAATTTAATGAAAGAACAGCACTCTCTCACTCACCACTGAGGTTAGAGCCATCTGAAAACTGTAGATGCGGGCAAGGCCGAAGTCGGCCAATTTTATTTGTCCACTGCTGGTCACGAGAATGTTCTGCGGTTTTAGATCACGATGCACGACTCGGTGAGAATGAAGAAAGTCCAGACCTCGGAGAAGCTGAAACATCATGTCCTAAATAAAAGCAAAAAAGAAAATTGATAAACAGTCAAAACAGAAACTCAACATGTCATATCCTCAGAATTTAGTAGAGTGCTTGGCACACAGAAAGCCTTTGATAAATATTTGCTGAATAAATGAATTTTTCTCTCTTTCTACTTCTCCACTCTCCCATTCTCAAGATCGTGACAAAATATTTACTCTCAACCTATGTTTTATTAATGAAAGGACAATTTAAAAATTGTTTCAGATGGCACAGGAAATACTCTGGAAGGATATATACCAACCTGGTGTCAGTGCTTAATGCTGGGGAGAGGAAGTAGTTGGTAAGAGGGGGATATTTGGTACTTCATATATTTCTATATGCTTTAATATTTGATTTTAATAATTAAAATCCAGTGGATAACAATATTAATAGCGATTTTTATATTTTCATAACACCAAATACTAAGCAAACATTGTGTCAGTCACTGTTCTAAGCACCATCTTTTAGTAACGCAAATAATCCACACCACAACATTGAGTTAAATAACATCATACCCCATTTTAAAGGTCAAGGAACTGATACACAGTAGGTGTATGCAATTAGTCCAAAGCAATACCACTAGCAAGAGACAGAGTCTTGATTCAGAGTCCAGAAAAACTGGATTCAAATCCTCAATGTATTTCTTTATTAAATCAATGATCTCATCGGTATGTAAAACCAGGTGAGCTGTTTAACCTCCCTGAGCCCGTTTTCCCATCTGTAAAATGTCAAAGTAACAAAACATATTTGGTACGATCACTTCATAAAGCACTAAGCACAGCAGCAAGCATTCGGTAGCTATCATTGTCATCACTATTAACCAGCATAAAGCAGGGGGAAATGCAGAAAATAAACCAATATCACATATTTTCCTAATTTTAGAACTGATAAAATTAGATACAAGATTTGAAACTCAGAAACAGTGTCTGAAAGTAGAAATTTAAAACTTTTGACCATGATATGATCCTCTGAAATCTGGGGTTAATAAGATGGGTTTATCCCTCGAAATACTGTGAGAATGATTTGTACAAGGGAGGATAGAATCACCTTGTTCATGTAAGGATTAGAAAAATGATTAGGCAGCATCATAGACTGCAGAGCTGGCGGAGGCAGTGAGGACACAGTTGTTCAGCAGTTGGATCACTAACTCTCATGGAGAGTAGCATATTTGGTTATTGGTTTAGGGTACTCATTCTTCCTTCAGAGTTGGCAGTTCTGTTTATACATCCCAGCTTGTTTAAAACCAAAGCCTTAGCTTTTCCATTTATATAATGGAGAAAATAGTGCCTCGCTTTCATAATATTATGAGATTCAAATGAAGTAACATATGCATAGTGCAGTTTCTGGCACATGGTAATCATTTAACAAATGATAATTATTAAAGTGTCTCATTTCCTGAGGAAGACAGAGTCACAAAGAACTATAAGAAAATGTGGCCAGTGCCACAGGTCAGTGAACAAAGTGTAAAGGGTGAGTATGTAATGACAGAGGTGTACTAGAATCCTTCTTGAGATTTACCAAAATGGCAGAGTAGTCCCTCCTTATCCGTGGTTTCACTCTCCATGGTTTCAGTTACCCATGGTCAACTGTGGTCCAAAAATATTAAATGGACAATTCCAGAAATAAACAATTTATAAGTTTTAACCTGCATGCTGTTCTGAGTAGTGTGATGTACTCTTGTGCTGTCCCTTCTGTCCCACCTGGGGCATGAATCATTCCTTTTGTCCAGTATACCCATGCTGTATACACGACCCAGCTTTTAAACAATTAATAGCCCTCTAGGTCATTAGATCAGTTATCAGATGTCTAAAGAGACAAGGAGAGCAAGCACATTCACAAAACTTGTATTATAGGATATCGTTATAATCATTCTACTTTATTATTGTTATTGTTGTTAATCTCTTATTGTGTCTAATTTATAGTTTAAACTTTACCATAGATATGTATGTATAGGCAAAAAACATAGTATGTATATAGGGTTTGGTATGATCATGGTTTCAGGCATCCACTGGGGGTCTTGGAACATGCCCCCTGTGGATAAGGGGAGACGAATGTATTCTGAACTGGCAGGGGATACTTCTAAATTTCCAAAGGTGAAAACTCTGGAAAAGACTGCACTGTCGAGGGTCAGTCCTTCAAGACTTAAGAGCAACTACAGGTCAAACAACTTGCAATGAACAAACAGGAGTGTGAAAACGAATCACAAAATGTTAAGAAAAATAGTCTGCTGCAACAAATACATCTTTATTGGAAACATATGCACACACTTGTAAACACTAAATTTTAAATAGCATGACTAACCTAAAGTAATGTCATGCTGGCTCATCATTGTTAGCTTCTTATACACTAAGTACTAACCATTTAAAACAGTACAATGAACAAATCTGCTTGGTTCATGTTTCAGTGTTCACACAATTTAAGCAGCCGATTAACAGAATAAAATTTTTAAAATTTGAACTAATTAATTAATAATAAGGCTCATCTAAATTTATAAAAAGCTTGAACTACAGAGTAAAAATATGTGCCTTGCTTTTATTTGTGCATTTATTTATACATCATATACTATATTTTTCTTAATTTCAAAATTAGTACATGCTTAATATAGAAAATCATAAAATTTTTAAAAATCCTAGAGGAAGAATAAGAATCACTCAAAATCCCATTACTCAGAAAACAGATAAACTGTGACTGTTAATTTTTGTGTGTTTTTCCTGTCTGTTTCAAAAAGTACATGTATTGCTATATTTATAGGTATAAATATCTTTATTTATAATTTATAAATATTATAATTATAACTTGTTATATTAATATATTTATAAATAAAAATGGTCATTATTCTGTACATGTTATTTTGTGGTTCTTTTGAAAACATTTAATACTTTATTATGAATATTTTGCCACTTCAACAAAACTTTTATAAAAACTTTTTTATACAATACAATTTTTAATGGCTGCCTGGTTTTTTTCCCTATGATATACCATAATCATTATTTGGTTTTAGTTGTTATTTTGGAACTTATACTGAGTCTAGTTCTCCTTGGTTTAAAGGTGAGAGTAGATGAAAATGACTTGTTAACATCTTATCTAAGCACAATTTAAGCAGTGTGGATCCGCATAACTGCATTAATGTTGATTCCACATAAACGATGCCTATTGACGTAGGAAAAGTTAGTTCTACATAAGAATAACCATTCTTCAGATCTTATTAAGCTACTTTTTTTTTTTGGTTAGCAAACTGGGTTTTCTTTTAAATCTATAATATCTAGTTACAAATATTAGAGTTTTGAATTAGTGAGATTTGAATTAATAATTTTAAAAAAATTTTGCCAAAAACCTCACTGCCTTCAGTAAATCAATTTTGAGGTAGGTTGACAAACATAATGGACCTAGAGTAAATATGATCTGGGGACCTCTCTCAATCTTTAACCATCATTCATTGGAACATCTAATTTCAAAGGGGAAATATAATCAACTATTTCAGGAACTCTGGTCACAATTAAGACCTGGTCCCAATTCTTAAGAATGATATTAATGGATAAGCTATAACATTACATAAGCTAAGAAAAAACACCTTTCCTTCAGAAACACAAGAAGTGCTCTGATCAAAGACATTTCAAAAGATTTTCTATTTAAGTTTACTATCTGTTCTATCTCAATTTATAGTATCATGAGACATACTTTTAAATTAGCTCAAGATTTTAATCTAAATTATTCTGTCTTATACAAGACTCAAATATTTTACAGTAATCCTAGTGATGCAATGCAATGAACTATGGAAATTGCCAGTTAAGACTCTTTAAGTTAAATACAAGTTTAAAATCTTTTCATATTATAACGCACAATCCTGGTATAAAAGGTTTAAACATTTAGCCATATGTATGATAAACAGTCACTTGGGTCCATCACTCTGTATCTTTCTGCAACGTGACACTGAAGTATGTTTCAAAAGGACACCGTCATGGAATGGAGTCTGGCTCCCAGTGACTTTAGGCTGGGGTTCTGTCCTTGGCAACTCCTATAAAAAGACTCTGCACTTCAATCTGAATACCAGAAATCTCTAAAGCCTTGTAATTGTTTCTTTTAGGTGTTCTAGAACTCTAATTTCTCTTATTTATTTAAAAACAAAACAAATAAGCAAACTGAAAACCTACCTCAAGCTTTTTCAATGGGAAAATTTTTTATCATTGGGTCTTTTTTTTCCAAGTACAAAAAAGTATAAATAGTTCCAAAAGATACTAAAAACAACCCATTTATTCTATATAATAAATCACAGAAAAGACAGCTTTCGATGGACAATTATGGATTTTTGGATACATCTACCTAATTGAAGTAATTAGCAACAAAATGTACATCAATCGTTTATCTATTCAAAAATTTAAAATAAGACATATACCACTTGTAGATAAGGATCATTTTTTCCTCTTCATACATGTTGACTTCTGGTAGGGGTTATGATTACAGGAATAGAGAAGTAAAGGATCACATGAACCTATACATAAAGGGTAAGATAAACTCATATAGAAAGTAGAGGACTATTGACAATAATGAGGGCTAGTCCCAGGATCATTTCGTTTTTTACATTTTTGATGATAACATATATATATTATTTTTAGTTGAAGTATAACGCATATAACATAAAAGTTACCATCTTCATCACTTTTAAGTGCATATTTAACCACTTTTAAGTATTAAGTATATTCATACTGTTATACAACCAATATCCAGAACTTTTTCATCTCAAAGAAATGAAATTCCATGCCCAGTAAACATCTCCTCACTCCTCCCTCCCTGCCTAGATCCTGGCAGCTATACTTCTGCTTTCAGTCTCTATGAATTTGACTACTCTAAATACTTCATATAAGTGGAAGCATATGGTATTTGTGTTTTTTGTGACTGGCTTATTTCACTTAGCATGTCCTCAATTTTCATCCATATTGTAGCTATATCAGAATTTTCTTCCTTTTTAAGGCTGAATAATATTTCATTGTATGTGTGAATATATACATACGTATATGTTTATACACACACACACACACACATACACACACCACATTTTGCTTATCCATTCATCTGTTGATGGACACTTGGGGTTGTTTTCGCCTTTTGGCTACTGTGAATAATGCTGCAATGAACATGGGCATACAAATATCTCTTAGTTACCCTACTTTCAATTCTTTTGGATATGTATGTATATACCCAGAAGTGGAATTGCTAGATCTAGTCCCAGTATCTTTTAAAATTATGGTTCTCCCAGAAAAAGTGGTACAATATCACCATGTAATCAATGAAACAGTGACTAACAAAGCCATGTTTAGGTCCTGGATATTCAGCCAGGCAAGTTCTTAAGCTCACTCCTTCCACGTGTGCATTCAGGGAGAATCTGCCTCAAGTCGTCACACCGAGCTGACTGTGTGATACACACGTTTTACTCTAGTTCAAAACTTGACAGGACTCCTTCATTCTTTCACCAATCAGTTTACCAGTAATAACACTGGGCTGCAAAAATTGCTTTATAAACAGGTTTCCCTACTTCTTTCTCACTTTGGTCCTCAGGAGTACCCAAGGAATGTTTCACCCAAAATCACAAAGGGCAAAACAAATTCTGACAAGGCAAAAGGAGGATTAAATCAGGTTCCTTAAAACTTCAGATCACTTGGAAAGTTGGAATGTTTGGTGAATTCAAAATAAGCAATAAATGAGAGGACCTGGAGACAAGCTACAAGAGACACTTGTGAGCAGTCAAGCTGTGCCCTATTGCCAGTGACTTCATTACTGTGCAGGGGTGCATGGGGAAGAGAGGAGGAGGCAAGTCCCTAATTCCAAGTGCTGACTTCCTACTTTTACTGCTTCTCAGCAACTAGATAAAAGCATTATAAAAGTGACTTTGTATATAAATTTTATTAATAAAATAGGTATTCTGAAGAGAGAATGAAAAGAACTTATTCCTGAAAGTGATAATGTTAAATAAGGAATCAGTCTTATCTAACTAGAAATAACAACTGATTTTCACCAAGCCTGGAAATGCTGCTGGTGTCTGAGGAACAATGTAGTAACTAAATGGACAGTCCGAAAGCAGAAATCATTACCTCATCATGATGGCTATTATTAACCCACAGAGGAAAGACATCAGGAACTGAGACTACAAATATGCAATGTTAATTATAGCTTCTTCAGAGCAGGATATAAAAATCAACAATGTATAAATAAGAAAATACAAACTATAAGTTGGCTATGTTCTTGGCTAATGACCCAAACAGTTTTTGTTCTATAAACATTGTTTTGTGATCTTTAAAAAAACATTTAATAATATATTGTGGACACTTTCTCATTTCAATACATATTCTTTATAATAAAAAATTTTAAAACAATATGCTTTATAATGGCTGCATTTGGACAAAATATCTTATCATTCCCCCATTCTCCCTCTCAATGATCTCTTTGAGAATGTCCCCCTCAATCCATACTTCCCTCCTCTCCAAACGAGATGATGTATTAGAGTCACTGGTTTTCCAAAGTGGAGCATTTTATCATTTGCCTACATAGTAGATGTAGCCAGTTGCCAGCCATGAAGAACTGGTCCAAGGCAATCAGATTCCCATTTGCTAGGAACTGATCTAGGGATGGACATGAGACCCAGTCCTGGTAAAACAGAGGTACGGGTAAGTGTGCTATAGAGTTCTGGGAAGTAATTTTTCCTTTCTAAGAGGACACAGTGTAAAACTCTCTGGTGTGCCTCCTCCTTACCTCCACGAATCTGACACTAAATTCTACTGCTTGAGGGTATGAACTTACAGCTATAGCAACCATCTTGAAACATAAAGGGAGACAGCATGTACACCCATAAAATGCCAGAGTGTAATGAGAAGAAGAGTCTGGGTCTTTGATTTCATTGTTGAATAGCTGAATCAGTCAGGCTGCCCACCTCTGGGCTTGCAGTTATGTCAACAAAAATGTCCTTATTTAAAGCCACTTTGTTCATTGAGTGCTCTATAACTTGAAATTTATCCTAACAAATCTAACATAATTAAAATTATAGTAACTAAAACCTGTTAAGGCCACTATCTTTCATTTACAGCTCTTGTCTCCCCTCCCCCCATGAAGACTGTATCAACGTTCCTTTCTTGTTGCCAATTATTCCTTTCAGGTGGTTTATCCTTCTCTCTGAGGCTTTTGCCTCCTTCCATTAGGCTCACAATATCCCCTTCTTCATTGTTATCATTTGCAGTCAATCCTCCATATTGCATAGCTAGGGGTCCCCAACCCCTGGGCTGCAGACTTATACTGGTTGGTGGCCGGTTAGAAAACAGGACGCACAGCAAAAGGTGAGTGGCGGGTGAGTGAGCAGAACTTCATATGTATTTGCAGCCGCTCCCCAGCGCTGGCATCACCAACTTAGCTCTACTTCAGATTATCAGGCATTAGATTTTCAGTAGCACCAGTCTCTAGTGCCAAAAAGGGTGAGGACCACTGCATAGCTCATCCTCTCTGGCCCACTCTCGCCATCTTCCTGCATGACTTCGACACCCCTAGGATGCCCTAGGCAACACCCTGGCTTCAGAGAACTTCAACTTCTTTAATCACATTCCATTTTTGTCATCTACTCCTATGGCTAGAATCAGGAATGTGTTATTACTCAACTCTGATCTTTTTTTAATTAAAAAGAAATTAAGTTACTTTTATTACATTTATTTGGATATCAATTTGCCACTTAAATTTACATAAGCTTATTAGACAGCATAATTAATTAAATGTGAAAAGCAGCTTATTCATGCATCACTTGGTAGCTCTGCCAATTCCTTCACCTGTCTTGTTCCATGGTCATTCTACCTTATCCTTTATGCAAAGCTTAACCCTCAATTAGCCCCACTGCTCTCTTTCTTGGCTGATATATATATATGTTGAAGAGAGCAGACATGGGGAAAAAATGATCACACTATCAATATGAAGTCAGTCACCAACCCTGGCTTCATTAGTGAGCTACAGGTCCCTTGTCAACTCTCTTGCTGTCCTTGTAGGGCAGTCTAAATTTTCACTGCTGTCTCCTACCTTATCATCTACCTTCTCTTAGCATACTAGGGTGCACTCTACTTCAAAGAGAAACAAAGACCATCAAGGGAAAGCTTTCAACTCCCCGTGCTCCACCTATTAAACTTATAAGCACTGGCGTCTACCCTTCTCCCTCATCTCTTGGTGAGAAAGGTTTCTTTCCTTCTGTGCAGTATTCTTCTTTCTTCATGCCCTGGATCGCATTCACTCCAGCTTTTTTGAGTACCCTGCCATGCTCTCCTAACCATTCTACTCCACCGTATCTGGGACTTCGTCCCTCTCTACTGTCCCTTGACCAGTAAACAATCCAAGCAACTCCCTTCCTTTGTCAGCTAATGGTCTTTACACAGCAGTGCACGTTGTCTCATTCTTCACCCACATCACATCACTGCAGTGGATGGAGATGTGACAGCTCCTGCAAGATCATCAATAATCACTTTCTTGCCTCAACCAGTGGGACACTCCATTCTTGACCTAACTTGCCATTGCCTTTTATGATGGATACCTCTCTCCTCTTCAGTGCTCTCCAAAATGACAAGATCTATGTTTTTGATTAGAAATAGAACACATATTTGCTGTTAAATAAAAAAAAAAAATCAAGACAGAGAGAAAAGGAAGGAAAGAAATCCCATCCACAATTCTTCCATCCAGAGATAACCACAATGAACATATTGGTATATCCTTTCATAATTTTTCTCTCTATATACACTCATACAGATAGTTATTCTGTTTTATAAAGGGAATGCTAGTGTATACGATTTTGTAATTCCCTATTTTACATTATAATGTACACTGACCTCATTTGCATATTCATAAACACAGATCTATTGCTCAATTTTTAAGTAGTGTGTGCTATTCTATTATTATTTATATACTATCTTTAGCCAAAAGTTTTAAGCATTTGCTAAATTATCTACTTTTTAAATGTCACTTTTATCATGTTCTAGATTACTTGAATTTGTTTCTAGACTTCAACTTGTTTAGCTGTTTAGAGTACCTCTCTCTCTTCTTTAATAACCAAATACTTAAAATATGTTTTAATAACTGATAAGGCAAGTTTCCTCTTTCCATTCTTTATTAAAAATTACTTGATATTCTTACGTGTTATTATTCTGCACTGATTTTAAAATCACTGGAGTTCTCACATCTTCCCCAAAATCTCTTTAGTATTTTTACTGATTTTTATGAAATTATAGATTAATTTTGGAAGAACTGATACTTTTACAATACTGAGTCTTTCCTTTTCACAACATGGTGTGGTTATTTATTCAAATCTTTGTCTGGGTCCCTCAGTAAAGTTTTGTCATTTTTTTCCCATATAATTCCTATCCCTTTGAGTATAGGAATTATAGTGGGTTTGGTCCTTATCCTTCCTTACATGTACTGTACTGTTTCCCCACTAAACTGTAAAAGGCATTAGCTCAAACAAACAAACAAACAAATAAACTCACTGACTCCTCCAGAGGAATACTTTAGCAGAAGATAAAATTCCAAGGGAACCAGAAAAACGTATGGATTAGGGGATAAGGACCAAAGAGGCATGGCATATAAATCAGTATTCCTATCTTTTAGCCACTAAAACATCTTCACATGTGTGTTAAGACTTTTGGTTTATTATTTCAGAAATATAACCCTTATGCGCCTATAATGAACACTAAAGAATGAAATAAAAACAGTGACGGAGGTTTCCTTTCTGTTTTATCATCTCTATTCAGAATTCTTTCAGCAACATGTACATCAAGAGATGTGGATTTCAGTATGTTGTTCCATAGCTAGTGTTATGACTATAAGCAAGACGATTAGCTTCTCTCATCCCTAAGAGAAGAATTCTATGGATCAAATCACTGCAGAATTGGATCACTGGCTAAATCTAATATTTTAATTTCATATCGTTGCATCAGTGTTTCTCAGTGTGGTCTCCTAATCCAGTGCTATGGACTAAGTTCCATTTCATCTCTACCACTTGCCAAATGACTAACCAAGTCCTAACTTTTGTACACTTTTTCATTTATAAAATTCATGATAAATTCTGCCCTGCCTCCATCGTAAGATTACAGAGAAAACAGATATATGATTACTTTAAATATTTATTTTTTAAACTGTCAAGTATTATTGAGCTAGACTTTAAATTCTCCAAGGAACAGGAATGTTTTGCATTTTTATATTCTCCACAGAATCCAACAAGGTATCTGTTGATTTTACTTGATTTGATGAATCACTCCATATTTTATAGATGGGTATTAAGATAATGTATAATGACTTTTGCTCTGGCTCTGTGCACGGGGGTTATATAGAACATCCTCACTAATTAAAATGATTCCTGAGTTGTTAGTGAAAAAGGCCACAAACCTGCATTGTGGTTTACAGGTGTATTCACTAAGAATTTATTGAATGCTTGCCAAGTAGAAGCACAAAAAAGGTAAAAAAGATATTTCTCATAGAAATGTATATAATCTAAGTGAGCCACCTGCACATGAGATGTAAATTTCCATTTTGAGGGCAGTACAATTTAAAAGGCTAGATTTAGAGCAAAAAGCATTGCATCTGAATTTGTGCTTACTAGTTATATAATCTAAGGCAAATCACTTGTAATATTTGTGGGCCTTGGTTTTCACATCTATACAAATGGAAACAACTTCAAGAAAGGAGTGATTTAATAATATATACTATATATTTTAATAATACATAATTATATAATTACATAGGATGGTAGATATATTAGTACTTTATGTAGTATAAAGTACATATACATAATGAATTGCTACCATTTATACAAAAGAAATATGAAGTCTTTACTATGTGTAAAGCATCGTGCTAGGCGATTTTACATATAAACACCTGAAAACAGGTTCCAGAGAGAAGACATAAATACACACCTACACACTTCAGGTAAGTATGTGGCGAAGATCGCAAATGGCATAGAGTAATGGCATATAGGCACTGGGTCAGCACAGAAGAGGAAGCAGCATCCAAGCCGATCTTGGAGGTGGGCTACCATTAGGTTTGGTGTGGGGAAATACCTGCCTGGAAGAACACACTCGCAGAGGCTCGGAGGATGGCAAGTGCTTAGGTATTTGGAGACCAGCAACAGACCCTGGAAAGGGTGCACTGCTAAGCAGGACCCCATTGCCACAGCCTTTACTGCTGGGCTGGTGCAGGGAGTTTACAGTACCTGACCTTAGAGTCAGTGGGAAACTGGTGAAAATGCGTAAAAGAAGAGCAATGTTAGTATTGCTACTTTAGCAAATAAAATGGATGGTATGTACTGTAAGGAGGCTAGTATTCTGCTCTGGATGGACATAAGACAGTTAGGGTCTGAACTAGAAGTATTACAATGAGAAAGCAAAGGGAAAGGTGATTCAAGAGACAAATATAACATGCTTATTTTCACAGGTCAACTTTAATGAGTCATCTTTTGAAGGCTCTACTACATATCCAGGTTAGACACCCTGGGCCTGTTATTTAACTTCCTCTCCCCTAGCATCTAGCCTATTGTACTCATCTGTACTTGTAGGGTGGTTATGAGGACTAAAAACAATGTGCGAACCTCCTAGCTTGGGTAGCAGGTCTGCAACTATTGCCGCTAAATCAAGAGGGGGACCTACCATTACCAACGGCATCTGGCAACACCCTTAAGTTCAGATCTATCTAATTTTCTCCATTTAGTATATGGACAGCCTCCCATTTTCCCAAACAGTCATTATTAAGATCAACAAATGCAACTGTGTGCATATTTAGAGGATACAATCTGTAAAATATTTATTATTTGAATCAAATCAAGTGTTATGTTACTTGTTCTTAATTTCGAAGGTCTAAATATTGCTAGAATTTTATGTCTAGAAGGTCCTTAGAAAACATATGTTATTATTTATTGAATGTATAATGAATGTCTCTTTTTGTAAATAACCCAACTTTCTAAGGTGGCTTTAAAGTTACTTTCTGGCCTGTACTTGGACTGATTTCTCTATGGGAACTCCAACTACTGAGGTTCCCTCCAACTGTCCTGTGGGTGCATTCGCAGGATAATAACCGTGTACTATACAAACACAATACCAATTTTTACTTAATTAACATATATATTCAGAAGCTACTGCTGAGTAGGGAAAAACTGCTAATGAACTTTCTTACATAATTAACTTTGGTTGCTTTCCCAGCTTAACAAATAGGAACTAGAATTTGTGATATTATTTCCTCATGTTATCCATTAATGCTGAACTGTGTGCATTCCAATACAGAGAGGGGGAGAGGAACAAATGAGAACTCAGAAAAGAACACTTAGCTTCATTTGGTCAAAAATGGTCTTTACAAGGGTTTTTATTATAGGTCATAAAACACTGCTTACCACAATGTACCTCTTTTTTGAAGAAGAAATCTTTGCAGTGGTGAGAAGCCGAAAACAACACAGAGAGTATTCGTGCCTCCCTCCCATAAACACATCTGTGTGTATTATCTGTTTTGGGTGCAGCTGCATGTACAGCTGTTTATGGGGGCTCAGAAGAGGAGGCATTTCAACATATTTTATTTCATGTTGTTGCAAGGACTGCATTTTTAAGCTAAAGTCTGTTAGGAGAGAGGCAGCAAATGTATCTCCAAGGGGAGGAGGGTCATATGTTCCTCGCTAACAACTTCTTCAATCTACAGGAAGAAGCAGCTCTGGGTGGTCATGTCTAGTCAGGAAAAGCATGGAGGCTAAGAGAAAAGGGGATCCTTAGTCTAAATGAAACTAAAGAGCTATTCACCAAAGCAAAAATGAGAACTAGGTTAAGAATCTAATGGCTATCTTACAAAAGAGAATTCAGCAAGGTAACATTAAAATAGGCATTAGGGCAGGAATTGCCCAAGGAAAGATGGCAACACAGTGGCTAGGAGACTCAGTCTCCAGAGAACCCAGTTAGTTACTTCTTGGACTGGTTGCCATCTCCAACATGTCCCTCTTGCCTTCAAATCTTTTCTTGACCCACCTAAAACTCCCAGTCAGCTTTGTGAATCACCCTCTCTCCAGGGACCACAAAATCCTCCTCCACTTCTCCTTATGTTACTGGAACTCCAATCACTGCAATGGTAATAGTTTTTTTATAGTTATGTCAGGTTTTTCTAAAAGTAAAGCCTGATACTTACACTGAACTTTCAAGGTCTTACATGTTAGTAACTACCTGCCCATCCCTGCTCTTACAATTACAGCTGCTGAGAGGAAATCACTGAGCAAAGGCTGGAGTGGTTACACATAGTTGCCAATTTCATCTGGGCTTTCGGTATTACCTTCTCTGGGGCTCTGGTAAGCTCCCTTTTCTGTTGTCCACATGGTTACTACAAAGAGTGGCCATTTGTGTTCTCAATCATGTGTATCAGAAGTATCTGCCTTTGCCTCCCTACCTCATTCATTCATGGCTCCCAGCGTGACTGAGTCATATTCTGTGGTATCCCAAGTCACGATGGCAGCTGGGACTGCTCTCTTGTGTTTCAGACATGCAAACTTCAAGACTTCCTGCTCATGTTGTCTAGACTATTCCACAGGAACTACAATCTCAGTATGTCCCAAAATAACAAGTGTCATTATCCCATCAAAATCTGTTCCTCAACCTGTATTTCTTACCTTGTATAACGAACGGTACCATCATCCACCTAAATGATTGGTCCAAAAATCTGACATTTTTAGATTCCTTTTCTCCTCTCAATCACAAAGCTAATTTGTTTCTAAGTTACCTTTCAAATCAGCCCTACTCTCCCATCTCCACAGTCCTTGTCATCAGTCTCTCTTCCCCAGATGACTGCAATGGCATTACAATACAGATGGCTCCTGGCTTTAGATTTAAGCATCTTTAATCTTTTTACCACAGTGCTGACTAAATGATATTCTTAAAATGTAAATGTGAATCATACATAAGTCTCCTGCTGTTCACTATAAGACAAAAGTAGAACTTAGCTTGCTATCTAAAGCATTTTAATGTCTCATTACCTAATTACCACTGGTTTCATTTCTGGCTGTTTCTGTGCTCAAAGGTGACCTGCTCTATTATATCTTTGTTCCTCTGCAATGCTGTTCCCTATGCTTAGAATGTTCCCCTCCATGGATCTACCCCCAACACACACATTTTGTCTGTCAGGCTGTTTTCAGTTGGTCTTTCAAGACTTACTTTAATTACACCTGGGCCAAGTCTCAGGCAATTCTCCTCACGCCCACAGGCTAAGCTAGGTGCTCCCCTTCCATAATCTCACAGCACTCTTAGTAACAGTTCTGTTACAGAACTTATCCTACCTTACTGTAACTGTGATGTCTCCCTTGCTAGGTTAGAGTCCCTTAATGCTAAAGAAGAAACCGCAAGTGCGGATGGGGTGAGAAAAATAAAGGGGCACCCTAGGCATTTTATAGACATTATTTTTCCCCCAGGCACGTCACATAATTTCATTTGATTCTCACAGCAACTCCTTGAGTAAATTCATATGCAGTCATTCTAAATGTGTACCACGGGCCAACTCTGTGGCAGGTGCTGTGCTAGGCTGGAGAGCAATGGTACCTGGTCTCACGGAGCTGACAACTGGGCACAGAGGGGAGGGAGAGGCCCATTCTGGGAGGCTAAGCAAGGTGCCTACCACACAATGTCGGCTCCACATCTGACCAGGTGCTTCAGCTGCTAATGCCTCAGGCCTCAGTGAATAAGTATGTGGGAGATGAACAATGTTTTTAAAATATGCCATGGCCTAGAAATTCCACTTCTAGGAATTCATCCTACAGAACCAATGGCACAAATTGATAAGTCAATACGAAGAAAGTTAATGCTATTTTGTTTGAAAGAGTAAAAACAATGAAAACACCTAAAATGTCTACCAGTAGGAGAATAGTCTACAACGTAATTAGGAAGAACTTGAGTACTTCTAACATAAACTAGATAAATCGATACAAAAGGATAAGTCTTAGGACTACATATAGCTCGATAAAAGAAAAGTATACATGTTTATGTATGTGTGGATATGTCTGTATCAGGGTAGCCAGATAAAATATAGGATACTCAGTTAAATTTGAATTTCAGATAATAAATAATTTTTTCAGATGAATATGTCTCATGTATTGCATGGGATGTATTTAAACTAAAAAAGTATTTGTTGTTTACTTATTGTTCAAATTTAACTGAATCTCTTAATTTTATCTGTCTAGTCTGGCAATCCTATCTGAATACATATAAAAATGTTTGGAAGGAGACAGTTAAGGGTTGTTACTTCTGTGTGTACATATACACATTTAAATGACAATTTTAAGTTAGTGGCCAACAATCTTTTGAAAATATAAAATTTAATGTCTCTGAGAATTTATGAAATGAGAAAAATCCTATAAGGATCATTTAAAAAAAGAAACAAACAGAAGGCAGAGAGTTTTAGAATTTTTAAAGAAATGATACATCATTTTCTAAATGATATTAAGTATTGTTTTATGTCCTCAACAGATTACTGCTGCTTAAAAATTGTTTTGTTTTAATCCCACTTCCTGATATAGATCCTACAGAAGAATAGGTGGCTCAATACATTTTATACTTTAATATTTAAAGTAAAAGCTAAAGGTGGTTCTGAAAGACAATAAAATAATCCATTTTAGGGAAGAGGTAATGATACAAATAATTATTGGGTTGTTTTTAGACTTAGCTTAATGGTTGAAATGTTTTAGAATGAAAGCTAAATCAACAACGTCCTCTGAGAATAATCCCAAACTTTTTTTAAGCACAGAGTCAAAAGTGTAGAAGTTTGCAGGCAAAATAACCAACATAAAACCTGAATTGCAGTTATCACAAGACGTTATCTTGCCTTGACTATTTCCAATCTTTGCTTCTTTCTTCCTGTTTGTTAGAATCAGCATACACAGTCTTTCAAAACAGTTTCTGAAACATTTCATCTGGCCGCTAAGGCTGTAAGCAAGCAGGCAACTGTTTACCATAGATTTTAGGGTCATCTCAGACTGTCAGACATGACACTTGTTGGTTTGCTGAGAGCAACCAGGTCTGCCAGTGCTCAAGTTTCCTTAATAGCTTATTCTTGAATGTAGTTTGCTTTTTTTAAAAAAATATACTTTTATAGTACCTCTAAGATACATATGGTTTTTATATTCCCAGCATCACTCCCCACAAACACCCTTCTCCCCCGCCGGCCACACCAGACTCTATGCATTTATAAAGCTAAAAGATAAGCTAAAATTTTTTCTTCCTTAAAGTTTGTAAATCTCTTTTTCTCGTCTGGCACTGCATTTTCAGCATTTTCTTTGGTAGAAAAAAATGCACAATGGAAATTGAAAGTTTTTAACATTAAAAGCCTAATTATGAGGTTTGACTATCTGTCACAAATATTTATAGTTTGTAGTTAAAAATATTTTATTGGAGACTTAAAATGTACCAGTACAGAATGTTGGAATTCCATATCATGAGTTGTCAAAATAGGCTAAAAGGGCATAAAGGAAAGCTTTTGCCTCTGTATCTTTAAAGTGCTCGTATATAAGGAAGGTCCAAGTGATGATAAAATCATGTCTGATGCTCTATCTGAGTGAAGAGAGAGAGGAAGTATCCCATTCAAAGTCCTACACACTGGGAGATTTTAGCACTGCACGTATCTGACGAATCAATTAGAAAATGACGCACACTCACTGTTTAAAACTATATAAAGAACTATATATATTTTTATAAAAATAAATAAATATATATTTATATAAAGAACTACAAATCAGTTAGAAAAAGACATACACCCAACATTTAAAAATGGTGAAAGATGTGAACAGGCACTTTACAAAAGAGGAAATCCAAATGTCTGGGAGCTTATAAAAAGGTGTTTACCTTCATTAGTCATTATGAGACAATGAAAAAGTATAAGACACCACTATGATGGTTTAAATTGACAAAATCAAGTGTTGACAAAGATATAGAGCAACTGACACTCCCATAGCACTGATGGAGAATGTTCTATGGTACACAGAAGAACAAGAATTTATTTCACAGATATGATGCTGAGTAAGGGAAGTTATACACAAACAACACATGCTTTCATATGAAATAAACCAGTGTAGTGATTACCTCTCCAGAGGGGATTATGGACTGTGAAGGGGCATGAAACACCCTCTGGAAACGGCTTTCTGATCTGGGTGGTGGTTACAGAAGTAAAAAATCATCAAGTAGTACACATGCTTGAGATCAGCGCACTCACTTTATTATACGTCTCTTACACCTCAGTTAGGAAAAAATCTGTCTTTCCAATATTCATCCAGATATGAGAAGTTATTCCAGTTCAGGTATGCTATTCAGGACCTCTCTGGCAGGCCCATCATGGACCAGGAGAGAGAGATCTGTTTTCCCTGGGGATGTGCTGCTGCTTACTTCCAAGGAGTATAATCACTTCACCTAATTTCTACCTGTGTTAATTTCTTCATTGATATACTAGAAAATGACACATTTTTCTCATATTCTATGATAATAATTAAGTAACATACATGTACATAAGTGCTTTGAAAATATTAAGTGTTACATGGCTGTACATAACATATTTATCCAGCATTTGGAAGAATCAGTTTCTCAAAATAATGTTAAAGATGGCAATATTATTATCACTACTAATTCTCTGACAATTCTCAATTTCCTGAAACATAAAACATCAAAAGTTAATTATGAATAAGATTAAAAGTGTCTAATTCTTTTCCTTTAACCCTACAATTCACTGCAGTGACTTGGGGTTCGGGCTTATGAGGTTCTGATTCTGTACCTTTCTCTCTGGGTGACTCTGGGTATGTTTGTGTATTTCATCAAATTTAAAACATCATATAATTTAAGATTTACTATTATTTTAATGTACCACTAAGAAAGAAAAATGATTGCCAATTAAACTATGACACAACTCTTATCATATAGATGTTTTAATTACACATATTAAAAGGGCTCTTTAGACTTATTCAGCTTTGGACTTTTATCATCTATCATTCTTAAATATACATCAAATGAAAATTTAAGTAAAATAATTTGATTAAGGTATTCCAAGAATGTCTTCACACACATCGTTCTGCTCATTCTCATCACATTTCCGCATACAGTTTTCCATGTTGTTTTTCCCACACAATTCTGTCTTCTGTACAATCAAGAGTACTGACTGTTAAGCGATAGAGCTCCATGTCATCGCTAGGATCTTCATTCACGTCAATGACTAATTCTACAAGTTCTCAAGCACATGCGCAATCACTGACAACTCAGTCATGACTGGAGCCCATTGACAGTGACTGTAAAATGCATTCCAAAATGGGCATCTCAGAACTGATGAAATATGGTACTTACCCTCTATGAACCCCAGTTTCCACTTTAATAAAACAATATTTATCCCCACAGGGTTGTAATAGAGACTAAATTAGATAATTCTGAGGTAACATATTCTAGATTTAAAATAATTTCCCATGAGAAATTTTAAAATGTGGCATCGTTATTTCCAGGAACCCATGTTGCTAATAAGTCTGTTGCTTTTTCACTTTGGGTTGAAAATATGCTTCATATTACAATTTATTTATACATTCAGCTAGTCAATAAACATTCACTGAACAGTAAATAGCAAAATAATATGGTGGGCACTCGGCTAAATTCTGGGAATCCTAAATCAAGAGTCTTTCTCAATAAAAATCTAGTATAGCTATAACAGTCTTTAATCTACCAGTTTGGCAATCCTATCTGACATGAAAATGAGACTAGATTAGAAGACAATTTCTTAATGAAACTAGGCTAGCCCCTAGGGATTATTACATTTCTCTTCATATGCATTTAAATCTTATTTTTTTATCACACAAAAAATATATGAATACATTTGTTATGAAAAGATGCAAAACTTAAACATAGAGTTGAAGTTTGACTTGACCACCACTAGACTGCCAGATAAAACAGATGATGTTCAGATATATCGTGAAACTTGCTCTTGCTCTCGACTGTTTAAGAGAAACAACTAGGACCAGAAACTAGGTTCCTTTAAAAAGTAAACCTTTAGGAGGAAAAAAAAATGGCATAGATGATAGAGGCTCTGTTCATCCCTTTGGTGACCAAATCAAAGTTGTGACTGAAACGAGGAGCAGCAGCAAGGAAAAATCACCTGGGATATTGATAAACAAGCCACACAACTAGGGAGAAATCCAAGAAAGCACCCTGCAACGGCAGAAGGTAGGACGGGGCGAGGACGCAGGGCTGCTGAGTGAAACCGAGGCTGTGGCAGTAGGAGATACTTCTTAAAGAGGCCATGTCTGCAGGCGGATTCTCCTGGTGACGGACCTACTCACTCTGAGCACCAGTGCCATGTAGGCTGCACACAGGAGGAACCAGGGACTTATAGAGAACATTGTTGGAGTGAGGGCCGAAGCGAGACTCATTTTGTACAGAAGTGCTGGCGGTATCCATTGTTCCCTGTTGAGCCCTCCCAGTCCTAATGCACGGACACAGTGCCGCCATAGCTGAGACGTCATCAAAATGGATAACAGAGGTCACTCAGCCTAGAGGAGTCCCTGAAACTCTGCCTCCCCCAACTTGCAACCCCACCCAAGCCACATCCAGATGTATCTTCAATGAGTCAGGTGCTCCTTGTTGAGCAGTGCCAAGACTCACATTGGAGTCAGCTGGCCTCTGTTTCTGGTGTGGCCTTTTGAGGCAACTATAAGCACAGCATCTGTAGATTGTTTGTTGAATCTTAACAAGTGGCCCCAGAGGGGCAGAGGCTTGGGCTAAATTTGTCTGGCAGCTGAACCCCTCTCAGTAGGTGCCACTGGACACCTACTTCACAAATCCACACTAAGAAGACCGGGGGACTTAGGAGGTTTGCTTAGTACATAGAAACAGACATGGAAAGTCAGCTAGAATAGGAAGACAGAGAAGCAGAAACTGTATAAGAGAACAGAACAGAGATCCAGATATAATGGGGTCAAGTAATCTAGCATGCAGAGTTCAAAACACTGGTTATAAAGATGCTCAATGAACTTTTGGGAAGTGTAAATAAATTCAGTGAGAACTTCAACAAAGAGATAAAAATCCTAAAAATGGAAATGGAAATTATAAAAGGGAACCATTCTGAAATGGAGAACACATGATCTGAGATGAGAAGTATATTAAATGGAATAAACAAAGTAATAAACAAAGTGTATAAAGAAGAGGATCAAATGCCCTATCTAGAGGGCAGAAAAGCCAATCAGGACGCTCAATCAGAATGGCAAGAAAAAAGATACCAAGACTATAAAAATAATTTAAGGAGCATATGGAACACTATTAAGGATCCAAATATCTGTCTGATCGGCGTAACTGAATAAAATCAAGATGTTGAACAGCTGTTTGAAGAAATAATGATGGAAAACTCCCCTAAACTGGTGAAGGAAATGAACATAAAACCTCAGGAAGCTCAGAGAATTCCAAAAATCAGGGATCCAAAGAGGCCCACACCAAGACACATCATAGTTAAAATGCCAAAGGTTAAATACAAAGAAAGAATATTAAAAGCAGCAAGAGAAAAACAGATAGTTACTTACAAGGAAACACCCATAAGACTGGCAGCTGATTTCTCAAAAGAAACTATGCAGGACAGAAGGGCTTGGCACAAAATATTCGACAGGATGAAGACTCAGAATCTACAACCAAGAATAATTTATCCAGCAAAGCTATCATTTAGAGCCTCGGTTTCACTCAGCAGCCCTGCATCCTCGCCCCGTCCTACCTTCTGCCGTTGCAGGTTGCTTTCTTGGATTTCTCCCTAGTTGTGTGGCTTGTTTATCAATATCCCAGGTGATTTTTCCTTGCTGCTGCTCCTCCTTTCAGTCACAACTCTGATCTGGTCACCAAAGGGATGAACAGAGCCTCTATCTATCATTTAGATAGACAAAGAGCTTCCCAGACAAAAATAAGCTAAAGGAATTTGTTACCATCAAGCCAGTATTACAGGAAATGTTGGAGGGACTTTTTTAAGAAGAAAAAACATATCAAAAACAAGAATAAAGAATGGTAACAACTACATTCCTATCAATAAGTACCTCAAATGGAAAAGAATTAAGTGCTCCAACTAAAAGATAGAGTGGAGGAATGGAAAGGAAAACAAGATCCCTACATGTTGCCTACAAGAGACTCCTTTCAGATTAAAAGATACACAGACTAAAAGGAAGGGGATGGAAAAAGGTATTGCTTTGATGGACCTAGAAGGTATTTAAGTCAGACTGAGAAAGATAAAAAACACTATACAATTTCACTTATTTGTGGAATTTAAGGAATAAAAAGAACAAACCAATCAAAAACAGATTCACAAATATAGTAGAGAATTTGATGACAGACTGAGAGAAGGGGCATTTGGGGGCTGAGAGAACGACGTGAAGGATTAAAGAAGTACAAATTAGTAGCGGACGCATGGCCACGGATATGAAGAGCACAGCACAGGGAATGCAGTTAGCATTAATATGTTGGCTAGGTGGAGGGTCAGGGGAGGGAGGGAGCAATTGAGGGGATTGTTTTATGAACTATACAGATGTCTACCCAATGTACTGTATACTTGAATCTAAAATAAGTAAATTAAAAAAAATAGAAGATGTTTAGTTAAATCTGAATTTCAGATAAGCAATGAATATTTTTTTAGTGTTAACATGCTCCAAATATTACTAACACTAATCATACTTACACTAAAAATTTTTGTTGTTTATTTGAAATTGAAATTGAACTACACACCCTATATTTTAATTTGCCAAATTGGGCAAACTTACCACATATTCTAACCTTAGGGTATCTTCTACAGAGGGAGCCATTAATATCAGTTTGTTTTATATTCTTCAAGATTTCTTCTGTGAATTATATGAGATATACATGTATTTCGGATAAATGAGGCCAAGTTGTCCTCACAGTTCTAAAATTGCTCTTTTTTCCTTTTCCTCACTCAACAATATGCTTTAAAGGTTATTTCTTATAGATCTATGTCATTCTTTTTCATTTTTACAAAAAATTCCATACAGTATTATGCCCCATTTGGCCAATGCCCATTGATGAACCCTTAGGTTATTTTCATTTTATTCTCATTATAATTTTTTTATTACAGCCCACTTTAATGTTACACTCAACTTTCTTATTCATATCTCCTTTTGCACTAATATCAGGGTTTATCTGAGAACTGAAAATGCTTAGTTACTGAATATATGCAGTTTTACTTTTAATAGATACTATCAGTTGTCTCCAAAATGCTGTACCAGTTTATACTCCCATCAGCAGTACATGAGACTATCCATTTCTTAACAGTCTCATTAATACCTGACATTACTGAACTCTTTTTTTTTGGCTTGCCCCAATTTTATGGGAGAAGTATTTCACTATCATTTTACTTTTTATTTCTCTGATTACCATGAAGTTTGAGTAGCTTTTCATATTTATCAACCAGTTATTTTTCTATATACTTGCAACTCATCTTTTTAATAACCAAAGACTACTACCAATCTTACTGGACTGTATTTTGCAGAATCCATCTTTTTTCCTATCTTAAAAAAACAAAAACAAACAAACCAAAATACTCAGAACATTTCCCATTTCCAGTATTTTGGCACTTCTCTGAGATTCCATAAATCTTCAAAGGTTACCTGGGGCTCAGCTGTGGCAGCCACAAGTTCTTGCAACGCCCTCAGATATAATTTCCCATTTCCCAGGCCAAATTCAACAAGACTAAAGTAAATAATCACTTCTTCTCCCAACCGACAATTGCTCCATACTTACTAGTCTCTGTTTCTCCCTTACATTGGACAACAAGTAACCAAGTTCTGTCCACGATTTCTCATTTATTTCCATTTAATCGCCACTGTTACCTATTCAGTAGAGACTCTCATTTTTTCATTCCCCAAACCAATAGAACAACCTCTTTGATCTCCAGTTGTAATCTCTCCTAAATGAGCACATCACCACCAGATTAATCAGTTTCAAATATTATAATCATACCAGCCACTCACCCTGAAGCCTGTCATTATTTCCCAGTACTTACACAATCAAGCCTATTTCTCTATTTAACTGACATTTTGTCCTCATCTCTCTGATGTGCCTAGCCAAATGCCACCTTTCCCCAAGTGAAAATTTGCAACTCTTCAGCAAGACTTCCAAATTCTGGCTTCTTCTGGTTTGTGTTACTCATGTCTCAGAGTAACATCTTCAAGGTACTACACAATGGCCACTTTCTTCACGAAGCCGGTGCTTATGTTTTCCTCTGAATTCCTGTAGTACTGTCATTTTAACACCTACATGGCATTTTTCATATACTGCCTTATCTAGTGGCTGTTTCTCTATATATTTTAGTTTCCCTTTCTAGATTTTAAACTTCATAGAAACTATGTATACACTATATGTTCAAGTTATTTAGCACAGTGGCTTGAACATTCTGTTGCACAAAGATTTATAGAATAAATTAGTTACAAAACTAGAATACGTTTCTTTGCTAGATAGGCTTTCTTGTTCCCATTTAAAGCATGCCAATAAAAGTTGATGCTTGAAATAAATCAAATATTAGAATATTTTAAAACTTAGCATTTCAATTTGATCAGCTGCCACCAGGAAAATATGACTATGAATTGAGGGAAAATGCACAGATGTTAAAAATACTATATTATTCTCAAGGCTTTTGCTCTTTAGGTGTTCCAGTACATAATGGAAAATTCCTAAAATCAATTACTTCGACTTATGATGGCATATTGTGTGTTCTATACTTAGAAATTTCAGAGATAAAAGTTTATAGAATTTGACTTTCCAAGATTTTGAAGGTTTTTTTTTTTATAGTAATTCAGGAGATAATTTGTTATATCATAAGTAAAAAAGAGACAGAAGGAATTGCAAAGAGGCATTTTATAGCAACACAAGATCCAAACAAGAAGGAACAAAGGTCTTTAGGGATGCCAAAGAGATCGGTGACCTTGGCGGGTCATTAAGGCCTCCATGCATTATCTACTTGGTATTACTCTAGGCAACTGTGATAAGCTACTGTCATCACCAGTCAGTCAGATCTCAGTGCAGCACTGTGATCAGTTTGGGTCTCTAGATTTGAAAAGTACATGGGGGTAACTAGAACATTGTCCTTTATATTATTAGGATGCTTGACTGTTTATAAAATATTTATACATTTTAACTCATTTGTTTTATACATTTTTATCCTTCTTTTACAGATAAGGAAACTGTGGCTCAGAGAAGTTAAGTGACTTCCTCAGGTCACACAGCTAGTAACCAGATGTCTTGTTGTCATGGACTTTCTTTCTCTATATCAAATATAATAAAATGAAATAATCAGATAATGTCTTCACGGCCTGAAGACCTTTAAATAGTGTAGTGCTTTCCCAAATCTAGTTGAGGAGTTGCTTCCTGATGCTTCACAGAAGGTGAATATTTAACTACTTGTATTCCCCTCCCCGAACTCCCTATCCACACCTGTGGAATTCATGAAATTGTTAATGCAAAGTTTGCATGGTGCTTTTGCAACTTAATGTCAACTGAGAAAAAATATACATGCCAGTGTTCAAAACCAACCTCAAATTCTTCAGGGTAGGCATGCTAAATTCCCATTCTTTTAATCATCCGTGCATTTTTGACACAGCCTCTACTGAACCTCTTTTGCCTCTCTCACAGGGAATGTCTGACTGCTTGGCAGCACTTGCCTTGTGTGTCCTGTTAGTTTTTGAAGGCTTTCAAAATTAAAAAATAAAATTTACTTATTTTGGCCATCCCTAGTCCTGTGATAGCACAGTGCTTCGCATATAGAAGACATGCAATAATTTTTACTGAATCAAATAAAAACCATGTATTTATTTGACATATATCTCTATTTGACAAATATGCAAGTAACTGTGCCAGAAGCTATGGGGGAAATAGAATAAGTAATATGAACTTTAATAGTGCATGAGCATTACTGAAATGAAATAGGAAGACAGAAATCATTATAACTCTTCATGAAGGAAAAGAAACACACCTGGATTAAGGCTCTAACTGAAAAAAATAAAATGTGAAGAATGAAAGTTACAGCAAAGAAAGCAATATGTATCCTGGGGTTAGATCAGTAAAAATGAGGGCAAAGTTCAAACTAACATTAATTTTAAAGGGCTGTATAAGTAAGTAAATAACTCATTCAAACCAATAACAAAATGCTTAATTATAAGTTATAGTATAGGAAATAATTCTATATAAATAAGAACAAAACCACATTTCTATGACTTTTGGAAAGTCTATTGGATTAGACTAATAGGACCTAGGTTACAGTTCTAGTACTAGTTCTAACTGCATGATTTTGGGCAGCTCACACAACGTTTTTGGGATTCACTTTCTTAAATGTAATGTGGGGAGGCTGGACTATATAAATTCCAAGGTACTTTCTAATTAAATTTCACTGATTTGTATGTAAGTGATACCTTCAAGCCTCTAAAATGCCCTCCTGAGGTTAAAAATCAATCCCTCCAGTTTTGTTCACACTTTAATTTGTAGATCCTAGTAGATAAACTTTGTCAACTTCTCGAGATTTCAAGTTGAGTTGGCACCAAACCATGTTTAGGAAATTACAAGAAAGAGTAATATGGGAATGGGATAGATGTACATGATTTATAAATAATAATACCGCATCCCAATGACAAAACCTTATTGCAACAAACCATTTCCAAAGTAAAACAAAGAAGTGGATTTATGTCATATTGCGGAAGGTGAGCCTTTTTCAACATCCCAGTCATCTTTTGGGACCTGATGGAACAACTATAACACTGGCTTTGAAAATCTGTCCTGTTACGTTTGCAATATAAATTTCAAGTGCATTCTAATATGTTTTTACAAGCCCTGCTTTGCTTTAATGCAGCTTTCACAATATAAAAATGTACCTGGCATGAATAAGATAAAAAAAAGGATTTAATGATATTTAATGATAGAGTTTATAATGGATTATTAAAACTATCCCTAGGTTTTGAGGCACAGTATGGATGACTAGCTAACCAACTCTAAGGTAAATTCCTACAGAGGTGTCATATTTGATCATTACAAGAGTTGGCAGTAAAAATAACAGCCTGGGAGGCCTTCCTGTTTTTTACAAAGAAAGCAGATATAGATTCTAATAGCTATAAAGCACTAAATAAATAAATAAATAAATAAATAAATTCCAGGAGCAGTTTCTGAACTGCTTAGAGAACAATGTAATATTAATTCCTTTAAAATGTGAAAATTCCATTTTCAGTTGTCTCTCACAATCTTCATTTGTTCTCAAACTCAAGCTTAAGACACTAAGTCACACAGAAAAAAATGCTAAGAAAGTTTGAGGTGATGATAAATCTCCTATTTCAGATGCTAGACTATTACTGATATTTTAAGCAGAAAGGGATGTTTGTCTTGAACTAAGTTAGGCTGTAATTCACAATTGCATTGAGGTTCGTTATGTCATTCTCCCAAAATTAAAAAAACAAAAAGGGCAGCATCTTCTCATTAGAGAGAAGAGAATTTAATTAGAAATTATCCTAATGTAGACTCTTTTCTCAATGACAACAATATGGCAACAGCAATCATAAACTGGTGACAATTTAAAGATTTGTGGGGAAATATTAAATAGTGATCACACATGCAGTTCTGTTAATTTTTTACAGGATTGTTATGTTAAAGAAACAAGCTGTATCTTTGCAAATACACTATATATTTCTTAATGACTTAAAAGTAAATTTTCAGAAATAAGGGTATATTCTACTTAACCCTGAATATAATTTTAGAGGCATTAAACAAAACACAATATTTGGAATGAACAGCCAATATCTAACAAAAAGACCGAAAACCAGAGACCCAAACCAGGGTCTGAATCCTATCATTGACACACCATGGGGTTTAATTATAATAAAATTAAATAGATTTGTCTCCATTTTGTTTCTGAGTTTACTTTATACACTCAGAGGCTTGTAATAATTAAGATTATAAAAATAAATTGCCTTAATGGCCCAGAGGGCACGGAAATGCTAAAACATTTATATTAAATAGGACTTATTGAACAGCACTGTCAAAGATTATAAATTATATTTAATCCTATATATTGTGCAAGAGTTACAAATCTAGCTCCTGGCTTTTTACTTGTGTGAACTTGGGCAAGTCATTAATTATTAGCTGGTTACGCCAGCTGCCTCCATCTGTACAATGGAGGCAGTGCTGCTTCCCAACTGCATGAGAACGTCCCAGGTCACTTTTGAAAAGTTTTCTCCAGAATTTAATCTTTATAAGAATCCAAATCCAGTCGAGATGTTGAACAGGAAATATTAATTTTCCTTAAACTTGCAGACTGGACAGTGTTTTCCAAAGGCATTACAGAAGTTCAACTACTCAACCATTCGTGAAAATAGTCATGCCAATTGATTCACTAGGCTTGTGTCTACATGAGAAAGAACTCATAGGGTAAACAGGGGATAAGTTCTGGGGAAAAGAATGCAGTGAGTCATTAGGACTAGAAGTGAAATGAAATGCTATACCAAATCCTATTGAAACATCAGGACTTAAAGTGAGAAACTACTTTTTCCCATGAGAACTCAGCAACTATAATTTTAATGGATGCAGGAAAGATTTTCAAGTTCTTAGTTGACATGTTCGAATGCAAGTGTTTCCAATGAAATATGCCATTTTATAAAATATAATCTCTATTAATTAATGCCAAAACCAAGAGAATTTTTATGGAGTTACATATTATGGACACATGACTACCAAAGCAGTTCATCGCGATTGATGTTATGATTCTGAATACCACAGGCATTAGTAATGATTCCGTCCTGTCCCATGATGTTCAAGCCAATGTTTTTTGTCTAACTGGCTCATCATTGTTCACTAAATTGGTATTTTCTCTGCTGTCCTGTTTCCCATTATCTGGTATTCCTCTGGAGCCTACACAATCTTCAGGTATGTGCTTCAGTTGAAGCCTGATGCTGTTTGATAGATCCTGAAATCAGCCCTAAGAAACAATTCTGAGAAAACAATGGTATTTAAACATGAATAAGTTTCTATATGTTCATTTTTAATGAAAGATCTTATAGTGAATAAATCCACTTTTGAACATCAAACTGTGACATTTAACTTATTAAATTGTATGCTTCAGTACTTACCTAAGCTTAAACAGAATTACTGATTATCTCCTAAAATCAGAGATCAGTAACATAAGTAATAAAAAAACTCATTTACAGTCTACCTGTCTCTTAGATGAGATCCCACTGTTAGAGTCTGAGCACATATTTATGTGGGCTCACATTTATGTATACGTTACTGATTTTACTTTGTGATCTAATGTTTAAAAGATTATAAATACCTAAAGAGGTAAATTTCCCAAATCTGTTCATTATTTTGAAATTAACATTAAGAAATATTTTTATGTATTACTTACAATAGGATAAGACAATCTAAAATTGGCATTTCTGGGTCTAACAGGGCCAACTAAAACTGGTGCATCAAATTTATAGCCTGATATAATGGCAGAAGTTGACTATGTCCCTTACTGAAGAAAGTCACTTCTACCCCAGATTTGTGGTTCCTTCCTACCCCTCCTGTCAAAAGAGCAGAGAGACCCCTTTGTTGCTGCTGTACTAAGCCAGCCCATGGAGTGATATAAACAGTTTACCTGGGAAGGAGACTTGAGTTTTGCCTCTGCTTCACTGAGAGATCTTGGACAAGTTTCTAAAATACCTGAGCTTCTGATTCCTAATCTATAAAATGAGGCTCTTAGACTAGACAATGCCGTTAGAATACTGGATTAGTTCTAACATTCATCAATGACAATATCTCCAGGCTCTCCTTTGTGATCATGCTACCTCTTCTTCCGCATAGGAATAGATGAAATCTAGATAATATGACATAGTATTACTGCTACTTAATTATCTTAATGGTGGCTCCTAGCCCTCACTTAAAGTTATTTTAAATGGTGCCAGAATTTTCCTCAGTAACATTAAGGAAGAACTCAGTGAAATCCAAGTGTGATGATTACTCCTTCCAATTTTTTGTCCTTGGTGCAATCATATAGATGAACATCATCAGCTCATGGCTCCTACTCTCATCATTATTGATCATTTTCAGAACCACTATCTGATAAAGACATAACTCATGCCTCTGAGCAAAATGGTATCTTTTCAGAAGAGAAAGTTCCAAGTTCATCAAAATGAACCCAATTCCTGTTGGAGTTAAAACATCGTAATAAACCATTCTCTACTTTTCTTTAAATAGTTTTAATGATTAGTTCAGACAAATAAGTTTTAATAAACTTAATTTCACATGGACTGTCTCCTTCATCTGTCTCACTGTGCTGGCAATCAGGTTTTCACTGGACAAATCGACCCCAAACCAAAGTGTGCTTACAAAGGTTAGTCGAGACTCTATTTGGATAACAATATCTTAATCATCTCAATCTTTGAAACATTTCAGTTTTTGGAAGCCTCTAATTTGAGTTTCTTTTCTCATCTTGGATGGCCTTCCTCCTCTAAAACTGGTTCTCATTTCCCAAAGCTCTTGTCTATGCTCTAAAAACCACCAAAGCTCGTGGTGAAGACTGCTTGACAAAACTCTGTCAGCAAAATTGATCTCTGGAAATGGGAGCTGTTTGGAGCCCACCGATTTTAACGACTTCAGTTTGAACTGAAGAGGAGTTTATTGCCTCTCGTCCCCTTCCCTGTGGCAGTAAATTACCAACTGATTAAAGAGCTAGTTCCCCCTCACTCTTGGTGCCCCCACCACTCTTCTGGCTCCCAGCAAACACATAAAAAACGCTCCCCAAAGGACAAAACCCGCCACCAAGGCAGCAGCACTGTGGTAATTTCCAAGGCATTATGATTGATAATGATCAGCAGAGCGTGGGATAATAGCTCCCCTTAATTTACCGGTCCCTTTGAAGGGTTAAAATATGGCAGATGTTGATAGCTGACACTCCTTGCAACAGGAAAGACACATTGCTGTGGGGCCCACTTCTAGGCTTTCCCTTCCCCGCAGCTGTCTGTGTAGAGCTAATTGTATCCACTTGTTTAACCTCGGGGAACGTCTGGAGGGGACCCAGTGCCACAAGGGTACCTTTTTTTTTAACGGTCATTTCCTCTCTGGTGTAACTTGCATGACAGTATGTGACAAGCAGAAATTAATGGGGACACTGCTGTGCCAATTCCTCCTGAATTGCTGACACTGGCTACAGGCTGCCTGTTTGCCACCCAGCCAAGACCTCACATGAAACATGGCGAGGGGCCCACAGCTCTATTCACCAACAAGCCAGCTGGTCAGTGATGAGAGGAGCTGAAACAATGTGGGGCGCACAAACCAGGAAGAAAATGCTTTACGAACTGCTTTAAACCAAGGAGGTAGCATTTGCTGGGAGTTAATATGCTGGTTTATTTTCCTGAGTGGCAAACTGCAGAACTCCAATCTCCAAAGTACTTTAGATATAAGAAGTATTCGTCTTCCAAGGCCTTCTAAGGTATATGTTAAGACAGGAATGTCATCCAGGCAAAAGGAAACCACATGAGATTCATCTCCAAGGAGTCTTTTCCAGTAGGCAGCTTCCAAGAAGCCTAGGAGCCAACAGGGTATCTTCTGCCTCTAGCTAACTTTCATAGTGCTACCCAGTTTTAAAATTCTATGCATGGAGTATCTTTTCCACTCTTTCCCCCACATACAAGCACACACATGTGCGCACACACACACACACACACACACACACACACACACACACATGAATCTTGAGTTCAAGCCTATTAATTGCATGTAATGTTTTGCAAGATTGGGAAATGCCCCAACCTTGGCAAGATCCACTTTCTCCTCTTAATATAATCAGAAATCAAGCTGCCAGGGTCACTTAAAATGGTGGTTCTGTTATAGATTAGGCCTTGCTGACTTCAGTTCAAACAAACAAATAAAGGTATATAATTACAAAAAATAAAAGACACAGCAGAAGATCACCTAACTGTGATCTTGTTGTATGGCTCAAAAGTCAAATTTAAGGAGAAAAAAATGGAAAGTTGTTAAGGGAAAACCATACACCAGTAAACATTTTATAACAAATTTGGGAAGCCCTAAGGGCATTTCAAAAAGACATAACAAAGAGGCTCCTCAATTTTGTGTCTAGGCATAGCAGAGAGTGAAATTTTGGTGCCTCTATAGTAGTGGATACTCTCATAAAAACAAGAATCTATTCGATTCACTTTTTCCTTCCTCTGAAGTTTTAAAGTGTACGAGTTGATGTGAAATGTAGTCAGTTTCTAAGAAAATAAGGAATACTCATAGCATACTCAGCGAATGAACAATGTGCGAGTTTTGTTCTAAGTTAGACAGTCCTATTGTTTTGGGGGAGAATGATAGCGGAAGAGAATGCAATCACCTTAGGGTTACCAGATTGACCCTGGGGAGGAAAAAGACATGTGTTTCCACTTCCAAGAGGGCTTTTAAAGCCAACATTAGAGTGGTGGCCTCGCGATGGTCAGTTCCTTGGCCACGGAGAGTTAGTTACAGGGACAGGCAGTCTATCTTTCCACCAGCAAATGGAATTAACACAATTCTCCAACTCACTCTAGCAAAAAGCACAAGACCAGAGACAAAATAAAATGGTATGCATGACCACTTCCACCAGATAAAGGCTCTGGGAATAACTTTAGTGAACGGGCTGTTATTTCTGTAAACATAATCTATGAGAGACCTACTGAATTTAGGAAAGGTTTAAATGTTTCTAACTCAGAATTGGAATGTAGACCTGGAAAAGACACAAAAGAAGTAGTCATGGAAATGGAAATGCTAATCTCTTAAACACATTTCCCAAATATACTGGTATATAATGCTATCTGAGCCTTTTTTTTTTTTTTTTTATGTTCACTGCCAACATAGTCTTTAAGAATCCCTGCTTTCTGATCACAAAGTAATATTTTAATGAAAGTTTAAACACTCCAAATTCATTGGGTGCTGAGAACACACTGTCTAAATAATAGGTCTTTTTTGCCAAGACCAATGTGGAAATGTTAATAAACAGGAATCCATTCAACTTCAGACATTCTTGGTTATGTGACAATTAGATGTGTGAACTGGAATCTCTCAGATTGATTCTTCAGATATTACCAAAGATGTGTGTGTGTGCAATCCTGAGCTTGAAGTGTGATGCCCAAAGCTTCACCTCTGGCAAGAGGTGTGTCGTGGGGGTGCTTCTTATATCACTTCTCATCAGTTAAAATAAATATTATTCACATTTATGAATTTAGCTCCGTTTACGTTTCTGGGTTCCCAAGTTTTTCCAGACTATAAATATCCTCTTTAACAATGCCAGAAGGAGTAAAAGAATTCAACACATGGAACTGCATTACACAGATATATTTTAGAATGCATATTTTTAGGTTAAATAGGAGATACCTGTCTTTATTAAAACAGCCTCTCATCTCATGTGCCACATTGTAGTGGTCAAAACTGCATGGCTAGTCTAAGGCTATCCAACAGCACACATGTACGATTTAAGAGTTAGGGACCTGTGAGTCATATTTTAAAAGGCAATGCAGCAAGCAGCTGGATATAACACATTTACAGGCTTCACAGCTCTCCAAGATGCTTCCTTAGGCCTCTTATCAGAACAAGAAGAATAGAGATCTCTGTTATGGCTTTCCTGCGGCAAGTAAAAGACAAGGCAATGATTTTCCAGTCCATTTCCCTTGGCAACATGCTCATCAATCACCAGAGGCAGGACTTTGTTATTATTCTGACTGGAAGAAAGAAAGCTCAGTAGTTTCTATCTGAGTGAAATGGGACTCTCGCCTACCTAACACTTTTTGCTTATCATCAAGGGCTTGTTGCCTTCACCTTTGGCAGCTTATGGCTCACAGGGCTAAGCTGGAACACAAGTAGGAATCTTACCTACTGTATACATAATGGTTTGGTCTGGGATAAAAGCTATTTTGAATGTGTTGGTGATACCAATTTTCTAAATCCAACAAGGGGACTACAAAAGCTGTCCTATCTTTCTGTAAACAGTGTATCCTCAACAGTTTTCACTGACTATCATCCACACTGGTCTATTTTCATCTTTATCTGTTCAAAGGGCCACAATGGGAAGGGACAACAGACTTTAAAGGACATAAAAAAAAGATTAAAAATAATAAACATACATTCAAATTTCCTTCGTTTGGCATCACTTTCCTCTTTCCCCTCCTTCAATTGTGAAGAAATGCAGGTTGGCTCAGAGTAGAAGTAGAGTATTCGTGTTATTCTAAGTGCAAGTATATGTTGTAAAGATCACTGTTAACATTTTGAATCTCAAATTAAATATCTTATGACTTCAGAAAAAACTGGAAAGACATCTGACACTCCTTCATTAAACTAATTCTGCATTCCCAATATCTTATCTGTTTGTGGGCCATCTCCCTGTACAGGCCAATACAGGCTTGAAAAGAAACATTCCTCCTTTTTTTAGCAGACACAGATTAATGCATGCGACCTAAAAAAAAAAAAAATCTTTGCTTAAGTATATGATATAATTGTTAAGAGCTCATTTTTAACAAGAGAACTGAAAATGATTTCATACAAAAAATATTGGAAACCTAAAGATTATTAAAGAAATGCACACCAGTGCCTGCTACTAGAGTAAAAATAGGCTTGTAATTTTACTTTATTCTACATGCAGACATTAATTTAAAAGTTCACTACTCATCAGCAACTGTTCCCACTTACAATCTTAAGAAATTCCTCCATAGACCAATTATACTATTTAATGGTCAAATGCCAATAAGACTAAAGAGAATAATAACAATGGTGTTAGTCAGTCTTATTAGAAAACCCATCACATTTTTTCTTAGTCTTTCAATGTTTGCCATTTTATCAATATCAGCATCAATAAATACGTACTAAATGTTTTTAATGTGTATACATTGACTATTTCACAACATCTGTCCTATTGTGTGGCCCAATAGCAAAAGAAATAACTGTATTGCTAATTCTTATGTTGGGCTATAACGAAGAGGTGTAGATATAAGAACTTCAACTTTTCTGTAACAGAGGGCATTCCCCATAAAAATGACCTTTTGTCAGATTATAAAAATATTAGGTTAAATCATGTGAAAATTCCATTTTTGTAGGGCAAAAGCAGTCGACTATTAGCAATTCATATGGCTTAATATAATTGTAGTACACACTCATTTTAGACGATAAATATAAATGATCCATAATACCTCAACAGAGATAGAAAGTATCAGTATTTTAGTATATTTCCTTTTATTTTTCTATACACGTATTTGAAATGTATTTCAGAATTGGGAGCATATTATACTTGCAGTTTGGATCTCATTTTTCTTTTGTCAATTATTCTTCAAAAATGAGGTTTTTGGAAAAATTATTCATTAAATGTAATTTCATAATTTATTTAATCATCTCATATCATGGTACATTCTGATTTTTAATTTACATTTCTCTGAATATTTGTGAGGTTGAATATTTCCCCCACTTATCTATCAGTCATTCTGTATACATGTATTTCTTTGTGAATTCGTCTGTTCATGTTCCTTATCCACATCTAAACAGGGTAATTTTCTTTTTCTTATTGGTTTGTAAGAACTTTTTATATGTTAAGGATATTAAACCTCTGCCATAATTTATGCACATATTTTATTTCCCTTTAATTTTATTTATATTTAAGTTTTAAAATTTTGTAGTATAATCTATGAATTCTTTTTTGATAATATCTATAATTTTTTTTTAGAAAATTCTTCTCTACTCTCAGATCTCATATTTCCTATATATATTATTCTATTCATTAAAAAATTAATTGCAGCTCCCCTCATATACACATATTTTTCAAAGCTATAAAGTGTTTAGACTTTATACAAAACCATACGAGAGCACTTTCATGGTATCTAAAGCTGAAAGTGCTGTCTTCAGCCTCCTAACCAGCACTAAATGTTACTAAATCAGGCCTGTTTCTAGCAAAATTTACAAGCAAACTCAGCTGTCTCTTTTCTAAGGAAAATTTCCTGCTGTACAAAGGGTTACCTCTGAACAGTATCTCCATTATTTCACCCATGACTCCATTCCTAATTTTCTGTTTTCTGGCAGCTGCTCTCTAACTGACAAATAATGTGTGTCTTTGTTTAGAGTTCCTTAAAAAAACTGTATATTCTAAATGTGGAAGAAAGCTCAATTTATTTTACTTTGAAACCTGAGAAATCAATAACATGAACCATATGTTAATTATGGAACCTGGTGATAAATAAAGTAAGAAGTCCTGTGCAACTGTGGTGGTGTAAGTGATGGTGGAGTTGAAACAGAAAAGGAGAGAAGTCCTTTCTCTCGGTGTGTAATGCTTCAATAAGTCTCTCCATTTGGGAGGACACCAAAATGCAGCTCTTTTCTTAACTTGTTCTAATGTAATTTATATTTTACCTTCTTCCCGGTTCCTAAGTGTTTTATCAAGATCTTACAGCCATGATGAGATTCTTATCCAGGGCTGTTAGTATAGCAGCAACATTTAAAACAGATGATGTCAAAAACAAAACTTAACCAATATTTTTGTCTTTGTATGTCATTTACTTGCATTCATATAGTTTTACACTAAAGACAAAAATCAACCCATCTTTCGTATCTGGTTTAAATATTAAAAACTTCAGGATTACAAGATAAATTGCTATGACAACAGAGATAAACATAATAAGGGAACAAGAGTTAGTAATGTAATCTTTCTGATATTTAGCACTCAGCATCATCACATGCTTTCAATAAAGCTACTTTCAGGGGGTTTATTGTGGGTACATAAAACTCTACTTTCTTCCTGGGACCCATTCAATCAATTTTCCTCTTGTTACCACCAACCAATTTCATCCTTCTACTTGTATGCCATCCTTCTGACCTGGAATATATTTTCATAGGAGGCGGGCAGAAGGAAGCAGAGGCCTCATCTACAGCCTGTACACCATCTTAGTCTGAACAAACACTTCAGGTCTTCAGTTATGGGTGATGGAGACTTTCTCAGTTCCATCCAGATTTGAACATTAAAGTGTGACATATTAGTGAAATTAAATGTCAACAAGGAATACTTCAAGTGTTCATTCCCTACCAACCATATCCACAGAACATCTTAAATTGAGGATAACTGTTTCCAGATCAATCAATATCTGATTACTTATTAACCTTTAATGTTGCCATGACTAAACTTAATTCATAGTGAAACCTCCTATGCCCTGTGATCCCCAATTCCCTGCTATGTTCTATTTTTAGCTTCCCAATCTAAAAGTGGTGAGATTATACTAAAATAGAATGATAAATATTTCTTTGGTTTTGTCCAAGAAAGGAAAAAGAAACAAGTATGCTTAGGAACAACAGAGAGCAGTGGTAAATATAAAAATCAACAAAGCTACTAGCTTATATTTTTAAAGGTTTAGAACCACAATTCAATTGGAAGAAATTCTGAGTACTCATGGCTTTCATAGATGAGCCTCAGAGGGAGTACCTGAATAATATGTTTGGCTACATTGGTGATGGTGCTAAAAATCTATGACTATCACTCATTTAAGGGTCATATGGTTTTGGTTCTTCATCTATAAAACAGGATTAGTAATTCTGACCAGTTACACTGGTAAGTCTGACAATGGTTTACTAGTTTAAGACCACAGAGAACTATCAAAATATAAGTAAAATGAAACAAAAAGTATCTTTCAAAAGTTAAATCATAATGTATCGTGAATACTTTTTTTTTAAAGAATAGATTTCTGGATGGCTTAAGAATTTCTAGTTATAATTCTCATATTCCCAAGCATCTTCTCTTCAACTTACATTAACGAGCTAGCATTTTACAATAGAACATCTTAAGGAATAAAACTTCAGTGCTTTTAAAACAAGTATATGTATGGGCAACTTCATTTGGTCTTAGATTAGAGCCTTCTGAATGGCTGGGGTTACCTATGCATAGACAAGCATCTTAGAATGCAAGGGAGATGTTTTTAATTTCCTAGTCATGCTATAAGTCACACTGTAGGAGAGTAATTTTTTTAAACTGTAGTTTATAAAAGCATCATCAGAGGGTACTTATTAGAAACTCCCTCCTAAGATTATGTTTGGAACTGGGGAATGGGTTAAGGCAGGGCTGTCATGTTAAATGAGCACCCCAGGTGGTAGTTATGTAGGTGATTCACAAACTGCACTTGGAGAAACAGAGCATCATGTTTACTTAACTTCATTAACCTTTTATTAGATGGTAACTCACTTCTGCAATTTGTTGGGTTTGTCTGTTTCCCAGGCATCCAAATTAAGGTTACTATTGTCTGAGAGTAGCCAGAGTTTTTAGAGATTAGATTTATACTTGATTATTTTTAATATTCAAGGAATTTTCTTTTACTTCCTAAGACTTCAGTGTCACAGTGTGCAGATGCTTGGCATCAAGGCCCTGATTTAGATAAATGATTCCAAATTCAGGTCAAACTCTCTTCGTTTGATTTTTCATTGGAGTTAATCTTTTTGGAGAATTTTGCTCTTTGAGAGTGATGATGAGAAAGAGGAAGAACAGAGTGATAGTAATCACAACAAATATTTCGTATGCTGGAGATATTTGATTCTCGTGACTGCCATTATGAGGTTTTCAATGCTTCGTTACCAACTGTTAGTGAAAGCACTTACTCATTCAACAAATATTTACTGGAACAAGTAATGATTTCCTTAACTGCAATGAAAAAGATTGATTAATCCCTTCCACCTTTCTTTGGAATGAGGAATAAGATATTATCTTAAATAACTGATAGATACTTTCCCTATTATTTAAAATTTAGTGATTGCAAACTGTTAGCATTGCTCCAGTAGAATGGTGCTTTCTTAACTTCCAAACTCCATAATACACATGGTATTTGAAATTTCTAGACAAGAATGAAAAGAATCTAAATGAATAATATAGGAGAGTATTTTCAATTAGATTTTAAACAGTAACAACTCTTTGAAGCTGCTACTTCTCATGATGGGGTTGGAGAAGAACCTTGCATACAATGGTGAATATATGTAAACTTACGTTTAAATTTTAAAAAATGTGTAACTAGCCCAATTATCTTTTAGATATATACCCCTAAGAGATGAGAATGGGATCTAAGATTCATAGCACCAATCAATCTCTTCACTGAACTTGGTTTCCCATCCTTGGATAGAACATATTTAACATAAGCAAACAATGAAAGAGAACAGTTTCTGGAATTTTGTTATCAGTACTGTAATAAAGGATAAAATGCTTTATAGTTCTAGTGGAGATCAGTTAGTGGTTTTAGACTGTATCTAAACCAAACCAAGGAAATCCTTAGTTACAATATGGATAATCCCACAGTTTCCCTGATCACCATAAAGAACTGAATGTGAACCAAGTGGATGTGTCGAGATATGACATATTCTCACATTGTTTTCTATTCTATGTGTGCGTGTATATATGTGTGTGTGTGTGTGTGTGTGTGTGTGTGTGTGTGTGTGTGTGTGTGTGTGTATAGATACGTATACACACATATACATAAAATCTATCCTTGAAAAAGTACAATTCACTCACTTCTACAATGGGAATGTTGATGCCTACATTTCAGAGTTAATTAGAGGGTTAATAAGGTAAGACTTAGATCAGTTACCAATGCTTGCTTAATGAGGGTCCCCTATATTCTAGACAGTATGCTAGAACTGGGGATACTACAATAAAATACTGACAGGAAGTACACATAGTCTGAGCTGGAAGCATGTTGGAAGAACAGAAAGAAAGTAGCTGTGGCTGAAGAACAGTGAACAAGAAGTGTGAAGGCAGACAGATCAGAGTTTGGAGAGTGTAGGAAAAAAGAGCACTAGATCACGTTGGGCTTTTGATTTTATTCCATAGGCCATAGGCAACCACTGGAGAAAAGCTTTCAGTAGGGGAATAATACTTTTATTTACATTCTAATGTGGTTGTTTTAAAGAGAATAATCTATAAAGGGACAGACTTGGAAGCAGCATGTTGAGTGGAAGCAGCATGATGGGCTGGACTTTAGCAATGAAGATATTGAGAAGTGGATTGGGGATACCTTTGGGGGATAACACCCGAAGTACTTGCTAATGGATTGGATGAAGACTGTGAAGAAAAGCAAGAAACCAAGAACGATTCCTAGGTTTGGGGCTCAAACAGCTGGGCAGATGGGGAAAGCCCGAGTGAGGGAGACGATTCCTGGTTAATGTTATGATGAAGAGATATCAAATGGCTGGCTGCCTATAATGCATTTAGAGGATGGGGGAGAAGTCAGGTTGGAGAATAAATGATATAAGAAGATTCTGGACTACATAACGTCACCCGGCCAGAAAGTGTAGAGAGGAAAGAGAAGAGGACTGAGGATAAAGCCTTGGATGTTCCAACATTTGGAGGAAGAGAGCCAGCAAGGAGGCTGTGAGCAGGAAGTTTAAGTACATCCTCAACTTTGATGAGGCACATCTCTCTTCTATGCAGAGCTTCACCCTGCTATCTGCCACTAAAAAGACTGGGTATATATATATATATATATATTGCCGACAACTTTTAATGAGTTCTGTAAACAGATTCAACACTTAAGGTGAGGAAGCATTTCCAAAGCGATTCCAACTTACTTGTTATTAGCTTGATCAAAGTGTCATTTGCCTATTTTAGTGAGTCGGCATTTATTTTAGTTAGTCAGTCTTGCAGAACTTTTAGAAAACACTTTTTTTGACCCATATTTCCTGTTACAAAAAAAAAAAAAAAAAAAAAAAAAACACCAACCCAAACCACTAAATAACTCTGTTGTAGTTTATTACATACTTTTAGATAATCGCATATGTGCATAAGTCTGTCTCTCTTTCTCGTGATATTTTTAGCTACTACAAGGGCCTGGGAAGTTGCTTAAGGATTTGTTTCTGGAAGAGTCCTCAAAATCTAGGTTAAAAAGTTCTCCCTGAAGAAGTTCCCTGAGTTATGGAAAGTTACCACATTTGTAGCACACTCATCCTTCATTTCCCCCTAAACCTGGAGTAGACTCAGCATTGACTTACTTCCTTCGGATCATCTCTCCTATCAGAATCAATGGCCAATTGCTTGTGCTAGTTTGATTTAACCCTCTAACTACTCAGACTGGCTGCTTAACTTTTGCTTAGCAGTATATCTGATATTGCTCTTTACGCCCTCCCCCTAAATTCTGTGTGTGTGTGTGTGTGTGTGTGTGTGTGTGTGTGAGAGAGAGAGAGAGAGAGAGAGAGAGCACATACACAAGTAAAGGTGTGGGTGAGGGTATGGTTTGTGTGTAAAAAAACATTTCTTTTGAGTCACATTCCCTTTAAAGCTGACTTTCCACAGAAAAAAAACTATAATAAAAGTTTAGATGCCTGTTTTTTTTTTTAAAGAATGCCTCTAAGCACAACATTTAATATACTATGAACAACATGCTTTTTATAAGGTATAATAAGGACCTAGAATATACATAAATCCATTAAGTAAAACATTACAATACTCAATCTTGTAAAATGCTACATAAATGTGGAAGATTAGTGGAACTGAGATGAGACTCTTAGGACTCAGGTTGGAAAGAGCCTAAAGCCAGAGACTGAAGAGGAAGCTGTGGCAGAGCTATGCAGAGCCTAGGAAAGCTGTGTGTGTGTGCATGTGTGTGTGTGTGTGTGTGTGTGTGCGTGTGTGCGCATGGACAGTGGCAGTGATGGAGACGATGGGGGGGTGGGGAGTAGAGGAGGAGGCAATGAAGGGAAGGGGAACATAGGGTCCTGGGTACCAAGAAGAAAATAAACTGGGAACCACATGGCCTACAAGCCCTAAGAGATCCAACTGTACTATAGGAGTGAACTATCTAAAATCAAATTGCTATAAGTCGAGGCCCATCCTAAGAGTAAAAATCAACAGTGGCATGACTGACTCATGAGGCCCTTTGCACCAGAAACTACAGTTATTAAATATATCACTTTGCTTATTAAAATTAATTTTATTAAACAGTCCTCTCAGGCATCTTTCAAACATGTACTTTCTTTTAAAATTACTTCATGTTACTATGAAAAGCAGTTTGCATTAAATATCAGGAGAGATGTGTGCATGGTTTAAAAAACATGGTCTCTGCAATTAGTCCAGCCATAATATTAGATTGAAAAAAATTTCCTTCCAGGATCCTTATCATTATTGTGGAGTATTTGTTCTTTGAATTTTTTGCCTTGTTTTTAAAATCACCTTATTATGCAACATCTGCTCTGAATTTCAAATGTGATAAACAGAGTATGAGTGTCGGTGGCAGATGGCTAATGACCAGCAGCGACAGGGCATTCAAGCCTGCCTTGTTTTCTGAGAAGCGATATTTTCATGTTAATTTGCTCTGTGTCCTGCAAAGATGAGACAAATCACCTGCTCATAATTCAAGCAAAGTGGGGACCACCAGGAGCCAGAAGGGCCATGGCTTGATTCCTTGATGGGGGAGAGGAGAGAAGGCTCTGGGAGATTTTCTTCATCTGCAATACAGGGGGGACCAGTCAGTCACCCTGCATTATGTCAGCTTGAGAAAGATGAATCAGCCCCGGGCATCCCATACTGACACCAGAGCCACTGTTTACTGCAAGCAGATATTATTCATGAAAACAGATATTTCCCAGAGGCAGAAAACAGGTGCTATTAAGAGTGTGTGTCAGTCTCTGAAGTCTGGGTTTTGTAAAATAAACCTAATAGTACATTTTATCTCCTACTGAAACTATTATAGCCAACGGAAATCTCTAAGAAACATCCAACTGAAGATAAAATGAAATGTAATTCACAGAGAAAATGACCCACACAGACACACAAACCTTGAGCTTTTTGGCCTTCTCAAGCCCTATAGACTTCATTTGTTATAGAGATACATAAATAAAATGTGATTTTTATTCCATGATTGAGTCATCTAAAGAGGCCATATGGTCTTGAGCAAAAAGAATGCTGCCCTATTTTGGAGAGGCAGCTGATCTTCTGTGACCTTTCAGTGCTTTCGAATTTCTACTTGTGGAATCATATAGCCAATTTTTGTCAAACATGTTACATTTAGAGAATATCCGAGGAATGATACTAGGTTCTCAAAGATAGTGGAGAAGCCAGGTCATTTACTAGGAAATTAATGGATTATATGAAAAGAGGCCTAACTATCAAATGATAGTTCAGAAAAAGAAGGCATGACATTTTGAGAACATGTAAAACATGAGATTGTACACAGGAGTCTCTCTCCATATATATCCTGCCATACAGTAGTTTTTTGTTTTTTTTTTTCTGGGTAGAAGTTGGAAATGAATAAGGAACAAGGTAAGGGAATTTATAGTTCTTTTTGATCCTTTCTTATAGAGTGGCAGAAAAAGGCATGAAAGAGAAACAATAACAATCTGAAAGCCCTGTTTTTTTTTTCTCATAAAGCGCCCATAAATGGAAGGTGCTATATAAGCACAAATACTCAAAATTTATCATGAACCCTAAAAGAAAAATAGAATCATTAAGGTGTCAATTACTGCCTCATAGGTTTTAGCATGGAATTTCAAGAAGATGGTATCAAATCTCAAATGATCGAATAAAAATTAAATAAAGACAGCACTTAATTCTCCCATAATTAAGTAGATCAAAAAATAACTTCTGAATTAGAAAGAGGAACACAAGATATGGCAATGATAGGCCTATAAGCCAAACTTTGATATTTGTTGACTTCACAGTATAGCAGGCAATAGGCTTCTTTGTACAAATGTTACTGTCAACATGAATGGATATACCTTAAAACATCAAGAAAAGAGATTAAAGAATGTGATGAAAACCTCAATATGAAGTATGAATAAGATATATTTATGTGTTTATTTTTTTAGAATAAGGTATATTTTTAAATGTTGGAAAGAACCACCTATGATTTTATTTTATTCTCATGAACCTCTCTCAATGACAATTTCTAGTTCAGGACTATATCCTTAACTTACTTTACCAAAGTCTGATGTGAGCACTATGCGATCATCACAAGATTCCCTATTATAGGCTCACCCACCTATCTACCTTCACAAATACTTAGAGACTCAGGGGTGGTTTTCTGCCTTAAAAAACAAACAAATGGTATTTAAATGCATTTGAACAACTGTTATGTGATATGTGTGAACTAGGAAAATAAGGCCATCATGGGCTCTTTTCTAACAAACAGGTAGATGAAAATGGTACTGAACACAAAGATTTTACCCCTGTAACATGTAGTCAGGGACTATGGAACATCCCAGTTTTATCCAACTACTGCCCACCTATATGCAGTTTATGTCCTGAACGTGCACGAGACTATCCTGCGTTGGGCCAACAGGGAAACAGTGCCACAGAAAACATGGTGAGAGGCAGGCAGTTGAGGAAAATTCCCTTAGCCTAAATTATCTTATATGAGATAGTTTTTCATTTTGTTTTTTATTTATTTCATGTTAAAACACTTTACATATTTATAATTATTTTGCAATATGGTATGTTCTGATATGTGCTAGACAATGTCAACAATAACATCTATGATTCTGAAGAACAGTTTAGGAAATAATTTTGGTACCATAATGTAAAGAATCAGCTATAGATTATGTTTATTGACAAACAGCTTTTTCCCTTACTTGAAAACACCCAACTAAACTATTTAAATAGCCATAGAGAATGTGTACCCATGCTTCTGTGTGTACTTTATCTCTTCCCTTATACTTGAAGGTCCTTGAGCGTATGTTCATGACTCCTTCAGTTTTGTGTCGCCAAAGTGCCTAGTACAGAACTCTCCATGTTAATATTCAGTTAATATCTGTATAACTATATTCAGAAAAACTCTTATTATAACAAAGCATTCTATATAAAGAATACAATCTGTGCTCCCAATAGGTTGTTCATAATGACAACATTTTCTTGATATAGTTGAGACTTCTCATGAATTAGCCTACACAATAATGATATTTGTTATTTGGTTGTGTGCTTCAATTAACCAGAACCTCAACTAGCCAGAACCCTCCACTTAGCAGATGTTTGTCCTGCATACCAATTCTTAAAAAGAAGTCAATCACAGAAACAAAAGATATGTGTTCATTAAAAACAAATTTGTATCAATTACACATTCAGCTTAAAACTACCCATTTGATAGTATTCTAGTGCTTTTAAATGATTATTCATGTTTTAAATAGTGACCTTAAAAGATCACAGATGTTCAAATTACCAAAAAAACCTCTTATATTTAATAAGAAAAGTAGATAGCATAGTTCAGAAAGTTTTTAAAATTAAGGATGAAGAAAAAAAGGCAGAGAGATGCAGAACAAGTGCTATAAGAAAGATGAGATTACATCCAGCTGTAAAAGTTGATCAAATGATATCTAGGGTGAGCCTTGGAAAAAATTAAGCAGATGGTTATGGGCGGGGAAAGCAGAGAAATGGCAATGAAAAGGAGGCCCACAGAGGTTAGGAAATTATGAACCACACTAAAACAACGTGGATTGGTCCAATTTGGCCAGAAAATAAGAGAACATGAAAAGGGGCTATGTTCTGTCTTGCATGCTGAACATGGGGGTTTGGACGAACTCATAGAGGAGAGAACTGAAGTCATAGGACTGGAACAGAATTTAAAGGAAAAAAGGTGCTGAGATAGAGCAGATAATTAGAAATACCTACACTTAAAGGGATTTAATGACCTTGAAACTGCTCAGGAAGAAATGAGACCATTACTGAGGGCCATTTCCTTTTATAAAAGGCAGATGGGGGAAAATAAATTCTATATTAGTCTAAAGCCAAAGGAATAAATCATTCAATATGTCAAGTTTTAAATATATCTGCATCTAGCTATCACTAAAAGGCATTTTCTACTCTGTTCAGAAAATAAACTATTTTCATCTATTCACTCCTATCTAAAATGATGATGAATTCTTTTTAAATATTTTATTTTTGTATTTTTCAATCAGCTGACATTCAATATTATTTTATATTAATTTTAGGTGTACAGCATAGTGGTTAGACATTTACATGATTTATGAAGTAATCCCCCCAGTAAGTCTAGTACCCACTAGGCACCATATATAGTTGTTACAATATTACTGGCTATATTTCCTTTGCTGTACTTTACATCCCTGACTATTTTGTAACTATCAATTTGTACCACTTACTCCCTTTGCCTTTTTCTCCTAGCTCTCCAACCCCAACCTATCTGGTGACTGATGCTCAATTCTATAACTCATTTCTAAATTATGAATGATAAGGTAAGGAATCTGCTTAATTAAGTCAACTAATTCATAAAAACAAAAGGGTTTTCATGAAAATCTGCACATGATATGCATAGATCTAAAAGATCAACTAGGAAGTTCAATTAAGCAGAAAGGAAGTAAGACCAAGAAAACTTTATAAGTAGCTTTTTCCATTAGATTTAAAGGAAGAAAGAACTCTTAGTGAGTACACTGTATCTAGCCTGCTGACCTCTTAGGAGTCTTTATTATCTCTGAATCCCAAGAGTCTGGGATTGCACCTGGCATTTAGGCTTTCTACAAATGTTTAATGAATGAGAAAAAAATGGAGAAAGAAGGGCCTAACAACCAGTATTTCAGACTTACATAGCCTAGCTACTTCCTGCAGTCATATACAATTACAATATTCAATACGCTCATGAATAATGTTTCAAATTATATCCCCAGAGTCCATGAACCATCAGAAAAAGACTAAGCTGTATTTACTACACTATGCTTTCCAAGGTTAGAGCCATATAATGTCCAAGTAGATATTTTTCAATAAATGTATTAGAACTAAAGGGTTTATCCACTGAGCCATAAAATTAATGAATTAGGATATATTCCATTCTGTAAACACATCCACTTAGTTATATTAGATATAGTTATCTATATGTTGAGTTCCAAAAGCTTTAATTCTGCAAATTTTCATAAAGAAAGAATGCCATTGCTTAATAGACTATAATAGTGTAACTGTCTGACCAGGCAGAAAGATGATTCTTAGTACCTTTATGGTTTCAGTGGGCACGCCAGGCTCTGGGACTTTATCCAAATAAGTGGTCAAGTCTTGATCAACATGTTCAAACACTAATGTTAGTTTGGTTTCTCTGTCTGTTCGTGACACTGTGCACACATCGAATAACCTAAAAGAAAAAAGAAAGAGATATTAAGTAGGTGGTAGTAAGCAAAGAAGTGACCTGTACGTCTTACACATACCCCATTTGATCAAATAGGGAAAAAAAAAAGGCCAATATTGACCATTCCTTGTGATAATATGTAAGGATACCTAATGAGATCTGACACTTTAATATTAATATAAAAGTTCAGGAGAGGAGCTCTTGATTAAGTGGTGACAAATGCATAGCAGCCAAGAGGAAGCAACAGGCTGGAGCATGAAAATACCTCCTTGGAGAGTCTCCTTAGTTAAGACCTTAGGCAGAACTTGCTGATGGAGATAGTTTCAAAAGCTGCAGCCTAGGAAAAATATGGTTCTTAGCTCGCAGTTTGAGAATTATTAAAGAGACAGATTGAGCATTCTTTGGAGATGCTGGACTGTGCAATGAAGTTTTTCCTAGAATTTAAGGTGTTATAATCATGCCTGTGAAAATAAGTATGGTGGAATATGGAGAAGTTTGGTTTATTTGTAAGAGAGCCTTCTTATCCTGATGAATCAAATAACTTCCTTGGAAAGGACATAAATTCTTTGTTTTAAAATTCTAGATATCATGCTAATCAAAACTGAAATTTAAACTTTTTTCGGGGGAGGGGAGTAAAATTGCATTGGTAAACTATATCACCCTTAAATGATAAAAACAGACTAACCAATTTAATAATTAAGTTTGGATGGGTGAATTCAATGTCTTCCATAAATCCTACAACTAGTTCAAAATTTAAGTTTTAAAAACAAAGCCTTTAGCAATAAAAAAATTTTCAAGCCAAAGGACAAATTTTCCTTTAATTTCAACCACACATAGCACACTATCTGGTACATGAGATACTCAACCAAACATTTGAAGAATTAAATGAACCACCCATAAACAAGCTGTAAGTCTATTTCTTGAAAAATCTAATATAAATACTAAGAAAAGGCTAATAAAATACTATTCGTATTGTTTTTTTCCAATTTAAAAAATTTAATAATGCTCTCTTCAAAGAGACTAAATATAAATGAGCATACAACCCAATTACTAAAATGCAGGGTTGACTCTCAATTATCCACTTTGTATATTACTGTTGTTAAAGTTTTAATGCTTAGATGGTTCACCATGCCACCCCACTGCATTGCTGGGCTATATAGGGCCCACAACATTTGGTTCTTCTCTGTGAATCTAAACTAAACTTTAATAAAAGAAACCAAACAACACTATAATTAAGTTAAATTTGGTGGGGGAGAACCATCACCACCACCAACCACACACACTTCACAAGCAGATCCAGAATACATTTTAATTATGGGTGGTTTGGGGTGAGTTCTACAACTCCATTAAAATCAGTTAAGGTCAGCTGAATTTCTTCCTCACATTTATTTCCAAATATTTTGATTGCTAAAGTTTTAATCATCTACTTCTAAAGTTAATTTTTTCTAAATGCCGAAGTCTTCCAATGTTACTAATGTGACTTATTCCAGAAAATTATTCTGATAAAATAAAAATATCTAATTAGTAAGTTCATTAAAGACAGTACCATAAATCACAAGTGCCATACTATGAAAAATATGATTGCTATTATGAATGGATTTGACACCTGGGATGTTTATCAAAACAACTGTTTCAATTTGGTAATTTGAGGTAACTACCATTAATTCATAGACTCCTGGGAACCACCTTCTTTCCATTAAACCCACATTCTTTACTGCTTCATTTTTCTTCCTTTTGAAGAAAAAGGATTTCCATAATCACCAAGCTTCTATTTGTTGCTTCTATTTTTGAAATAAAACAGCAATGAATCAAAAATTGTTATGTACTAAAATGAAGCATGAACATGGGAACCGCACCATTACAGCTGTTATGTTACTTCTTAAACATTACTTTAAAATGTTTTCCATTTTAATACATTTCCTTAATAAAAAATATAGTATATATCACTGCCTCAAGTCAACAAAGATTTTAGTAACCCAGCTCTTATTGCACTTATAGTTTGTAAGATGTAAGACATTTTAGTAATTTCCAAAAGGAAAACAAAATTTTGACCAGGACATAACTGGAGAATGAAGTGATCATAAAACAGTGCTGAACAAAAGTCACTTGCTCTTAAACCGTTGTCAATTACCTAACAGCCGTGGCAGAATGTTATGTTGCTTCATATCTCATGAAACCGTTTTCAAACACTCTTTGTATGACACAATTCAAGAATAACATCTAACCCATCCAAGATATTTTCCTTAAAGTTATATCACTCTCTTCAAAATATTAAGACTCACTGATACCACTCGTAGCAGCTGGGCTCTACATGAGATATGCATAAGTTAGCCACTGCTAATTGTTCTAAATATTAAACCATTTTGAGAAAGGCAATTTTTAAAAAGTGGAATTTTAAAAGAGGTGTCACAGTGTATAGAGTAGAACATTCTTATATGACTTTTAAAGTATATAATTACATGTTTTTTAGGCAATGAAGAGAATGGTATTAGGTAGAAGTGTCTCATGCTGGTTCAAGGAGATAATTGTTTTTATTTTTTTTAAGGTGCTATTATTAATTTAATTTGGGAAATGAAGCATATTATGTTTTCCTCCCAAGTTCACAAGTGACACTGAGGAGGAGGACCATTTTTGGTTCTAATGCTGGGTATCAACATCCTATAAAACCAGTCCTCCACAGAAGACATTTTGGAAAATATTACTCTACACTAAAATATGAAATTTGGTCTGACTTAATTATTTAGTAAACATTATCATAGTAAAAATTAAGGTATATTAGTAATAAAGGGTTGAAAATGCATTTGAATCAACAGCTATAAATTTTAATCATATGAATTTTAGAACATAATCTATATGGATGCTTTTTCATCGACAATGACTCCCTCTGGAATTACCCCAAGTCAAATAATAGTCACTTGGTGGGCAATAAAGAGAAGATAGATGTAAGTCTCACATAAAGTAACTGAGCTAAACAAGAACTGGAATCCCTGATATTTGGCAGGTTGACGATCTGTAATATATTTATATAAATCAATGAGGAATGTGATCACATTGCCTATAACCTCTACACTTGAAAAACAAAAGAGCCAGACAGGTCTGAACAGCTGAACATAAACACTGGAAAATAATTTCATTGTATGATTTCTTGTGTTGACCAACATCTTAAGACTTTTTTAAACTTTTTTTTTTTTTGCTATTTTAGTAAACTGACAAAAATACCATTTCAATGACTGCTTGACTGCAGTTCCATGAGAGAAATATAATCACACTGTGTTGAATATGAACCAAATATCTCAGATTACTTTTAGAGGAAATGAAAACTACCATTCAATATTTATTTATCAGAGTTAGCTTAATGTGACCCGAGTGAATGCTCAAAAAGTAGAAGTGAAAAGTGGTTCTCAGCACTTACTGAGTCTATGAATCCAGTTTGCTGTGCTAAATGCAATCCAAAAAAGGCAGATAGGTCGTTATCATTTCACAATTAAGTCAGCCAAGCCCTCACTCTCCCATAAAGTAAGTTCCCTCAGTCTCTCTTGTCCTGACCCCCCAGCTGCAGGGCAGAGAGCAAGTACTGTGGTCCAGCACAGCACTCAGCTTTCCAGCTGTCCCAGTGATGTAATTATCTCATAACAAAATATCTCCATGAATTAACTCTGTATCCTACCCACTGTAATTCTTAATGACTGCTTCCTGTTCACGTTCTCCATTTAACTTGCTATTCTGGATCTACTGCGTAGGCAAGTTGTCTTCATCTAATGGATGGGATTACATCTGGTAGGTTTGAGATTTCCAAAGATTATAATTTACAAAGGTCTCCCAAACAACATGCTTTGTAAACACAAGCCCTGCCTTTCTAGTGTAGTTATTATAAGTGGGAAATTTGCATTATATGTTATGATTAAATTTTAACCTGTCACAGGATGTTCAATGAGGATTTTTTTTCCCATACTCGTGAATGTTTAGACATCAAATAGTTCAAGAACTATAAGACGTCTGGCATAGCTGCCCAAGGGCACTAAACAAAATTTTATCTGAACTACAACTAGCCTTTAGAATTGAGAGAAAAAAAAATTTAATCTCTAATCTCTTCCTCTATAGTCCATGAAGCACAATCTGTGACTATAGCTTGAATGCACCAAATTTATGTTCACATATCTCACTAGCTCTATACTACTGGATATTGGCCAGTGTTCTCCTTTTGCTCATTAAATATGGACTGGGCGTGCACTTATTCTCAACTGACACAGGATGGTGTAACTGCAGAAGTACTTGCCACCAACAATAATGAGCATGCTGCTAGAAGGAAATCACCTTTTCAACAGCATCCATAGACATTCATCAGTACCTACCATGTGCAGGTACTGTACTTGGTTTTATAGATTCCGACAGATCTAAGGTAGGTATTGTCTTTGAGAGCTTTACTATGTAGTTGGAGGAGAGAAGAATGACATGTAAAATGATAAGAAATGATATATGGGTATGTATTAATTCCAAATAAATTTTATAGACAGTATATGAAACTTTGTATATCACATCAGAGTAAATTTCTTCTATACCCTATTACATTATACATCTGTGGTGACTGCCTTTCCAACATCCATTACTTCTTTGGGAAACCATATTCTCATTTCCTGTTGAGGAACCACTCCTACCCTATACTCAGGCAATATTGTTTTGGGACCATGGGCGCAGCAGGGCATGTAACCTATCCCAGACAAACAGTGACAACGTCTAACTCAGTGATGAATAGGACCATGAGAATCAGTCCCAGAAATTTTACTAGAACTTCTGGGAGAGTAGAGCCCTCTTTATTATGGGATTACCAAATTTGCAACATATAAGCTTCCAGCTGCTGATGGCTGTCTTTGCTACCATTTTAGTGAGCCTACCATGGCACATGCAGCCAACACCGACAGAATCAGAGAAGAGAGACGATAGGCAAGAGATTCTGGATGACGTTGTTTAAGCACCTGGACCCACTTGTGGCCCACTCACCCCTGGATTTATCAGTTATGTGAGCCAGTAATGTTGCTTTTGTGCTTGCCCAGTTTGAGGTGGGTTTTTATTACTTACAACAAAAAATAGTCCTAAGACATTTATTAAAATTTTAAAATGATTACATGACTTTAAAACATCAGTATCTGACCTCAAATACATCTTACATATTGGAAAAAATGAATTAGGCTCAAGCACATAAGCGGTAGAACATAACCAGTTCTCTGACTTGCTGGGAGACCAACTATTCACCTTACGGTTCTTCCATGAGCATGTCCACTGGGCAAAAGTAAGTGACGGCAGCAGAGCAGACTGATTAATCTCTCCCAAGGAGCCATGAGGCTTCTTTCCAAGATTCCTATTTGAGGTTCCTGGTCTGACAACAGAGACATTTTATCAAGAAAAAGTAGAGAAAGGAAGAAGACAAACAAGCTCATCGCAAACAGGAATATAGAACCTAGAGTAGGAAAACACTCAGTGGGCAAGAGGAAGTGAGGAGGCAAGTAGAAGTGTTTTTAAAATAATACAAAGATACATAATTTAATTAATTTAAAGATTGAGTCCAATGCTCAGACATATGCTCTCCTAGAATCCTCAATTAAACAACCCTCTCCCACTAGCTGTTGCTGAAAAGCAGAAATGCACAAGAATGCCATATCAACAGGAACTCTAAAGCAGGGAAACCCTTTTGTGTTCATACTGTTACACTTAAGGCTACCATAACCTGACAAAGGAATGCAAAGTCAACATCTTTTATTTACTAAATCGTTTTGTGTCTTACAGCCTTAAAGAGAGTATTTATAAGAAAGTTTCATAGTTCATCTTCTTTCAGTTCACCTTTAAAGTTTCTACTAATCTAGTTTTAGCGTCTATGCATAGACACCTGGTATTGTGGATCTATGAGTTAATATCCTTGCATCCATTAACTAAAAAGTGTTTTACAAATTAAATGGGAATCCCCCAAACTGGGCAAGTTTATGAGATGTGACTTAAACTACAGTAAATATTTAAAATCAAGCAAACAGTAAAACTTGTGTATATGGAAACACACATAAGATCAGCACAAAACTGGTGTCCTATTAGCTAGGCCCCAAACGAGCTATTTGGGATGTCATACTGGACATATGGGATATTTAAGATGAATTCCTGAAACAGACATTAAATAATAAAATTCAAACTTCTTTCACAGTCCTACAGCAAGCACTAGAGTCACTCTTACATTATTAAACACAAGTCTTCAAACTATTAACGCATTTTATCTGAATGAAAGGCAGAAAGGAGAATGAGTTAGCAGCATTACTGTTATGCTAACTATAGGATATTATGAAACATCAGAGCAAATCAAATGAGGAAATTATAAAAATGTATTTGTTCCCCTACAGAGAAAAAAAAGGTAGCAGGGGCCAAATATTCGATAAATGAATTCTGAGTCACTATGTGGACTACTATCTCTCCCAAGTCAAGAAAAAGAAAAGAAGGCAGCTAGACAATAATGAGTTGATACTTTTGCTGAGTCCAAATCCAATATAAAATAGTTTTGTAAGTTCAAAGAGAACATAAAGTCAACTCGATGGAAAAAAAAAAAAAGAAACATGGCAATTGAGAAAATCGGGGATTGTTATGTCTTGATTAGAATAAACACCACTCACCAAACCCAGCTGCAGCCAGGAAGGAGATACTACTCTTACCTGTTGAGGACTCTACCTAGACATGATTACCTTAGTTTCAGCCTTTTCCTTACATGATAGTTAATGTCAATCAGCCTCTTCACAAACATAGATATATTGGTCAAATAAGGGTCAGACAGGAGTGAATGGATTAAGACACCAAAAAACCTGTTGCATTTCGTGTGAGGGAGAGTTTGGGGTCTGCATGTCCTAAAAACTACTGGCAGGTAAGAGATTACAGATGAACAAACAAGACAGCCATAAACTGGAAGTGCCTCTCCATAATTTTGCTCATTTTTTTCTTTTAATTCTCCCTGGCACCCAACATAGTGTCTAGCGCACACTAGGTTTCGATAAATGTTTGCTGAATGCATGACATTTTTCAAAATTACCACTCAAGGAAAAGTCAGGAGCAAAGTAAAAGAGAGGAACTTTAAAGACATCATTAGGAAAACATGGCACTCTAGGCTAAATCTTGTACCTGATATTAAAGGAGGACTCACACACAAATAAATTGCATTTATTAACCAATACTCGTTAGTTTGCTCCCTATCTACTAGCTACCTCTACATATTTTGATATTTTGAGTCCTCACAATAACTGAGATGTTACTCATTTTAAAGATGAAGAAACAGATGTATGTACACAAATGTTCATTGAAGCATCATCCACAATAGCTGAAAAATAGAAACAAACCAAATGTCCATCAACAGATGAACAGATAACAGAATGTGGTATATATATATATATACAATGGACTACTATTTGGTAATTAAAAGGAATGAAGTACCAATACATGCTATGACATGGATAAACCTTGAAAAAATTATGCTAAAAAAAAAGAAACCAGTCACAAATGACCACATATTACATGATTCCTTTTATATGAAATGTTCAAAATAGGCAGATCCACAGAGACAGTGATTGCCTAGGGCTGGGGACAGTAAGGGAGAAGATGAGAGGGAGGAATGGAAAATGACTGCTAATGGGTACTGGGTATCTTTGTAGGGTGATCAAATGCTCTAAAATTAGAACATGAGATAATTACACAACTCAGTAAATATACTAAAAAATCACTGAACTGTATACTTATACAGGTGAATCTGATGGTATGTAAAGTATATCTCAATAAAGCAGTTTAAAAACAAAAACAGGAAAGAAATAGCCATCGAAAGGTTCAGTACTTTGCCTAAGGCACAGGAAGAGCAAGTTGTGGAGATATAAAGTCAGGCTATCTGGTTCTACAGCCTCATTTCCTAACCCCTATGCTATCCTACCTCTGTATGTAGCACAGCATTTGGGGTAGAGACCTCTCTGTAGCAAATGAGACACACTGCTGACAGGTACTATGGGAATGTCAATTCCTAAAGGTCTTTTAGTAAGCCTAACTATCTTAGTATATGCTTTACATGATGGGCTGAAAAATATGTTCAGAAAATTCAAAGAAAAAAGAAAATAAAGCTGAAGACTGTTAATATCTTAAACCTGCTTATATCCTTCCCTTAACTAGTTAGAAAAATGACATGCTTCAACTCACCCAACAGCTTAAAAAGGTACTCTGATTTCAAAAATATATGAGTTAAATGATTTTTAAAAGCAAAACGAACAGCTCTGGCTTGAGTCAAAGAGTACAAGAACATTCTGGACAACTTTCAACATTTAATTCTGTCTCCATTTCTGACCTGTAAAGGCCCTGTTCTCCAGCTCTGGGCCTCTCTTGAGGAAAAATTACAAATCAGCCAAAACTAGGAACTGTCTGTGATGAAGTCTGTCTGCTGGTTCTTAGAAGAAAACCAAGTAAGTTTTACCCACACCATAAGCCAAAAATCTTTCATAATTAAGGAAGTTCATCCCAGCACTAATTCACTCAGATACTTATGCTTAGGTTCTTATCTAACTAAACAATCACTGATGTTAGTTCTTCTTAAGAAAACATATATGAACATAAACATATGAGAAAATGTTAAACTGTAGTAATAACTTAAAGAAACATGAATGAAAACATTAGGGATATACTATTTAAGCCCCTCAACTTGGGTAAGAAAAAATTTTAAATGATATAACAGCACAGCATTTATGAAGGGTTGTGAAAATAGGCCCACATCATTGTTGGAGTACAAATTGGTAAAAAAGCTTCCTAGAGGGTAACCCACCCTCCCTTCCCCGCTCCAAAAAAAAAATATATATATATCTATATATATATCTATATATTTACATATCTATATATAGATATGTATATCTATATATATGTGATGTGTATATATATATCTATATATATGTGATGTATATATATCTATATATCTATATCTATATCTATATCTATCTATATATATATACACATCACACATACACACACCATGTGGTTCTTAAAATGATGATACAGATTCACATTTATTTAACATAGAAAGATGGAAAGGCGTTCATAATGCATTATTAAAATGCAATGAACACACAACTGTTGAATTGTACACCTGAAACTCATTGAGTTTTATTGGTCAATGTCACCCCAATAGTTTTTAATAAAAAATGCAGTGTTCAAAAGAGTATGTGCAGCATGATTCCACATACAAGATAGCAGAAAGATAAAGCAAGATGCTAAGAGTGGTTATTTCTAGATTGATAATAAAATTGTGTTTTCTGTTATTTGTTTATCTAAACTTTGTATGATGAGAATTTATCAATTTTTAATAAGACAATGAAATTATCATTTAAAAAATAAGAATTATAAAAGCTTATTTTCTCATTCAAGTTTTCTTCCTTCCATCACTCTTAACTTTTTTTTCAATCTGCTCCTCTGAGTTATTAGGAAAATCCTGATCAACAATTCTGAAAAGGTAGTTTTTAAAATTAAATGTGTTAACAACTCAAGTTCTTAATTTTGCTTTAGGAGAAAAATCAATAGGCATGTATCACTGCTTTATTAAAGGTATGTGATTTTTATGGAGTAACTTCATAAAAAAGAATGTGGGATAAATAAAATTATTTCTCTGATACCTAATAGTCAGGTTAAAAGTAACAGAAATAAAAGAGAAACAACAGCTCATGAAGTCTTCAAATTACTCTAATATTCATCAAATAAGCCAAAGAAAAACCTTGCATGTAGAATTATGAAATTCTATAAGTATGGGAGCTTTAGAGATTGGTTCTGTACAGCTGTTTTACAAATGAGGAAACACGGGCCAAGCAAGTACCCAAAGCTAAATGCAGGAATAAGATCCCTGGGTCTCACGACTAAAAATTCTATGCATTTTCTCATGTAATAGAGTGTAAGCAACCAAAATAACAAAAGCATGCTTTTTAAAAAGTCATTATAAAAATTAACATCTAACATCTTACATTTTTTTTTTACATCTTACATTTTAAAATGAGATCTATTGTAGCAAAATTTCCAGGAGCTATTGTGTTGAATATTGAGAAAAATTCTATAAATATATTTTAAGAATATCATCAGGCAACTATTAAAAGAAAACAGCACACACTTGAAAAATCAAAAGAACTGGTATTTCTATCAACTGCTTAGCTTAAAGATTTGAAATTAGGTTGTTTTGTTCAGATGTAAAAATATGTAAATACCATTAGGATTTTTAATATGTCTACATATCAGTTTTATTTTAGAGTTTTATCTTTGTTCTAGGAATATTTAAAATAAACTAAGTATTTCATGGTGTTGAGAGCAACTAAAAATTAAAAGAGATAAGAATTTTAAATGTAGCTGCAACTATGTCTCCTCCAAGGCAGAATTTTTCTTTTGCAGAGAACCACAGGAACAACTCATACCAGGAATCTGTTAGGCAGCTAAGTGTTCCACATAGTGAATATTTTAGATACCTGATTCTTACCCATCTTAAGCCCTTGAACTATTTTTAAAAATGAAAGTTTTTTTCAACAAACACAGAGATATAGTTAACAGAATACTTATGACCAGAGAGGAAAAAGAGTCGGGGGAGAATAAAGTGAGTAAAGAGGATCATATATAGAGTAACGAAAAGAAACTAGATTTTGGGTAGGGAGCCCACAGTAAAACACATAGTTGTCAAATTACAATTTCATACACCTGAAAATTATATAATGTTATTAACCAATGTTACCCCAACATATTTAATTAAAAAAGGAAAAAAATAAAGTTTTTAATGGAATGCTTTGTAGCATGCATTGAATACTTTCTTGATTTTTTAAGCACAATACACTAATTATATTTTATGGATGGATGATTTGTGATCATTATTATTATCATTAAATTATAATAATTTAATTCAGCACCATTATTATGATCCTTTATTTGAAAGCTTTCTAGGTGTGAACAAGGAGATCTACACTGAGATACATTATAAGTCAAACTGCACAAAAGCAAAGAAAGACTCTTGAAAGCAGCAAGACATTCATCACCTACAAGGGAAACTCAATAAGATTGACAGCCGACCTCGGATCAGAAACCATGGAAGGCAGAAGGCATTGAGAAGACAAATTTAAACTGCTGAAAGAAAAAAACCTGCTAACCAAGAATTCTATAACCAGAAAAGTAACACTTCAAAAATGAAGGTGAAATTAAGACATTCCCAGATAAACAAGAGCTGAGGGAGTTTGCTACTAGTAAATCTGCTCTAGATGAAAAGAAATGCTAAAGGTTGAAATGAAAGGATGCTAGACAGTAACTCAAAGCCATATGAAGAAAGGTAAGTAACTACACAGGTAAGTATAAAAGCCAATAGTACTGTATTTTGGTTTGGAACTCTTTTTTTCCTAATATGATTAAAAAGACAAATGCATATGACAATAATTATAAATACATTATTGGCCACACCATGTATAAAGATGTAATCTGTGACAAAAACAACATAGAGGGGAGGGATAGAGCTGTACAAGAAAAAGTTTTTATATACTACTACAGAAGCTAAGTTAGTATTATGTCAAACTAGGTTGATTATAAGTTTAAGATGTCAGTTGTCATGTCCAGTGTAATAACTAAGAAATTCTATTTTGAAAGCATCTTCATGTCCCAAAAATATTTCCTTGAATCTCCTCTCATCTGTCATTTATGAGCTCCTAAGTGAGCCTGGGACTGTACCAGGGACTTTACATATGAAAACTTATTGAATTCTTTCTCAATATCCCTAAGTAAGTGGGTATTATTAGTCTCATTTTATAGATGAAAAAGCTGAGATTCAGAGGGTAATTTGTCCATTAGATGCAGAAACAGGATTTCAATTATAAACCTTCAGAGGCCTCTGTCTCTTCCATCTGGACCTTCTATATTTGGAGTCTCATGGTCCTATCCTCTTCTCACTCGTTAAACCATTATGATTCTCTTCTCACCACTACCACCACCACAATGTAAACAACAAATGATAATTACTTACTTCATGGCCATGGTTTCAGAAAGTACCTAAAGGTGGTGAATTCTCAATCTATCTTTCTGAAATAGTTCTCTCCCCAAACTCCACACCCAGTTACCTCGTGGACAACTTCAACCAATATTCTGAACACCTCAATTTCAAAGTGTCTAGAACAGAGCTCATCTCCTTAGTGAACCACGCCAGCAGCCAACCAATTTTCTAAGTCCAGAAACCTTCAAGTAATCCTTGATTCTTCCATTTGCCCATATGTCCAACCAATCATCAATTCTACCACCTAAGTGTTTCTCCATTCATTGCCACTCCCTGAGTTCTGGTACTCATCACTCTTGCCTAGACTTCTACAGAGGGCCTTTATCCTGTCTCCTTGCCTCACTCCTCACTCTGGTCAGTGAACCTTCTGACCAGATGCTGAACAAACACTGAACAAATTCATTTAGCCAACAAACATTTATTAAACATTTGTTATTTTCTAGCATTGTATTGAGTGCTAGAGATACAAAGATCAAAGGATAAAATAATTGTCTTAAGCTCTTCAGAGTCTAATGGGAAGGCATTTTTTAAAAAAATTTCAATCCTTTTAAATTTATTGAAGCGTGTTTTACAGCTTAGCATAACACATATATATCCCACAGAATGTTATGTATTCTTGAGAAGGCAGACATAAAAAAGATGAATATCAATTAATATGGAAATGCTGAGGTAAAGACATATATAGAGCCATTTAAGACTAATAAAGAGGGGCTTCTAACTCAAACCTGTAGGAAAGGTTTGTAGAGGAAGTGACAACTGAACTGTCTTATGACTATGAGGAGTTACCCAACCAAGTGACAAATAAAGGGCACTCACAACTGAAAGAAAGTGTGAACAGAGGACAGCAAGAAGCCCTACTGGAGAGAAATCTTGTATGCCATAAGGAACTTGTGTCCTATGGAAAATAGATATCTATTTTTGATTTTTAAATAGCTCATTCTGATGGGCATGAATAAAAGGGGAATAGTGGCCAGAAGACCAGTAAGGAGACTTACTGCAGGAAAATAAAGAGGGCCTGTCCTAAGGAATTGGCAGCAAGGACAGAGAGGAGAGTACAGATTCCAGAAATATTTAGGAGGTTGAATTGGCAGGACTTGCTAAGTGTCTGAATGTGGTGGGGGTGGAGGGATGAAGAAGGAGGAAAAGCCAAGGATGACTCATAGGCTTTTGACTTTGGGGACTTGGTGCCACCCCATGTGATACATCAGTGTTCCCAGACCTCTGGTTTGCAGACCTGTAAAATTTCCAACAAATTTAAGACTCTAAAAGAACACTGCCAACTAAAGACATAAATGTACCCTACCATCTACTATCAATATCGTTTCATTAAAAAAGCACATTTTAACACCTAAAATGTAAATATATTTAGCTTTCTTAAAAGTTCACCACAGGACCTTTATTTTTCTAATTTCAACACAGATGATGGAAAATTGGTACCAGACCTCAGATCAACACTGGGAAGCCCTGAGAAGGAGATACAGAAGTTCTTTCAGGAGTAAGATGATGAGTTGAAGACAGAATATATAGTCCTCACCCTTGCTAACTCTCTAGCCCTTTAGGGTTATCTATCTTGATATATTAAGGGTTGTAAGAGTTCAAGAGGTTATGGAAGCTCTGAAAGAAGCACTCAATTATGCCTAGAGGGAAAGTGGCTGGGAAGATAAGTCTGAAAGGATGATCTGGAATTTGCCAGATAAACAAGGGAAGTTGAGCATGGCCCAGGCTAAAGGAACAGCATGTCCCAAAGTATGTAGGTACGCAGGAAAATTCGTATTTGGGTAATTGTGGATAGTCTGGCATGACCTGGTGATTATCTTGGAAAATGGCAAGAGAAGAGCTGGAAAAGCACCCAGAAGCAAAATTGCAAAGGGGTTGGTAATTCAGGCTAAAAAGTCTGGAAATTATGTTATGGGCATTGGAGAAGAACCAAAGGACTTTACAGTGGGGCAATACTATGGCCAGTCTTAACACTTGGAAATACCACTCTGACTGTAGAATAGAGGTTAGACAGTAGGGGAATAAAACTGAAGGTGAGGAAAATGGGTAGGAAGTGTCAGCAAAAGCCCAAGCAAGAAACATAGATAGATTAGAGAAAAAGGAGCAGCGCGAGAGACCAATACAATCAGCAAATATTACTGAGCACTTCTACTCTCGAGGGGATATCAAAATCACTGAGCCAAGATTCCTGCTCTCGTGGAGCTTATTTTCTATTATTCTTAAACATGAAAAGAATTATACTTTACACGATGTTTTGCAATTTAGAAAATTTAAGAATGTATTAAATGCTTTCATAAGTCTTTCTCTCTAGATATATGTGTACATATATACAAATGTGTATATATAAAACCATTTTTACATTGCACTAAATTACATTATATATGTAATTTATTAAACCATTTCCCTATTCTTGCAACATTGGCTCATTACCTTATGATAAATACCTATAAGTGGTGTTGCAAAAATCAAAAGGTAAACACTTTTTCTGAATCAAAATATATATCCTTTAAAAAAGTTCTTGATCCAAATGGCCTTACAGAAGATCATATTAATTTATATTCCCATAGTGATATCTAGAGGGTAGAATCCATAGGATTTGGTGATCAATCGGGATGTAAAAGTTGAAGAAGGGGGAAAAAGATCAGAATAATTTTCAGAGTTCTGGTTTAGGCAACAAGGTAGATGGTGGTGCTATTTCTGAAGAGTAGACAAAAAGAAAAGAAAAAGAAAATTTGAGGAATAATTAATGAGTTTACTCCAGAAAAAATGAACTTGAGATATTTATGACATTCAGGTGGTAAAGTCCAGTGACTAAGTGTAAACACATACTTGGGGCTTTCGACACTTAATAGTTTGGGAGGCTATCAGTATACAAGTAAAACAGAACCTTGGGGGATAGAGCATGCAACAAGAATAGCGTCCCTGAAGGAATTGGAAAGGTGGGGCAAGTAAACAGCTGAAGAAAATGATGCTACAAAAAAAGGGAATTAAAAAAACAATTTCACTTATAATAGCATCAAAAATAACAAAACACTTAGGTATAAATTCAACAAAAGGTTCACTGTCCACTGAATAACTACCAAACAATGTTAAAAGAAATTGAAGATCTAAATAAATGGAAAGACAACCATATTCATATTTTGGAAAGACTGGATACTGTCAAGAGTCAATACTCCCCAAACTGATCTATAGCTTCAGTGCAGTTCAATATCAGAATCCCAGGCTCTTTAGCAGAGATTGACAAGCTGATCCTAAAATTCATATAGAAATACAAGGGACCCCAAATAGCCAAAATAATTTTGAAAAAGTTAGAGGACTCACACTTATCAACTTCAAAACTTACTTTAAGCTATAGTACTCAAGACAGTGTGGCACTGACGTAAAATATAAATCAATGGACTAGAATTGAGAGTCCAAAAATTAACTCTTATGTTTATGCTCTCTGATTTTCAACAAGGGTGTCAAGATCATTCAATGGGGAAAGAATGGAAAACAAATGATGCTAGGATAACTGGATAGCCACATGTAAAATAATGAAGTTGGACCCTTACCTCTCAACATACACAAAAATTAACTGAGAATGGATCACAAACCTAAATTTAAGATCTAAAACTATATAAGGCTCAGAAAAAATGTAATAGTAAATCATCATGGCTCTAAGGCAATGATGTCTTAGATATGACAGGAAAAGCACAAGCAACAGAAGAAATAGACAAATTGGATTCACCAAAATTAAAACTATGGTGCCATAAAGAACCCCATCAAAAACATGAAAAGATAACCCAAAGAATGTCAAACTATTTGCAAATCATGTATCTGATAAGAGACTTGTAACCAGAATATATAAAAACTCTTACAAGTCAATAATAAAAAGATAAATAACCCAATTTAAAAATGGGAAAAAAGGTTATCAATTATACCTTAATAAAGCTGAAAATAAAATACTATAAAATAAAGTAAAAATGGGAAAATGATCTGAATACCCATTTCTCCAAAGATGATATAACAAGGGCCAATAAGTGTATGAGAGGAGGCTGACATCATTAGTCACTAGAGAAATGCAAATCAAAACCATGAGATATCACTTCATACACATGAGATGACTAAAATTAGAGACAACAGCAAATGTTAGCAAAGATGCAGAGAAAGTGGAACACTCATACATTGTCAGTGGGACTGTAATTGTGCAGCCACTCTAAAACAGCTGTAGTGCCTCAAAATGTTAAACACAGAGTTACCATATGATCCAGCAATTCTACTCCTCGCTATATGTCCATGAGAAATGAAAACTTATGTCTACACAAAAACTTGTAATGTTCATAGATGCATTATTAAAATAGCCAATAAGTGTCAACAACCCAAATGTCTATCAGCTGATGAATGGATAAATAAAATGTGTTATATGCATGCAGTGAACTATTCAGGAACAAAAAGAATGACGTACTGGCACATGCTACAACATGGATGATTCTTGATAACACGGTGAGAGAAGCCAGTCACAAAAAGCTAAATATATCATGATTCCATTCATATGAAATGGCCAGAATAGGCAAATCTACAGAAACAGCTAGTAGATTAGTAGCTGCCTGAGGTGAGAGAGAGTAGGGGTTGAAGGGATTGATTACTAATAGGTACAGGGGCTTCTTTTAGGGAGAATTAAAATGTTCTAAAATTAGATTGTGGTAATGGTTGCACAACCCTGTGAACATACTAAAAGCACTAAATTACCCACTTCAAATGGATAAATTGTATGGCATGTCAATTATGTCTCAAAAAAAAAATCAAGAGAAGAGACTGTTTCAGAAAGAAAGAAGTGGCAATGCCAAAAAGTACACCCTGCTCCTTAAAAATCCTTCCATTGTTGTCTCCTTATTTATAGGACAAAGTAGCAGCAGTGCAAAATGCTAACATTTACTGAGTGCTTACTGTGTGCCAGGCATGGTGCTAAGAACTTTATCAGTATTTATATATTTAAACCTCTTAACCTTATCAAGTAGGCATCATCTCTTTTACAGATAAAAAGAACTAAGGCATTTGAAGATGGGTAGAATGCCCAGCATGAGAAAGCCTGTAAATGAATAAGCCAGGATTCGAGCTCAGGTAATCAGGCATCGGACCCCTCACTCTTAACCACCACATCCTCCATTCCATAGTCTACCAAGACTCTCATGATATCACCCCTAATTACCACTCCATTCCTATTGTTTAACCAGATTCTATCCATTCTGAAAAATTTGCAGGTCCCGAAATGGGTGTCATTTTTGTGCCATGCCTTGACACAAGCTGTTACCTCTGCCTAGAAAGCTCTCCTTTCCTCTGTCCATCTGGTGACTTCCCCTACTCATCCACAAAGACTGCTCACAGGTGAACATGCTCCGTCATCCTCACCTGTCTCCCTTCTACCTTCCCACTGCCAGAGCCAAGACTCCTATGTGACCACAACATACCTGACTCACAAGAGGCCCTCAGCCATGATCACTGAGTGAGTGAGTGAATGAACAAACAAACAAACAAACAAATACATAAATACATACATACATACAGACAGACAGACATACATACAAGTATTCAATTGTCCTACAAGAGAGTACACTATATTTTTTGGAAATAGCCTGAGCCAAGTCTGATAAATTAAGTGGAGAATTAGGCTGAGTAATATTTTTTTGGGTCCAAAAAGAGGTGTGATAATAAAGTAAAGATGTTGATTTTGGGGTTTGGCTTATAAAACAGTTATGAAGACAATTCCAAGAGTCTGAAAATGTTTCATTCAATTAGAGCAGAGCTAGGAAAACTGGACTGCCTCCCATGGGATAAGATTTATTTGGTCATATAAGTTCTAGTATGGCACTTTTCATTTTCTTGTCTCATTATTTTCAAGTCACACAGTATAATAAGGCAATTGAAATTTTATTAAACATATTCCATTTCCTAAAGAGCAAGCCACTAAATAAGTTATCCCCATTTTTTCCCTCATGCTGTCTTTCCTCAATAACTGTCTTGACATGTTAAAGAAATATTTTATTATCAGTGGGTGATTTTGCTTATTTCCAAAGAGGGAAACAATTTGCTACTCTTTAATTTAAACCCACCCTTAAATCTAAGGAATGTCTGGCTCATGAAAGGAAAAACGGGTCCAGAATCTATTAACCTGTGATCCACAGCCTTCAAAGCAATTTATATTCAGTATACATTTGAATTCATTTAGCTGTGAGAGTAAAGCCTAAAATCTGTGTATCTCACAAGTACAAAAGTATACTTAGGCCAAAACTAGGTCACAAAATGTTTAAACACGACGTTTCATTCTTCCAACATTATTTGAAACTGCCAAGGAACTACAATAAGAAAGCTTCCTGAAAGGAATAACTTCATACCCTAAATCACATCCTAGATAAGTCCCGCCCCAATTTGGATTCAGGGTACTATCAAAACAACAGAAGATAACTCATCTGCCACAGTACACATTCGATCTTGCTGTTTCTCCCAAGTCTAAATCTCAAACCACCAATAAGCCCATGCGTGTTTACCTGTGCTTCAAAGATTTTGTCCAATTCTCTAAGAACAGCTATCCATACATTTTAATTTATGTCAGTTTTTCTTATGTCAGAATTTTACAGATTTTCAATTATGCATTTGGAATTAGTATATACGAAAGTTAGATCTAAACTTTAGCACATCTCTGCTGATATCAATTACGAGTGTTTCTTAGTATTAACAGGATTTCAATCTACTTAAAGCCACACTCTTATTATATGATATATGAGAGTTATTTGAGTGTAAGATCAGTCTGCAGAATACCCGCTGGAACTAAGATGGGAAACAGTAAACACAGAGCAATGCTCTCAAATGAAGAACAAAGGCAACATCACCAACAGCTGAAATTCATTGGAAAAAGATCCTATCCTAAAAAAGAATTCCAATTAGAATATTTTAATTTTGTTGAGTAATGAACAATAGTTTTGAAAAATATAACCCTAGGAAGGAACATATTTATACAATTTTTAAAGTCATAGATACGTGGATATTTAATCTCTGCCCTCCTAGCTTATATTTCTTAGTTAGAAGTAAATCAAAAACCAAATTGGCTACATATCTCCCTTTAACAGAGAAATGAGCAGATAACAAGTATCTCTGTAAGATCACAGTTTTTTGTGGACTTATTTTGAGATGCTAAAATGCTATTAAACCCAGTAGTTCACATAGTATCTTTTAAAAAGTTTTTCTAATCATTCTCACAGAATAATTTGAGAGAAAATTATATGAGTTGCTAAATATACAAATATTATTTATTGGAAACATTATAGTTTTTGACCTCATTCTTTGATATTTCACTTCTCTTTTTCATATATACAGTATATTTATCTGCCTTTTAGAGCTAGAATAGCAATTTCCTAAAGGATCACTGAGTTGGTAAGAGTAGGACATTTCTACCCTTAAATATAAACATCTTACTTTTTAGACGTTCTAAAGAAAATCATCAAAATTTTAAAACCTCAAAGTATAAAATTTATAGTTTAGTATTTGTTAATAATAGAGGTAAATAAAATAATAGAGAACTCTAAAATACTCACCTTACAAACTAGTCAAACTTTTTTCAAATACCACTATCAAATGATATGCTAAAAAGTTATATTTAGGAGATAGTTTTTGGGAAGTTATTTCAATGAACAAACACAAAAGTATCTGTGAGTAGGACATGAGACAGAAAACAGGTTAGCCCCTGAACCAGAACAAAGGGAAAAATTCTAAGACCAAGGTAAGGAAAATCAAAATGCAGGTGACAAGAATGAGCTACCAGCAGGAAGAGGCCTAGGAGACGATGACCACCCCAAATCTAAGAGATCAGGCTGTGATGCTAACTAACAGAGAGCAATGTCATTAATCGAATTTACTTTTACAAAACCCCTGTATTTTATTTATATTAAAGTGAAGTCTGGAAAGACACAATTTGGCAGTATGGCATGGACCTTGCCATAAGAGAGGTAGTTTGTGCAACAAAAAGAACTTCCTTCCCTATAGTCAAGATGGATACACCAGGCACAGGGCTTGAGGGTCATCAGGCATTAAGATCATCAGCCAATCCTCTTCATGGGTTCCACACTAACTATGCAACCGTCTGACTATAATCTGGCTTTCCCGTAGATAAGCATTCAAGGAAGGCAATGCCTTAGTTGGCAAATCCCAGTATACTTGAAAAGTACAGCTTTTATTGGAAAAGAGTAAATGAACATTTTGGTTCAAACCTCGGTTTCTTGTGAGGTTGGCATGAGTCCGCCATCCTTGGACTCTCAATTCCTTTAGGTATACTAATAAAATCAGGCTTCCAGCCTTTAATGCCAGGCAGATCCTGGAACATGGCAACCACACCACAGAATTAGCTCTCTGTGTGTGGGCAGCCAGCCATCATTCTAACTGCCTGAAAAAGCAACAATGGTTAGTTACCTTGACCTTGAGACATACCTTTTCTTTACACTGTAACAGAATGTTTTGACTTTTAGTTCATGCAACTTTTAAACTGTAAGAATAAAGAGAACACCTCAAGACATATTCACTCAGGCTTGCTAGAAGAACTAAAGAAACCATTTCTTTGGGCAGCACAGACGAGCACTTTTGAAAAGGCTAATTCTTAGACTTGGTTTATACAGTACTGAATTGTTTTTATTATGAATTGACTCATGGGGTGGGAAGTGCTGAAGGGTGAGGACCTGATAATATAAAATATCTTCTAGGGCTTTTTCGAACACCTCGTCCTTATCCTCCACTCAGAATCTGCCCATTAATCAACAGTGAGTTCTTGGACACCTTCGATGTGCTAACATTAAGATGTGGCAGTTAGCAAAATTGTCCCCTCAGGAAGTTTCTGGAATCATTGTTCTGGGAAGCCACTATAGCTGATGAGTCTACTTCCTATGTTGGGTGTACGAGGATAGAAATATATTGAAAATGACTCACCCAGAGTGAGATTCGACTTTTCAAGTGAATTTTGTCAACACTTACAGAGAATTTCGTTCCTGGCTTTAGTTATTCAAAACACAACTTTGTTTTATTCATCTGATGTAAGACTAAACAAAAGCATTCATTAATAAAAAGCAGAGAAAACATGGTGCCAAAATCTGTATATTTAAGTGCACAATACATTTATCTTCTTCTAGGCAAATGACATGCAACTTGCTTCTAATTCAAAGAAAGATAATGGAAAAAACTGTTTATAGTAGAACAATCTTCAATAATTCATAGCTTGATCTAATAAAATTACTTTAAAATGTCAAATGTAAAAATGCTGTATCAAATCTCTTCTTTTGTATTTCAACTCTAAGTTAACATTTTGATGAAAAAGGAATTCACAAACAGTAACTGTGTTTTATGGAAGGTTTGCCCCAACTTTTACTAAGCCCAGTTAAGCATAATAACTTTGACAGATTGACTGTATAAGAGTTCTTACTTTTTATAAAATGTCACTCTAACAATTTTTAGGTGTCCACACAAAGTTAATTAATCTACTCTTAGTATACACTCCAAAATCATCTGTGTGTACACACACACACACACACACACACACACAGCTTTTAAACATTAAATAAAGAATGCAAAACAAAAAAATTACTTACTTTAAGGTAAACTCATGTATACAGTAGGGCTGCTGTGAAGATAACACCATTTACTAAAAGCAAACTAGGGCTTGGGACATATTGAGTGTTCAATTAAAGATTAGTTGTTAGATTATGGTGATGAAGACTTATTCTTAAGAATTGTAGTCTTATTTCATTTATTAGAGCTATTTTTTTTTTCAAGCATGGGGCTTCCCTTGATGCATGACTTTAGCACATTATAAAGCCTTCATTTATTGATGAATGAGGGTTAGTCTTTCTGCAGCTAAGGGGCTCCAAGGATGCTGACCACTTTAGATTCTTCTACCCACTCAAGACCCTCTTAGGACAGCCAATTCCTCTGCTCCTGTTCTTCAACGTGTGGCTTTTCTTTCTCCTACTCTCTCTGCCTAATTCTAGACACTTCCTTCAGCCCTCACTTAAGGCTCCCAAGGCCACACCTTTCCTGCAATAGAAGGAAATCAAAGGCGTTTGCCTCATCTATACACCTACAAACATCTCCTATTTCCTTTGTATGATAACAAGAATATTAAACCCCTCTTACTTCAATCTGGTTGTCAATCTACCAACAACATTCCGTTCTCCCAAATTATTCAATGACAGTCTACATCTGTGCTACACTTTCTCACTCCTTTGTTATCTGTTATCTGGCATCCCTCCTCTTCCAGCAACATTTGTCTCTCAAATGCAGACATAACTTCCCACTACTGAATACGGTCTTCATTCTCTTCAACCTCTTAGCCCCCGAGACAGCTGAATGAAATGCCTTCTTTCCTTGAAATTCATCCCTCCTGTGGCTTCTCTGGGTTTTCTTCTATTTCTCCCTCTATTTCCCTGGTCTCTGCCTTCTTCTCTGTCCTTTTTTTTCCTCCTTCAATCCTAAATGTAGGTAATCTCAAGTTTTCATTTTCAGTTATTTTTCTCCTCAAAGTATGAGAGTTCTTGCTCATTCATTGATTAACGGGAGGTTCCTATTTGCCAGTGACCTGGAAGATCGACTGCAGATGGCAATTGTGTCTATGGCATGATTTCAATCATCTGTGCTATAATGTAAAGGCTGCCATGAGTGAATAAGTCACTTAGCTGGTGACACAAGCTTAGTCATGTGTTCGGTGTTCACATCGGGGCACTTTGGGCTGTTCTTGTGGGACACATGATGTGAAATAGTGGTATTCTAAATGTGGGACTCAAAAAGATCTACGTCTCCTTCTAAGACTGTTACAGGTTTTCTAGACTCCTGTCTGGAGCTCTGGATTTCCTGTACTTCAACTGTATCTCTGACTTGGCTATTTCCCAAGAATACATATCACTTGGCATGTTCAAAAGGGAATTCATCAGTGTCCCATTAAACCCGCTCCTTCTCCTGTGTGTCTTATTTTTAACAGTAGCACCACCAGCCTCTCATTCAAACTTAAAATTGCAATTCATCTTGTTAACTCTATAACCCGGTTCATCCACATACTCAACCAGACTGGCCAATTATTACACGTGATTATCTCTCATATTTAACCTCTTCTCTCATTTCAAGGCAACTACCCCAATTTAGCCCATCATTTTTTTTCTCTCTCCCCAAGAAATGGTTCATCTCTTAACTAGTTTGTTTGTCTCTAGGCTGTATTTCAATCGGGTTTACCCTCTGCTATTATTTTGACCCCACCACTTGAGCATATCGCTACTATTCCCCTTTTCTCCTCACACTCTGGTCAATTCAGCACTTCGGGTTCATCTGTCATGCAACATGTCGTTCACTTCTACTTCTGCGATTCTGCTCACATCGTTCACCTCTTCTGTGGAGCCCAACTTTCCTGCTCTCACCAGTTAAACAACTTCTTCTTTCGAAGAATTACATCTGTACCTCTGAATGTTCCTTATTACTTTATTCTTTGTATTACAGTAGTTTGCACAGGTTCCCTCTCTCCTCCTACTAAATGATAAGCTCACTTATAACCCCACTTAGATAAAGTAGGGACTAAACAATACCCATTTTGATTCTCCATTGTGCATACTGCCTTTGGTGGGTACCTTGCACTGAGGAGGTACTCAGTGAACCTCTGCTAAATGGAAAGTCACCTAAGGCACAATTTTATGAACATATCCCATGTCTTATGCTGCTATTTCTTATAAGCAACATGAACTCTGGGAACGAGATCCAAACTGTAGCTGGATGCTCTTAGCATGTTTAGGTCCATCCTAAAAGGATCTTCAATTCAGGCAATCCCATTATTCAAGTTCTAGAACAGGCCCTGAGAAGTTGGAATATGCCAAACCCAACCCCAGTTTCTTCAGAATAGAGACACCATAGAAGCAAGCATCATTTCTTGGGATACTATAATATCCCCAATGTCATAAATATCTGAACTGCCAATTTTAGGAATAGAAAAAGGAGAGAATTATCAAAGTTCCATTTAATTTTCCAGCCAGTAAACATTTTTTTTCAGAGTACAATAACTTACTAAATAGTAAACTAAAAACCTTAATAAAGCTTCCAAATTTGTTTCACCCTTACAAACCAGAAATTTCTCAGATCTGGAAGCAGCTAGCTTAACATAAATTATGTGAAAAATTCAGTATTATTAGTACTATTAAAATATTTTATTTATACTTAAGTATAAACATATAAAAGTGGGGAAACTTTTCAAAATTAGTTAACAATGACATTTTAAAAATCAGCTGTAAATTTCATTTGACCTTTTGTTTTATTTGGGGGTGGGGATGACTTCTACTTATAACAGGAATTCCTTTCTTTCTTTAAACACTGCAAGTAAGCCTTTGTAGAAAGGGAGATTTCTGAAGTTTTGAAGAAACAAACGAATAATTAATGCTTACAAAGTTTCTATCATCAAAGACTTTGCATAAACAATCTCTTTTTTAATATTCGAAACTAAAATTACAGGAACACAGAATTTTAAAGCTAGAGATCACCAAGCTTTAGTCTTCTTGAAAATGAGAAAATTCAGGCAGGGAATGGTTAAGATGGCCAGTCCAGGAGGATGTCCCTGTGAACTATCCTCTCCCTATACCATTCAGCCGCTGAATGAAACAAAAATACTTTCCAAAATTTGTTTCAGGAGGGAAAGCATATTATTCTTATACCTTAAAAATGATCAAGTATTCGTCAAAGAAGATTTTAAAATATTTGGAAAAAGAGAATGTATACTTCAATATTCTGTTATAACTATCGATACTTTCAGAAGAATTCTGACATTAAAAATGTGACCTAATATTCTAATACATCCTCTGGGTTTGCAAATGCCTCTTATTTTCTAAAATTGTGGGATATGGGCATTCAACCTTAAGAGAATTCACTCTACTTACTGTCCTCTCTCCTCAAAGGCACAAAGACATAAAGTGCCCGTTTATTACACAAGCACTATCACATGTCTTTTTAACTGTCAAACATAGTGGTTTATGTACATAGCTCCAGCTCCCACTGCTTAGAAGTGTATAATATATGATCATTTCCTCCATATTAAAAAAATGCACTACTTTCTGCGCGTTCACATTCCTCTGGGGGGTGAAGAATGGTGGTGGCGGTGTCCACACAATGCTACGGATTGGAGTTTCTCAACTCTGGCATTATTCATATTTAAAGCCAGATAACTCGTTGTTGTGGGAGACTATTCTGTGCATTTAGGGTGTTTAGCAGCATCCTTAGAAATCAGTAGTATCCCTCCAGTTGTCAACCACAAAATATCTGCAGACGTTGCCCTCAGCTGAGAACTACTGCTACTGAGGGAGGGGAGTTCACTCTGCAGACGTTCTGATACAATTTTTAAAACATAACCTTCCATGTAACCCCAATGTTAAGAGAATCAGTAGTAATTAATCATTTCTTATATAACTGTCACTGTATTTGTGCATATCATTTCAATGTAATTCTTAGAAAACTAGACTATCTCACACCATCAACCAAACAAGCATTTATTAAGCACCTGCAGCATGGTCAGGAGTATGCTAACCACCAAAGAAATATACAGGCTGTGGGGTCTATTCACAAGGATCTTGCATTAAAATTGAGGAAAGAAGATATGTATATGTGAAATAACCACAGACACCTCAGACAAGATAGAACACAGAGCTCAGCTAGGTGAAACAAACTTCTCCAGGGAGAAGTGATCAATGGTAGCACTCAAGTTTCCAGAAATGCTCTTATAGAGCTGATGAGATTTGAGCTCAAACTCTGAAAATGACTGCATATCAAACAGGTAATGAGAAGAAGAGAAGGCAAAACATATGAGCAAAGTTTCCTGGGAAAGCAATTGGTCTCTGTCTGAGGTCAAGTAGGCAGCATTCGTTTAGAGGACACTGGAGCATGAACATGTAAAACAGATCCAGACACTGGAAGGCTTTGCAAGACAGGCAGGAAAATCTGGACTTGATGTGGTACACATTAAGGTCATTTTGAGCACATAGTGTTACTGGAAGAGGCATGAACTAGAAAATGGTTAACTCGAAAGAAAGAGAAAAAGTCATATATATAGCTCTATACTGACAGAACCCTGGAATAGTAACAACGACAATGAAGAGGAAAAATGGGCACCAGAAACATTTTGAAGAGAAAGCCTATTGGACTTGGTTAATATCAGACCACGTCAAGTAGAAGGGAAATCAATCTTCAAGATTCAAGTCTGGATTACTAGAAAAATGAGTGAAGCCTCAACCTATCTATACCATCTACCATATTCTTGGATTTCGGTATTACCGAACGTAATTAATCTTAAGGGTCCTTCTCCACTTCTAATTTTATATAATCATTTCACACAAACTAAAGACATTTTTATAAATGGAGGCATTAGAAGATCAACCATAAAACACTATATATTGTGACACACACAATAAAGAGTAGAGATCAGGAAATACATCCATAATTCGGAGGGAGCTCTAATTTGAGGCATCAGTTGTCTAGAATTACTTTAGACTTTCATCACTTGAGTGTAAGTGTATCCTCTTATAAGGACAGGTCACTGAGCCATCTTACTTCCTTAGTCTTTTTTTTAAAAAGCTCCTGATTCCCTAGCAGGGTCCAAATACAACTAATTTAAAAATTCAATTAAAAAAAAAAAACAGGCAAAAAATTCAACTACCTTTTACCTCTCAACCATCATCATGGAATCCACGATGTTCTGAGCCATACTCTAAGGAAACCCCCAAATTTTCAGTTCCCATTAGCTCCACTCATCTCAGCCATCTCATGATGCTCCCAATTAAATAATTCAGGAAAAAAGTTATCCCTCCTCTGGGTTTTCTTTTTCTCAGCCACTGAATAAAGAAACTACCAACATTAGAAACACTGATTAATGAATGTTGAACTTACTAATACTAGATGGGGTTAGGCCCGTGTGTTTCCCCTGATTTATGCCACATGCTTTTGTTATTTTTTGTTTCTTAAGTGATGTGTTAATTAGTGCCTTTTTCAAATGCAGGTCTTCAGAACCTCAACACTACTGACATTTAAAATTTCCTTTTTGTTGTCGGGAGCTGTCCTAAGCATTGTAGAATATTTAACAGCATCCATGACCTCTAACTATTAGATGCCAGTAGCAACACCCCTCCCTAGCTGTGACAAAGAAAATGTGTCCAGAAATTGTCAAATATCCACTAGAAGATAAAAGACTGGTGGTCCTCAGTTCAAAACCACTGCTGTAATGTGATCCTTGGAGACAAAACAGTGGCCTAGCAGTGCTTATATAATCCAGGTTCAAAGACTGAACAAATGAGTAGAAGGAGTAGATAGTAGTAAAAGGAATAGCACTGAAAGTCTGTAATTTCTTCGACTCTAAAAAAATATTGTCCTTTCTCGATTCAAGAATGCTAGAAGCCCCAGTGAAAGAAAAATGGACATATAACCTGTGTCCCCAAAGTAGGAACACAAAAAGTGGTACCTGAGTGTCAGAAGCTGAATCATGTAGCTGCCTGCTCCGCCTCCTCCACCCCGCCATGTTGCCATTTGCCTGGGCTCAAGTCATTCAGGATCAAAGAGATGCTGCTTTGGGGTTTGTTGATAAAAGCATCATTGAGTGAGTCAATTATACTTAGGATGTCTTCTAGTCATCATGAAGCAAAGCAACATTTCTGTTCAATGGTTTAAAATAAAAATCCATTTTCTATAATATGTTCCAACTTTTCAATTGGAAGAGTATGTTTTTCCCACCAAAATGAGTGAGCTCAAGACCTCACTGTGGCCAGAAACTGATTATGCTCATCCATGCAACCTACTCTTCATGAACTCCTTCGGTGTTCTCAGGATGTGCTACACTTGAAAATTCTCCAAGTTTTTATGACTAAAACTACCGTTAAATCTTGGCATGCAATTTTAAACTAATGCTTAGTCAAACTTCAAAATGATTTAAGAATTAACCTAAACGTGCATTTTTATAACATGGTATTTTGCTTCTTAAAGACTCAGACCTTAGCTAGAAAAACAAAGAATCAAATGTCAAACAATTTTCTCAACTATGTGAAACCAGGACCAAAATCCAATTTTTCCTAGACTGGAGCTTGTTCCCCCCATACCATGCCTCAGACTCCCTGGAAAATGAACTAAGAACCAGTGGTTGCATGCTGGTGTGGAACACCTTGCCAAAAACCTCACTCGGAGCCAGAGCTGTGATGACCATAACAGGCTCCTGAAAGCAGAGGTTATGAGGGAAGCCTGGGTATGAAGACACACAGAAAGCAGTGACAGTAGACACTCAGAGGCAACTCCCTGGTATAAGACAGACCACAGACACTCCTTATAGACTCCTGGAGTCCATAACCTCTGTCCCAGTAGGGCAAGTATATAAAGATTCTCAGGAGGGCTATGCTCCCTTACAATAAAATCCTTTTTCCCTGGGCTAGCTTCAGTGGATTTCTATCACTTCCAATCCTAACACCAAGCCTACTGGCTATGGCATAAACTATACCCTTGTTCTCATCTTCTGGTCATAAAACATCATTTAAAAATCTATCTTCTTGTGAGGGAGGGGGGAATGAGCAGTTAGACCACAAATAGCCATGGCACTCTTGAGAAAGAAGAACAAAGTTGGAGGTATCACGCTAGCTGTTATAAAAATATACTACAGGGCTACAGTAATCAAAACAGTATGGTAGTGGCATAAATATACATAGATCAATGAAACAGAATAGAGAGCCCAGAAATAAACCCAAGCCTATGTGGTCAATTAATCAATTACAAAGGAGGCAAGAATATACAATGGTTAAAGACAGTATTTTCAATAAATGGTATCACGGAAAACTGGAGAGGCACATGCAAAAAACCCAAAACTAGACCTCCTCCTAACACCATATATAAGAATAAACTCAAAATGGATTAAAGACTTAAATGTATGAACCAAAACCATAAAACTCCTAAAAAGAAAACATAGGCAGTAAACTCTTTGATGTTACTCGTGGTAATATATATATTTTTAATGTATCTCTTTGGGCAAGGGAAACAAAAGAAAAACTAAACAACTGGAACTACATAAATCTCCTCACTGCCATTCCTTTATTTTTATCATTACTTTTCATTTTTATTAGCTTCTTTATACACATATGTAATTAAATGCAAAATATACATGTACTCACATGAAGAAGAATCAGGAGGGGCGGGGTGGGAAATGTGAAGGAAGAATAACACAATGTCCTAGATTACCACTTATCCATATTTTTAAAAAAGTCAGTTCATGTTTTAACATAAGACCAAAGTTCCTCTGTAATCTTGTATACCTGAAACTAATATAATATTGTACGTCAACTGTAAATGAAAAATAAAAATTTTTTAAAGTTTCTCTGTGGCCAGATAATGGGCACTAGGTATATACCATGCATAATAATGCCAACAATAAAAACCAACAGGAATTTTACATGTGAAACAGACCAAAAAATCTTGTTTGCATGTCAAGTGTAACAACTCTTTTATTCATATTTTTCTACTATAAGACCAAAGGCTGGATGTATGCAAGATGAATTTACCATATGTTTCCCACAGGAGACACAATATGAAAAGAACAAACAAATGTATGTTTATTAAGGTTTTGGGCAACGGGTCAATTCAAAATAAAGCATACTGAAGTTGTAGCTTTTACCAATTTTGGAGCCAAATTCATTTTAATTTCTATTACTCCTTTGCAGCATAAGGTGTGTTTCTTCTAATTTCCTCTTTAACTTCATTTCTTTCTTCTATCTAGTCAAGAGAACCAGAAGTTTTTTGTTGTACTAATTTTGATCTTTTAATGGTATTTCAAAATTAAGAAATAATTTATTTCTTTAATTTAATCTTTTATTTTTGGTCATTTTCTATTCTATTTTTATACTTTCAGAGTTTTATTCTTCCCACATATTCTTTTTTTTTCATTATTTTATTCTTCATCTGAATTCCTGCTTGCCCTTCACTTTCAACCTTTCTCTCCATAATATGTAAGTTTAAAAGAGTGAAATTTTATGTCTACCAAAACATGATGCACTTGATTTTGTTTCTTCAATAGCCATAAGATCTTCTCTTCACCTATCATGAATAGCCAAACCGTATAATGAAGTAAACATTTTATTAACTATAATTCTCTAATAGCAGGCTAACTGTTCAGAAAGATTACAATAAAAATAAATCTTAAAATATTTTCTCAATCAACAAAGTATTAAATTATGAGTTTTAGTATTAAATGTATTTTGTCATATTCTAATTCTTTGAAAATGGGACTTAATGCCCAGAAGTAGGCTTTTTTCTTACTTAACTGGACTGCTCAATTCTTCGATTATGCAAGTAAATAAAAAGACTTCCCTATCAAAGTCAAAAAACAATGTAATAAATTTGACATCTCCTATGGTAGTTTTCTTTTTCAGTGATAACCAAGTAGAATTTCCTGCTATAGCTCAATATGTAGAACGTTCGCTAAACCAGCAGATGAGAAAATGCAAAAGGAATCAAAATGTCAGTTTCTGTACTGTTGTAGGCAGCAGCAGAAACTTGGGGAGTCTGTGTATGCTACAAATTCTCAGATTTCTATAGCACCATCTCAGAGAACACACAAGAAAAGAAGAGGTTTTGTTTGCTTTTGCCTACATTGGTCATTATTCCCATATTCTTTAAATTATTTCTGAATACTCTATACCCTAAAGTTTGTAGAATGCTTACAGACATGTCTAAAACGAATGATTCACATTAAGCCCCTTCTAGATAGTAAATACTGTTTAAAATAATTTACTACTGATTGGACCGATCTGACAGATTTTGTCTGGCAAAAAGTGGGCTTGTAAATTCTGTTTATCTTCTACCATTATTTGCTTTTTATTTTATCATCAATGAAGTAAAATTTCATGTTCATTTTTCCAAAGATCTGAACCTTTCTGAAAATCTTGGTTTGGAATCAAGCTCTTCATGTAATGTCTCAAGTATTTTGAGGTTAGGTGGTCATAGGAACAACCAGAACATCATCCATTTTCAGCTGGTAGGATAGTTAAATAAGCAAAAGTATGTTTCTGAATGAAAGACATTCAGAGCGATACACATTACTGCATATTTTCAGTATGATTACGTAACAAGATGCCACTTCAAAGCTAACTTTTCATTTGTATTACATGTGCATAATGTCAGGACTACGTTTTCTGTAGGAATCTTTTCATTTGCTTATTTGGAAGCAGTTAAAGGGCAAAAAATTCTTGCTATTTAGAGGTTCGGTAAAGATGAAAACACATAAAGAAATACTTAATCATAAATATTTGTTTTAAATCCAGCAGTATTCTTGCTATAATTTAGGTATTTCTTCACTGCAAACTACTGCTTTAAGATTGTCTTCAATAATAAATGTATTTCTAAAGAAACTTATGTCTGGATAATCTAGAAAATGGTTTTTAAATTGTTCCATAAATTTTTAAATAAATTGGTTATCAACATAAACTCTCAACCATGTCCTGTAATGAACATTAAACAGACAAGGAAAACAGGTAAAAAGGTTTCAAGATTTTATAAAATTTTCAAGGTTTTCTGAAATATTTCATCTCCAGACATCTCAATATTAACAATTTGGGGTCTAATGGTTTTGGCTAGTTCTAAATATTAAACTTATTAATAAAAACAACCTGGCCCTATTCTGGACTATTCAGGAAATGAAGAAGGTCTTAATGAACAGATACACGATTTCCCTCCCTGACTCTGCCTCCTTGCTCACTAAATCCATCAGAAAACTGAAATAGCAAATACACTGCAACTATAGTTTGAACTTCATTTCCTTCCATTCCTGTCCCAATTATTAGAATGCACAGAGACAATACAAAGACCAAATAAATTATAACAGGACTGCCTTAAACAGAGAGGTAAGAATATATTTATTTATAGTTCAGGGCCAAAGCTACTTCCTTAGATTGTGAACATCTTAAGAACAAAAAGCATCTAATCGAGGGCAGAGTTTAATGATTTATACTTAATACCATTAATTAACTAAAAACAGAAAGGAAGGAATGATTTCTGATATCTGATGATAAGAAAACTGAAGGTTCTCTGAAAAGCATTTGGACCAAGGTCACTGAATATTATTAGCTTGAGCAGGGCTGCAAAAGAGAAACCAGGAAGTGCTGAGTCATTGTGAACCTAAGTGACACCTTCGTCAGCACTTCTGGTGCAAGATTCAGAGGAGATTGTACTTCCTTTGACCTGCTATGTATTCTGTTGTCAGTGGCCTACGGTAGGTAATGGAAAGTAGAGAAGCAACAAGAACAAATATCAAATAACACTATTTAACAGTCTCCATTGCATGTGCATTTGTCTCTACATACAGCTATTTAAAACAAACTCTTAAAAAGTACAATTAAATTAAAACACATATGTATATGGCATTTAATATCTGTCAGAATTAAGCAATTATACCTCTAGTTTCTGGTAAAAGATAGTTTTCCTTCTCAAATAATCAGCATGCCTTGGTCAGCATGCAGTTTACGTGCACTTAAATCCTAAACAGGCCTTACCAAAACAGTCATATTCAAATGGTCTTTGCATGACTAAAACACTTGTAATACTAGATAGAAAACTCTAAAATAGGGGAAATAACACTTGGAGTCAGGTGACCCTTAACAGGTCATTTAAATTCTGTGTCTGTTTATTTACAAAATAGGAATAACAATCTTTCCCCAGCCTCTGTTACTGATGCTGTGACAATAACTATATTAACAGCACTTAAGAAGTGCTTCTGTCATGCAAAAAGGAATGATATTCATTATCTATTTAAAAAAAATACAAAATCTCAGTCTTAGGCTAGCTGCTATGTATTTCATTAGTAACATCCAATAATTTCATTGGATTTGAAAGTTTACGTTGTCACTCAGATTAGAGTCCACACAAGACAAAAAACCTGAGAACACCAACAGTACATGGACAGTATTCAACTGGGCTATATAAAAGTTTACTTTTATAAACGGCAATTATATATGAGAAATATCACAATAATATTTCATAGAGGAAAAAGAAAGTTTGAAGTGACAGAAAAAATTAGAATTCAGTATTTTCCTGCAGAATTCCCACAGGTCTCCAAAAACCTTATTCAAATAAAACAAACTTTTCTTCAATCACCAGCAATAAATTTATACAATTCTATTTAATGTTATAATTGTAGAACTTGAACAAAACAAAAATAGCGAGTATTACTTTTTGCAATATTTTATTGAATTGTAGTACATTATTCACCTATATTTTGGAACAAATAAGCATTGTGAGCTAGACAGGGATTCAACTATATTTACCAAGTTGTATTTACTAAAAACCTTGAGTCCTCATACTCATATTTAGCAGCGGCTTTTGGGGAATCATCATTTTAGTCCCTTTATCATCTCTGCACATTTAGATGACATAGATGTGACTGAAAAGATTTATGTTCTCCCTATTATGTATAAAAACAAAATAGGAAGATTGCTCCTTGACTCTCAAAAGAAAGAACAGGTGATTTTAAGTACATTAAAGTTTGAGATTAAATGTGGTAATGATTCTATCACCTGCAGATGGCAGAAGATGGAAAAGAATTCAAGATGACAACATAACTCTCGGCAACAGCAAACATTTACTGAATAGCTCCAATACTCATAGTGCCCATATCTTAGAACTATGCACTACCTAATATAATTTCTGCCCAGGGCTTATTATCTACAGGAGAACTGGGCACACCCAATAAGAATCCTGCCGGACTTAATCATTTCATCCAAGAGAATGAGAGATGCACTTAACATTAGACTCTGAAGAGAACTTTATCGAGTTCGCCTACTCATTCCAAGTAGTTGGGTGATTATACCAAGGTAGAGAGAAAGGGGCAGTGATGTGACTAAGTATCTGTCAAGTGTCAAGCACATAACATGAACCAAAATTCAGGAACATCATTTAATATGTGTCCTGATTTTACAAACGAAGAAATTGAAGCTTAGTGGTAAGAAGCATAATATGGCCAGGTTGCACCATCATGTAGTAGAATGAGAATGTGAACACACATTTGACCTCTACTTTAGGCTATTAATTAAATCCAGGGGTCAATAAGTAAAAATTGTATTTGTATTTCCAAAGTCCCATGCTCAAACTTTTTAATGTAAGATGCTAGCCCTGTACCTTTCCCAGGAACACCATATATTAAATTACTGAACTGTGATTCATGAATTTGTTCATAGTTTACTCTACAGTCATTAAACCCCTACTCAATCATTTTCAATAACATATGTATGAAGTTGATGCCAACCCACAATCAGAAGAATGTATTGTCAACTGAGTGATCAGAACTTCTATCTCAGAAGTGAAGTACACATATGTGAGATAAATGCCCAGTACTGGGGCTGCAAGCTTCTGATGGGAGCAATTTTCTTCTCTGTAAGCTACAGCTAAATTCCCACCTTGCTCTACATACTCATGGTCTAAAAACTTTTTTAAACATTCCAATCGTGGCCAAGAAAGCACGCGCAATTCATAGTTATTTATGATTTGGGATTCTATTTCTATATAAAAGTGGGATAATTTTTAAGGACTTCAAAGTCCTTCAAATCATGTCAGGCTAGCAATCTATCTCTGCCAAAATTTGTTTACTGGAATTACTAAGAAAATAACTGTGAAAAGAAGATGGAGGTGAAAATCAAGGTTGTGGAAAATTTGGGGGGAAAAGAGAAAGAGAATCAATCCTATATAACACCGCTTGTCTCAAAAGAAAAAAAACTGCACCAAAGCTTTCTTCATTCGAGCTGTTGGTTTTGTTCCCTGACTGCTCCCCCACATATCTAAGTGCAGTGAGTACATTCCCAACTCCTACTGCCAAGTTAAAATGAAAACGTTCTCAGTCTAGAAACGATTGAGGTGGTTTTCTTTAATCAAATTAGAGCGGCCAAATGTTCCTTTCAAAGGTAACTGTCTACTCTGCAGCTGTATGCAAACTACCACATCAAATGCGAAGGAAAAATAGCGATAGAATTGTGTCCTTACAGTACAGTGCTGGCTGCAGAGATGGAGAAACAAAAGCATCAGTACAGCTAAGCATTACATTCACAGTGAGCTTCCAGAAATATGCTGACTTCACAAACTGTGAACAATGTACTGAAACTTCCAGTATATAATTAGCTATTTTGGGGAGGGAAGAAACGTGGGGGAAAATCCCTCCTTAAAAACTGCTAAGAAGCAATAGATACCTTGATGAGCCTCAATGAGAAACATTAAATGACTGTCTAAGACTTCACATAGACAAATCTCATAGACCTTGCTTTTTTTACTTCCTGTCTCCATCAAAAACATACCACACTGAGTAATCTTGAATATCCAACAAGCTTCAATTAATGATTCATTGTAATGACTCATTTACATACAGAATTTATTCTTTTAAATCATCAGACATGGGAAATTCCTGCAAAGAATTAATAATAGGCTTATTTTTTTCAGTTTGGTTCTCCTAAGAAAAATCAATTTGTTAACAGTCCTAAATATAATGTCAAATTAGTTACTGCATGTTATGGATTTGTACTAGCTGTTGGCTTTAGAGATGGTATATTAACAGTATGAAAACCCAGAAATGACATGAATTTAGACAGTCAAGTGCAACAGGTAATGCTAGAATGAGATAATATTCTTTCTACATTCATAGTTCCTCCCTAGATGATTATAATGTCCCCCAAATTAAGGAATAAAGGAGAAGTCTACCTCAGATGATGCACACATTTCTCCAGAGCAGTTTGTTCTTAACTTTTTTGCTCCTGGTGAAATTTGTAGACTACTTCCTTGAGTCACAGTCCCTTTGATATACCCAAATTTAAAGACAGCTGCATAAAAAATATAAAACAAACCAAAAAAACACCTCCTGCAGGTTATAAGCAGTTCTGAGGCCACTACCTTTAGCTCTACCCTTATACTTACACTCAGGAAAGCAAACTAAACTGCAAGATATATGTCACGTTAATTATTCAAACATTTATTTTAAGAAATATATCAGATGGACTTCCAGTTCAAAATGGCAGACCTATCACAAACATTTGCCTCCAGTCTTTCTCAGACACTGCTGAAGTAAAAGAAATAAACCAATAAGGACAGAATGGTCTCAGCAAAAAAAAGAGAGTTTCATGATTTTTCTGGATGACTAAAAATAAACAAAAGCGAATTGATGGAGGAAATTAATGGAGAATGTCACTAAAGAAACAGTGGTCTCCAAAGTGAAGAATATATAACCCAGGAGGCATATTAAGAAATACCTTCTATTTATAGGCATTTTTCAATCTCTTCATTTCGAAATTATTATTTTAAATATATATTTTAATATAGATGTATATCTGTACATTTATATAATTTTAACAAATCAGTGAATGTCAGTAGCATGTTTAAATATTTTTAATGGAAGGAAGGCCACTCACTGCCCTAGAACAAGCTATGAAGAACAAGCTGTGGAGGAAGCAAGAGCTGGACAAGGTCAGCAGGTAAAACAGAGAAAGGGAGAGAAAAATGCAGCTCAAGCAGGAGAGTCAACTAAAGGTCTGTATCAGTTAGCATCCCCATTGCCATCCCCATATCTAGGATCTTGGGGTAAAATCTTTCTTATGATAGTATTTGGGGATTCTACCACATCCTAATAGTTTTACCATCTGTTCAAAAGAAAAGCCCGATAAAGGATAATCTCACCCCAAGACTCCCTACTCCAAATACGTCTCCCAGAAATTTTACTCACAAATGAGATCTAGCAGGGAAGAAAAAGTCCTATTTAACAGCCATTCTAGTTACTGTTTTTATAAAAACTAATGGATATACAAGGCAGTAAGAGAGCAAGAGGGTTCAGACTTACCCACCCGCCATAAATAACTACAAACTGGACAAATATATGAAACAACTGTTCTCAGATACTGGACCACAGGTAGTATAAGGCTGTTTTCCCTGAGGGGAAAAAAAAAAACTGTTTTTGAGGAAAGAACAAGTACTAAGAAGTTGTCAACTGAATGATCCCAAGAGCTCAAACAGGGCATAAAATCTTTCTAGTTCCCTGCAGCCACAGAAGAGAGACCATAAAAAGATAAATGCCTTAGTAGCTGGCCTAACCTAGCCCTTTTAAGTAAAGCCTACACTAGATCCCCTCTCCATCAAAACATACAAACAACAAACAAATGCAAACACAACAACAAACTAAAAAGAAAATAACCTTGGAAGGATCAAACAAGTAACTTCACTGTCCATCAGAACAAAGTCCAACACTCTTTAAAGGAATTGAAAAAAGTCTAGTAGTCAGCAATGTAACATTCACAATGTTTGGCATCCAATAAATAAGTGTTAGACATGTAGACATACAGCAAAATGTAGCCCATAATGAGGAGAAAAATCAGTCAACAGAAATAGATGCAGCAATGACAGAGATTATAGAATGGTAGACAAAGACATTACAGCAATTGTTATATTACAGACATGCTCAAAGACTTAAAGGAAAACATGAACATAATGAGGGAGAAATGAGAAATATTAAAAATGATCAAATGGAACATGTACCAAAACAGACTACAAGGACCAAACCAAAACAAGTCTTACTAAATTAAAAAGGATTAAAATAAAATAAAGTTGTTCTCTGATGACAACAGAATTTAGTTAAACAGAAAGGTATTTGAAAAATCCTGTGCATGTTTGGAAATTGCAAAATGAAATCTAAATAACTCATGTGTCAAGGGAGAAATCACCAAAATAAGGTTAAAATATTTTGAATCCAATGCAAATGGAAGTACAATAGATCAAAATTTGTGAGAAGCAAATAAAACAACATAAATGTTTATATTAGAAGAGAAGAAAATTCCAAAATCAATGAGCTAAGCTTCTATTTTAAGAAGCTAAAAATAAGAGCAATAAAAACGCAAAGTAAATAGAAAAAGGAAATAAAAATAAAAGTAAATGTCGATGGAATACGCAACAGATCAATGATAGAGAAAATTAATGAAACCAAAAACTGGTTTACCATCAATAAAACTGACAAAACTTTTATCTGTATTATCAAGAAAAAATAGGCAGAACATACAAATTACTAATAACAGGAATGAAGGAGACATCACTACAGATTCTAGAGACATTAAAAAGATAAGAGAATAAAGATAAAGAATGTATACCAATAAACTCAAAAACCTAGACGAAATATGCAAATTCCTTGAAAAACAGAAATTACGAAACGTGATTTGACCTTTTGGTCCATGGCCTTTAAAAAAAATAAAATTTGTAGTTAAAAATCTTCCTGTAAAGAATGTGCTAAGCCCACACGACTATGATGGTAAATTCTATTATTGTGTAAGAAGGAAATAATACTCATGTTACATGAAATCTTTTAGAAAATCTTTCATAGGATCTGGGAACACTTAATTCATTTTATGCAGTCAAACATTACCTCAAACTCAAACCTAACATGTTATAAAAAAGAAAATTAAAGAACAATATCCTTGAACATAAATGTAAAAATTATTGGCAAAATTTCAGCAGGCAGAATTGCAAAAACAATTTTGAAAAAAAGAAGAATAAAGCTGGAAAACTTACAATACCTGATTTCAGGCCATACTATAAATCTATAGTAATCAAAATATGATGGCATTGGCAAAAAGGTGGATATGTAAATCAATGAAACAGAACAGAGAGTCCAGAAATGTACCCAAATTTATATGGTCAACTGATTTTGGGCAAAGGTGCCAAGGAAATGTGAAATAACAAAAGCGTAGCCTTTTCAACAAATGGTGCTAGAACAGCTAGATATCCATGTAGGAAAAAAAAAAAGAATTTTGACTCTTAACCTCAAGCCATACACAGATTTATCTAAATGTATCACAGACTTAACATAAAAGCAAAAACTATGAAATTCTAGAAACATATTTAAAAACTTCTGTGCTCTTGGGGTAAGCAAAGAATTTTTAGTTAGGATACCCAAAAAAGCACAAACCATCAAAAAAATGATAAATTAGACTTTGGAAAAATTTAAATCTTCTCTTTGAAAGACACTTAAGAAAATAAAAAGGCAAGCTAAAGAGAAAATATTTCCAATACATATATCTATGACAAAAGACTATTCCAGAATGTATAAATAACTTACAATAAGATAAGCCAGTTTTAAAATATAGTCAAAATATTTGAATAAACACTTCCCAAAAGAAGGTAAGAGAATGGCCAATAAGCAAATGAAAAGATGTTCAACAATATTAGTCATCAGGTAAATGCAAATTAAAACCACAATGTAATATCAGTTCACACTTAAAATAGAATGGTTATAATTAAACAGACTGACAATACCAAGTGTTGAGTAGGATGTAAATCAAACGAAACTTTTATACACTGCTGGTGGAAATGTAAAAAGGTATGACCAGTTTGGAAAAGTTTGGTAGTTTCTTTAAAAATTAGACACATATTTGTCATACAAGCCAGCAAAGCACCTCTAGGCATTTACCCCAGAAATGGAAGCATATGTCGTATTGATAAAAAGACCTGTACATGAATGTCCACAGCAGTGTTATTCATAAAAACCCCAAACTGGAAGCAATACAAATAACCATCAACAGCTAAATGGATAAACTATTGTGGCAAATGGGAAAGAATAAACTACTGAAAAAATCAACAACATAAATGAATCTCGAAAATATTATCTGTGAAAACTAGATGCAAAAAAACACAATATCATTTGATACCATGTATATGATACTCTAAAAAGGACAAATATAATTTATAATGACAGACGAAAGATTAGTGGTTGTCAGGAGTCCAGGTTGAGGGTGGGTGGAGGCTGACCGCAAGGGGCCTGAGGGAACTTTTTGGGTGATGGAAGTATTTTAGATCTTGATTGTTATGGTGGTTATATGGATGTATAAATCTGTTAAAACTCATAAGAAAACACATTCTTAAAATGGATGTCTTTTACTGTTGAGAAATTATATCTCAATAAACTTGAGTTTAAGAAAAAAAAGCAAAGGATGTCTAAATGTCACCAGACACTTAAGGAACCCAGCAACAAGAAAAACAAAATAGTTAAAAACTAAACACTGAATAAAACAGAGATAATATGGAGAACTTTATAAAAATTTAAAGCAAGTCAGGATATATTACGTTCATAGAACCAAAACAGGATGCATAAACAAACAAACAAACAAACAAGAAGAGAACAAAAAAAGAAAGACGCTTTGAGGTTAAAATAATTGTCAAAAGACTAAAGTTAATAGGCATTTGGAAAATAACATAGATTTCTTTAGAATATAGAGTAAAACAAAACCAAAGAAAAGAGAATAGTTAGAAAATAGAGGAAAAGAAGGTAAGACACACAGAAATCTAATCTGTAAGACTGAAATTTAAGAGACTTAGAGGTCCCAACTAAAAGATCAAATATCTGACTAAGAGGAGAACCTCAGAAAGAGAGAAAAGAACAAATAGAAAGGAAGAAGCAATTTCTAAAAATAAAACTAATCCGCACAGAGAAAGATCCCATGGAATGACCAGCAAACTGAAGTTCAAAAAGCAGCACACTCAGACACATATTTCTGAAAAACACATCTCCGCTGCTTTCAGAGGAGAGTCGCTAAAAATTAATTAGAAAATCATATTGGCAGATGATTTCTCATTGGCACAATCAACACAGAGAGAACAATGGCTTTCAAGTTTCGCGGTCAATTTTTTCATCCTGGACTTCTAAAAACAAACTATAATCAAATTTGAAGAAAAATAAAGATGCTTCCAAATAGGTTAGTATTCAGAAAAGTTTATCAGCCATATACAATTTCTTAGGAAATTACTCACAAATGCACACTGGCAACACACAGTTAGAACTACGAAAGAGGAAAGCCAGGATGCAGGACTGAGTGGCTCTAACCTAGAGGAGGAGTCAAATAAGTCCCAGAAAGACAACTGATCATCAGGCCCAGTAAATAAATGGTCCAGAGTAGACCAAAACTTCAAAGAAACTTCAGGAAATGGGACAATACAATAAAAATAGATGGTATGATGAAGTGTTTGAGGGGGAAAAAAAAAGTTTCGGCTGTGATAAAGGCAAATGGCACAAGAAAAAATAGAAAGGCAATTATAAACTCCAGGAAAAACGAAACTACAAGAAAGTCATGATCTGAATAAGAAGTATGCTAACTAGGGCAAAATTTTTAAAAAATGATATAGAATAAGAAGAGAAAATCCAGATGTCTGTATTTAGGAAAGATCTTCTATGCCCTCACAGGGTTTTAACACTGGAATTGCAGTTGTAATTATGGAACAGAAGGCAAATGTTTAACAACTTAAGCAAAGTAGCTGATAGAAGTTATGATATTAAGGGCATACAGAGGTGGAAGAAAGGTTAGGGGAGTAAAATATTCTTCTCTTATAAATGGAGAATCAAGAAATCTCCCAAAAGTGAAAAATAACAAAAACAACAACAAATGATGTTTAAATATAAAATTATGTGATGTTGAATTGAAATTTATTATATGAAATAAAAATATCCCTAACGAAAAGTGAAGGAGATGAACAGGGAGTAGTACTATTGAGCTAAATCTTCATCCTTCAGAGTAGGAAATCACATCATCTGAGGTTTAAATATCAAGAAATAGAGCATAGCATATTATCTAGACTTTCTAAGGGAAATACCAGAAGCACCAAAAACAGAGTTAAAAGAAGTTGCAAACAGGGGTAGTTGGAGCAAGAGCCTTGTGTTTTTTTTTCCCCCTCATCATAAACCCCTCTGTACTAATCACTAAGGACAAATGTCATGATCACCAAAAAAAAGGGAAGGAAGGCACAGATTCTTTAATACTCCTTACAATAAGAGATGCTATATGTCTTCTCCCCTTGAATCTTCAAACTCACTTTTAACCACTAGAATGTGGCAGAAGAAAGACTGTCTGTTCCTGGGGACACCAACTGGCTTTTTGAGCCATGAATCTCCATGTTATGTCCAACTACTTTGAAGCCTTGATGCTAGGAGAAACCCAATCTACGTGAAGAGGCAAGGTGTGGGTGTTTTGGTTCACAATCCCAGCTTAGGTCTCACCCTCCATTGACCAGCCTGTATGAAACACCTGACTTGATAGTGAAGCCATTTTGAGATGACTCAAACTCTCAGCTGCTGTGTCATTTCCAAATGAAGTCTCAGACATCATGGAGCAGAGATATACCATTCTCACTGTGCTGTCTGAATTCACCATACACTGATTCCCTGAGTATAAGAAAATGGTTGTTTTAAGCCCCTAAATTTTAGAATATTTTACTACACAGCAATATTAACCACAATTACTTTAAGAGAAAAAATGTAATTACTTTAAATAAAAAACTGCAAACAACTTCCCTGGTACTCTAGGAACTCTCTGCAACATACCTGACAATTGACTGGGAACACTACTCCTATTCTATTCCTTCTTTCCCTTTCCTTCTCCTTCCTTTCTCCCTCCCTCCCTCCTTCCCTTCTTTCTTTCCTTCCTTCCTTATTATTATTCTTTATAGTTGGTCTTGAATAAGTAATGTCAGATCCCTTAGAAGATCACAACCAATTGATCTAATAGAGAAGGAAGGTGCTTGAATAGTAGTACCAAGTAGGAGTATTGCAGCATGCTTCATGATGAGACTAGCCACTTGAGTCTTGCTACCTGTAAGGACAATTGAGTCCATTTATACAAGGGCTTTATGTCAAATTCTTTAGGAGAATGTATGTCAATCCTCTATAATATTTCACAACCCACGGAATCTGAAAATATGTCTTAAAATTTCCACCAAAACATTTAAATCAATTGTCACAAATGATTCAACCATTTAAAATATCACTTAATATTGTTTATTTAAAATTATATTAATCATTTAATAAAACATCCATGGAAGAATTAGCTTAGAAGATATATATATATATATATATATATATATATATATATATATATATATATATATGTATGTGTGTGTATATATATATTTCAGTATCCAATCTATTCACTAATCCTTAATTCATTAAATAACTTTGAATTCCTATGTCAGAATCCAATTCACTTGTGTAATTATTAGAAACCATGTTATCTACAAAGTTTCAAACGCAATACTAATGAGTGAACAGAAAAATAACATATCTGCTAAATTCTGGTGTTAATTCACTTTTAGCATCAATAAAATTACTATAAAAAGAATAATCTTTATTCACAGACTAAATATTCCTTCAGTCATTCAACACATATTTGTTAAACTACGTGCCAGGCAGTTATATATATTGGGGATAAAGCAGTGAACAAAGCAGATAAAACTACCTGCTTTCATGGAGCTTATGTTCTTCTAATGGGAAGCCTACATTTTATATTAATCCATGTATTACTACAACAAATATTTGAGTGCCAGGCATGCTAGGCATAATGGACAATGTAGAGATTGTTAAAATACAGTCCCCAAGAACAAGAAATCAGACAGCCACACCTTTTATTACTAAGGAATTAAAAGAATGATACTCTAGGTTTACTTATTCAACAAACATTGGTTGAGGGCTTTCCAAATGTGGCAGAATTTTCATCAACTTTCAGATCACCGGGTTTCATATTTTGAAGTCTAAGAAACTTCAGGTACACATTGAATATAAGACCTGAAACAATAAAATGCATAGAGGAAAACATAGGAATTAAACTCAAGGACCTTGGACTTAAAGAGGATTTTATGAATTTGACCTCAAAGGCAAGGGAAATAAAAGCTAAAATAAATGAATGGGACTACATTAAACTAAAAAGCTTCTGCTCAGCAAAAGAAACTGTAAACAAGGTAAAGAGACAAACATCTCAATGGGAAAATATATTTGCAAGCAACACCTCCAATAAGGGCCTAATATCCAAAATATACAAAGAACTCATATGACTCAATAATGGC